>SEMN01001058.1:0-116879 GCA_005408345.1 Macquaria australasica
CCAATCAGTTGTGTGACTTTCTACACAACAACAAGCTGTTTGAGGATTTTCAGTCAGGATTTAGAGTACATCATAGCACAGAGACAGCACTGGTGAAAGTTACAAATGACCTTCTAATTGCATCAGACAAAGGACTTGTCTCTGTACTTATCTTACTAGATCTTAGTGCTGCATTCAATACCATTGACCATCACATTCTATTACAGAGACTAGAACATTTAATTGGCATAAAGGTACTGCACCAAGCTGGCTTTAAATCATTTATCAGATCGATATCAGTTTGTACCCGTTAATGATGAATCCTCTATGCACGCCAAAGTTAGTCACGGAGTTCCACAAGGTTCTGTGCTTGGACCAATTCTATTTACCTTATATGTGCTTCCTTTGGGCAATATTATTAGGAAGCACTCCATAAATTTTCATTGTTATGCAGATGATACCCAATTATATTTATCGATCAAGCCAGATGAAACCAATCAATTAGCTAAACTTCAAGCATGCCTTAAGGACATAAAACCTGGATGACCTGCAATTTTCTGATGTTAAACTCAGACAAAACCAAAGTTATTGTACTTGGCCCGAACACCTTCGAAACACATTATCTAAAGATAGTTTCTCTGGCTGGCATTGCCCTGGCCTCCAGCGACACCGTAAGGACTCTTGGAGTTATCTTTGATCAGGATATGTCCTTTAACTCCCACATAAAACAAACTTCAAGAACTGCCTTTTTCACTACGAACATTGCAAAAATCAGGCATATCCTATCTCCAAAAAGATGCAGAAAAACCAGTCCATGCATTTGTTACGTCTAGGCTGGACTATTGCAACTCTCTATTATCAGGCTGCCCCAATAAGTCCCTTAAGACTCTCCAGCTGATTCAGAATGCTGCGGCACGTTTACTGACAAGAACCAGAAAGAGAGATCATATTTCTCCAATATTAGCTTCTCTACACTGGCTCCCTGTAAAATCCAGAATAGAATTTAAAATCCTTCTACTCACCTTCAAAGCCCTAAATGGTCAGGCACCATCACATCTTAAAGAGCTCATAGTACCCTATTACCCCACTAGAGCACTGCGCTCCCAGAATGCAGGGTTCCTTGTGGTTCCTAGAGTCTCTAAAAGTAGAATGGGAGCCAGAGCCTTCAGCTATCAAGCGCCTCTCCTGTGGAACCAGATCCCAGTTTGTGTAGGGGAGGCGGACAACCTCCTCACATTTAAGAGTAGGCTTAAGATTTTCCTCTTTGATAAAGCTTATAGTAGGGCTGACTCAGGTGACCCCTGAGCCAGCCCTTAGTTATGCTGCTATAGGCCTAGACTGCCGGGGGACTTCCTATGATGCACTGAGCTCCTTTCTCCTCCTCTTCCTCTCCATCTGTACGCCCTCATATCCCATCAATGCTTGTTATTAATTCAACTTCTTCCCGTAGTTGTGTGCTTTCTCTCTCCCCTTCTGTTGCTTTCTGCAGGAATTTCTGCCTCCGGAGCTGTTGAGTCTGAATCTGTGGTTGAAGCCACCTGCTGCCCCCGTGCTCCTGCTCTGCACCCGCTGCTGCTATTACTGTTGTTACTCTTATTATTAGTATTGCTATTATAATGTTGCTCTTAGTGTTGTTTCTGTTGGTGTTAACATCAATGCCATTACCACAGCTATTGCTATACATCCCTATGTGGAACTGTATTGTGCTGCTGTATGTTCTCTCCTCCTGCTCTCTCTCTCGCTCGGGGTTGGGTTGAGGGAGGGTCCCCCTTCAACCCAACCGGTCGAGGCAGATGACCGCCCACCTTGAGCCTGGTTCTGCTCAAGGTTTCTACCTGTTAAAAGGGAGTTTTTCCTTGCCACTGTCGCATAGTGCTTGCTCATGGTGGGAACTGTTGGGTCTCTGTAAATATAAAGAGTCGGTCTAGACTTGCTCTACTCGAAAAAGTGCCCTGAGATAACTTTGTTATGATATGGCGCTATATAAATAAAACTGAATTGAATTTTACCACTTAATGAACATTTCCAAGGTCACACCATTTGTTTACCCTTGTCTTGATAACTGTAATGCAGAGGTTCTCAAACTGGGTGCCACAACACCGTGGGGTGTCTTAAGGATGAGGCAGAGGTGCTGCAACATTTGTTCATTTTCTTTTTTGTAAGCTGTACATTTTAATAATGTTTCTCCATGTAAAAGAAAAGGAAAAAAGGAGGCAACATTTACATTAACTGCACTTTATTACATTTTCAAACATGTTAAGTAAGCTCAAGAATGAACTTGGAACCATTGTTGCTTAAATACTTAAAGCAAGCAGACTAAATTAAAAACTGAATCTGCACATGATGTCATCTGTGGGTGATTTTTGTCTTTGAAAATCTAAAATTTAAGTGAATTTGACTTTTGAACTAAACAACAGAAACATGCATTTTTAGCTGGTTGCACGTGTGTGTGTGCAACTTTCACATTTTGATCTCAGTGGTTTCCAACCTTTTTGACCTGTGACCCATTAAAACTAAACGTCTACCTGCAGTTCCTTGTCATAGGTTGTATACACCTACCAGTTGTGACCAGCTGAACCACAGAGGGATTTTTCCTTCTCAGATTTTATGTTTTTAGTGGTAAGATTCACAGTAATTCAAAAAGCAAAGTTTAGAGCAAATTCTTGAAAAATAAAACTGATTTTGTTTGGCAGAAATATGCTTTTTCTACTTTCTTATCCTGTTAATCATCTCACAAGCCCTCAGATTTATCTTAAGATCCCATTAGGGGTCCCAACCCCTTACCACAGTATTAATTGTTAATTATTTACTGTTAATTTTAGTAATTTTCAAATTTCTTATTTGTTGTCTGTTTTAAAAATAATTTTACTTTGTTTTTAATGTTGCTACTTTTTAGATATAGGCAGACCACTCGTCTTTGTGTTAGTATTCGGATCTCTTGGTCTTACTGGTCTTGGTGTCGGCTCGTGGCTCAGTGGTCTGTCTCAGCGGCAGTCTGTCGCTTGGTGCAGAGGCGGTGGTCGGAGTCGAACTCTGTGGCAGCGCCTGCAGGAAGAAATCTGCGACAGCCATCAGAAATTCCACACTGGCACACAGGTAGAGTTTCTGCAGAACAGCTACCACCTCCCGTTCTCCAGTGCTCTGTCGATACATCACATCGATCATTGCCTCCGAGCTCTCCTCGTCTCTCTGACCAACCATCCTGCAGCCACGAAGAGACATAAAAACACAACATGTAGAGTTAAGGTGAGTTAACACAGGTTGAGACCATATTCAAGAAGATTAAACATTGATAACAGCCACAGGTTTACGAGCGTCACTACAAACCACTGCTGATACAATGAAACTGCTAGTTTTTATTCTACGTGTATCCAAAATATAATTTATATATTTATATATGCCACTGTCGCATAGTGCTTGCTCATGGTGGGAACTGTTGGGTCTCTGTAAATATAAAGAATCGGTCTAGACTTGCTCTATTCGAAAAAGTGCCCTGAGATAACTTTGTTATGATATGGCGCTATATAAATAAAACTGAATTGAATTGAATTAAATATTTTGTAGAAGAGATTTATTGGAAAAGACAAAATACAGTACTTCAGATGGTTGTAACTCAGAATTATATTCAGTGCCTATTTAAACATTTCTGTTCAACAGTCTTGTGACTCTTACCGTGAGGTCACCCTTTCCATGCCCGTCCTCAGGTCGTCCAGCGTGCAGGCGGTGAGGACAGTGGTCACCTCCATGCTGCCGTTGGCCAGGATCTTCCCTGAAGTTTTCAGCAGGTGGAGGGCGAACTCGCCCAGTCTGAGGTTCTCCTGGTGCTGGAGGTCTGATGGCTGCAGGGAACAGGAACAACAATCAGTGCTGATCCTGGGCCAACTGATCCTAAACCAACTGATCCTGACCCAGCTGATACTGACCCAGCTGAGCCTGACCCAGCTGAGCCTGAACCAGCTGACTCTGAACCATCAGTAATTTATTATTCAGAACCAACTGAACCTGAATCAGCTAATCCTGAACCACCTGAACCTGATTCTGGTCAAGTTAGCCTCACAGACCTCAATTCATTTCTGCCATGAATTTTTCTACAACATGAGTTACAGACTTCTTATTTCAGGTTAAACTAATCCAGAAATGTATCTGTATTTATACTGAAGATTCAAAAACTGTGACCTGCGGTCTATGATAAAGTCTTATTTTCAGAGTTCATCATTCTATCAGCTGAGATCTGGGAACATTAGTTCAACCACTTGTTCTGATTTTTTAGTTACTTTACTTCAACTTTCTCATGATTATAATTCACATATTTCATTCACAATAGTTTGAATAAGAGTTTAAAAGTGAAGTAAGTAAGTATGTTTATTTCTATAGCACCTTTCAAGAGCAGACACCACAAAGTGCTTTATAATAAAAGACCAAAAAGCAAATAAAAGACATGAAAATACACACATAAAGAAATATGCTAAAACCATAAGATACTAAAAACTAAACTAAAAAAAGGTTTAAACAAGTGAGTCTTGAGCTGCTTTTTAAAAGGTGTCCACAGATCCAATGGGAGAGAGTTCCAAAGTTTAATAAAAAGAAATATATTTTCTTAAAAACTCTTATTGTTTCTAAATGTAACACTTTAAGCATATTTGATGAAGTTGATGTACCTGCATGGATCTTCAATTTTGGGGTTGTATCCACATGGTTGAATGCACTTATTGCAAGTCACTTTGGATAAAAACGTCAGCTAAATAAATGTAATGTAACCAAAACACAGTCTCATTTTGTCATGAGCCTGGAGCGAAGAACAGCCAACAAGCCCTGATCAGAGGAGCTGTAGAAGATTATCTGCCATCCAGTTTTTTATGGAGTTGAGGCAGTTTTGTACAACTGACAGTTTTGGGACATTTCAAGGCTTAAACATATTTAGTGCCTGTTTAAGCATTGTTTAATTGAGTGTTGTCTGTATAACAATGGTAGGAGATATGTTTATTATCTGCCCAAGAGGAAGAATGTACAATGCAAACAGAATCTGACCCAGGACAGAACCCTGGGGAACACCACAAGCCAGAGGTTCAGTTGATGAGGCATAGTTATGAACAGTAACTGAAAAACTCCTGTCTGAATGATATCCAGAGATACCCACCCACTGCCTGAGCTTCTCAACCAGGATACGGTGGTCCACGATATCAAAAGCAGCACTGAAATCCAATAGTACTAACAGAGAACATTCTCCTGCATCACCCTGCATCAAGAGATCGTTTGAGCCTCTGAGAAGAGCCATTTCTGTTGAGTGCAACCCACGGAAACCAGACTAAAACCTTTCAAGAATGTTGTGCTCATCTAAGATGGCTGTAAGCTGCTTAGCAACCACATTTTCTAAGACCTTAGCTATAAAAGGTCACTTAGAAATAGACCTGTAGTTCTGAGGCAAAGAAGGGGTTTTGAGAGGTGGTTGTACAGCAGCTCCTTTGAAATAAGCTGGGACATGACCAGATGTCAAGGAGTTATTGATTAAAGAGAACACACAAAGACTGATAGAGCCAATGACATCTTTGAACAAAGAAGTGGCTACAATGTCAAGGGGACTAGAGGAGGTTTTCAGAGCTAATTTCACAATGACAAGGTAAGAAATCCAAATTAAAGGACAAGTCAAAAATCTGCTAGCTGGTCTTTCCTCAGCCTTCGATGGTTTCTTTAATTGGTACATCAGAAGGAAACCTAAAGAAAACCTAATCCAGAAGTCTAAAACCCATCAGCAGCTGTTCTTTATGTGCTGACTGACCTGTTTTGGGTCATTGCTGTACAGAACCAGACCAAGAGACTCAATGTTGAAGTTAAACTTCATGGTCTCCAGGGCTTCGTCCTCCTCTTCATCACTGCTTACAGTCGGCTTCCCAACATCACCTGAACTCATAAAACACAGGTGACATCAACAAAACACTGGGGGAAAAAAGGATCAAGAAAAACACAACATGAAACAATAAAAAACAATAAAAAACATAAAACTAACCTCAACGCCGTTCATATGTTGACAAACAGAACCTAACCAACATCAGTGTGGATATTTCTACACATACAAATATGAATATTTGTGAACATAAATCCATTCTGTTTCCGTCTGACAGACCTGTCGGGGGGCCTCCGGCTGCCCGGAGCTGCAGACTGGCCTCCTGTCTCGGAGCGGTGGGCTCCAGACTGCCGGCCTCTCCCAGATTCTCCATCAGGATCCTCAGCAGCACCTTCAGGTCGTCCTGACTCAGCTCCACCTACAGACCCAGCACAGACACTCTACTTTTCTTTGTGATCACTCGTTTTATATGCCAGTATAGCCGATCTCATCACAGCTGCTGTCATTACCAAGCACATGGAGAATAGAGATACGGGGTTTTGTCAGATTGCACAGTGGTTGCATTAAGTTAAGGAGCAGAGTCACTTGTGTTGATTAACAGTGATCATCAAACATGCCACTTCACCTGAAACATCTTCTGTAAATACAGAGTAGATTTTGTTTTCTATAATAAGAAAAAAAATGCTCCATCCTGATCCTGATAGGGATGTCTAAAGACTCTCACGTGTCACTACAGACAAACTGAATTAAGTTTTCACTACACACAGGAGACTAGTGAAGCTACACTTCAACACTACAGGAGCAGATTGTCCTCAGAACGAACTGTACCTTCAGTGGCGTACATGTCAACTGGTTGCAAAAACAGGAACAGAGGAGTTAGAAACAGTCTGCACTGAGGTCTGGGTGTCTCACCACCTTATCCTGACCCTGTGATTTCTGCAGTTAGCTAGTTAAATATGTGGCGTTTGCTGTGTGAAACAGCACCTCTGTAACTTCCCCCTGAAGTTTAATGTGTTATTTTAAAAAGGTGTATTACTCTTGTATCACACTGATATTCATATCTGTTTGGGTCTTGTATAATAAGCTTTAAATGATTTGAAGAGATCCATCTGCATGACTTTTAATCTGTGAAGAGATGATAAACTGACAGATATTTCACTTAAAATCCTTAGTCAAAAGAAAATCAGCCACTGTGGTCACTGGACGATCCCTCAAATGTTCTGCACTAAAACTTATTGTTTCATATTCTGCTTTACACAAAAAAGTGAAAAGTCACAGATCACGGATGAGCAGTTAATATGAAAATAAAACAAAAAAATTATCAGCTTTTTCTGGAGTAAAAAATAATAAATAATCCTGCCCTTCAAATCTGATGTGAACAGATATGAAAGTACCAGTCTGATCAGTTATTTAAACTAAAAACCAACATCAGTACTTGTGCCTCCCTGATTTTCCTCTCAGGACGAGCTGAGCTGAAGGTTTTCCATCCCATCAATGTGAAAGTAAACTTTGTTGTGAGCTCATAACTTATCATTTATTCACATGTTAATAATCTATTCATAATCATTTGTTTGTATACTTATTATTTAGTAATTATATGATTGTGTATTTACTTTAGTTAATAGTCCCAGTTCTATTCATGTCTCTACTCTTGAACTCTTATCTAGTTTCATGTCTTCAGGTTTTGTGTGTGTTAAGCAATGTGACTCAACGTGAGGTCAAAAGGTCAGCTCTATGGTACAGAGATGTTTTATGCTCTCCAGATGCGCGTTAAGGGTCTTGTTTTTGAAAGTTCCTATAGGTTTAAACTTATCGAACCATGTAATACTGACCAATGGAAAAGAGTTTCTTTGTCTCCAGAATACTATAAAAGCTGTATTCTTGTATCTTCTCTTTGAGACAGAGAGATGGCTGATGACTTCTGTTGTCTATCTCCTATTGTGCAATATATTTTTGTCAACGATCTGTAAGTGTTTCTTGCTCTCAAGAGCTCAAGAGCATAGGCAGTTTTTCCACGACCCCCCCCCCTCCTACCTTCATGGGCTTCAAATCTCCATCGATCTCCACGGCAACCATGTTTTTGTACCAGGAAGCGGCCAGGTTCCTCTTGATGTTCAGGTGTAGGTTTACTGGTTCCAGCAGCTCGGTGCCCGACGCCAGGTCCATACAGGTCCTGGTAGGTAACAGGGAACCAGAGTTTAAATAAAAAATGAAGGCTTATTGAGTAATGTTATACATGGTTTATTTATACAACGGCCTAGTCTGTCTTAAGTGTCAAGATAAGGATGATTTCTCCAAATTATTGTTTAATTTCTTCTGCTGTTCATATGAAAAGCACAAAAAACAGCTTGGAATATTTTTTTTAGTTTCTAAACTTGTCTTGGTGTGCAGGTGCATGCAGAAAAGAAGCGACTGGATGAATATGATCTTATTAACATCTTTAGTCCTGACAAAATGCTGCAGAGTCTTTGGTTTCAGGATGTTTTTCTGCTGATTCGGGAGCAGATCTTTGAATCTTAATCAACTAACTGACCTGGAGAGTTTGAGGTGCGTCAGCTGGACATCCATGTTGTCAATGATGGCCGGCAGCGGACATCCGTCGACGGGCAGCAGTGAGAAGCTGTTTCCCACCGTGATCAGACCCAGGTCCATCACAAGTGCATCGTGGGAGGTGGAGGACTCTGGGATGATGATGAGTGGAGCCTTAAGATTGATATCCATGGACAGACGGAAACTCTTCTGGGCAAAGTCTCGAACGCTGGAAGCCGCCTTCTCTGCCGCCTGAGCCGTCGCAGCGCTCAGAGCTTCTTTAGCTGTCTGGAAGTTGTTGGTGAAGTTCTGAATGAAAAGACACAAAAAATGAAAACTGTTATTAGCTCCTAAGACTATATCTGAATTAAATACATCTTTATTCACCATAAACAAAAATAACACTAATAATAAAACGCAGGGACCACGGGAACTACACAAATGAAATTGTTCATTGTGTGATGTAAACGTAACTTTTACTTTGAAATTTAAGTTGTTACGCTTACAGTTGTACCTCTCCTCCAATCACTTCCTGTAACTGTAACCTGACGTCTCCTGGGTGACGCTCCTGACCAGGTCAACAAATCTCCACTTTGTTCTCTGACCTCGACGGAGGTCCTCTCCACAGTGTGGCCTGCACGGAGCAGACACACTGAACTCTCTTCTTACGGCAGCGACGCAAGAGCCTGCGTAAGATCCTTGGTTAGCACTCTCTAACTTATGGTAAACAAGTTTATTTAGTGCTAATGGCTGCGACACAAAGTCTGCCTGCTAAGTTAACTTTAAGAGCAACAGGAGCAACGAAGCAAGTTAGCGCCAAGCTGCTAACTTTGCAAAGAGAACAAAGCAGCGACTGGTTTCCTCCGACCTGCACCATCAGAACACTGCACAGCATGGACGGCATTCAACATCGGAACCGCAACTTTTCCCAGTCTGGCTCAAATCCACAACCAATGGAATTGCCAGCTAACACAGCAGCACACCAGGCTCTATGAACGCTATCATAGCAATGATACACGGCTAAGCACAGGACTATTAAACTTTATCAGTGTACTGTAACGCTACATGTATTGATTCTGTTTATTTACTGCTGTATTGTTGTGATCTCTGTTTAGGTTATTGGCTCCGCCATAGAGCTAAGTTGGTGTTAGCTATGCTTTACACAGACACAGGGTCTTGCATGCAAACTAACCATCCTCTTTCCTAATCTGGCACCATTATCCTACACTGATCACATGTGATACGTTTGGATTTGGCCTCCACAAGCAGAGAGGAAATTTAAAGCTCCCGCTTCACATGCTCTTTTGTTCGGGCTTAACACGTGTGTTATTGCCCGTGCGCGCGCGCACACACACACACACACACACACACACACACACACACACACACTTTTGTTTTAGTTAAGTACATGTTTAGTTAGATTACTTGTTGTGTGTTTTACCTGTTATTATTATTTGATAAATAAATGTTTGTGAATACATTCTGGTCTACTGTATTTAATGTACAAGAGTGAATTCTGCCAACCTCTACTATTCAGAACTTCAACTTCAACCTTTACTAGAGTATTGATATGGTTATTTTGGTTGTAGTTATTAATTTAATTATTAATCAGAGTTCCAAATTAATAATTTAGTATGCTTGATTTATGAGATTGATTTATTAATTAACTGGCTATCATCTTCCCTTCTTTAAGGGTGGTGCCCCGAGGTGAATTTAATAAAAGTTAAATTGTATTATTTAATGTAAACACTGTTTACTCCTGATAGCCTGAAGTGAAGTGTAATCACTCCACTTCATCTTTTTGATATCAATTAATGTGTTACACTATATAATTTTGGTGCCTCTTTGAGGTTATTAATTATTGTTACATATTTTGGTATTCATAAAGCCATATAACACCTACAAAAACAACTGCCCAAAACGTATGGCAAGTTTTTGTAAAAATAACCAAATATTAAGTATCTGAGAATTCTGCCTATTTTTTACAAACTAATTCAACCATCTAAGATGGTATCCTAATGATTAAGGCACATAAATGCATAAACTCAATGTCCATGGTTCGTTTGTTGCATGTTCAAGCTTTTTGGAGCAACTCTCTTATATATATTTAAGTATCAGTGGATCTCTTGGTTTCTGACACTTGTTCTAACTGCCTAATGACAAAAAACTAGAGTACTTATTAAAACTTAAAGCAAAAACTGAATTGAAACACCTGTAATGGACTGACAGAAATTAACACAATTCTAAGATCCTAAAACTGTAATAACCCTGGTTAAGTAAAAAGAATCACATCAGAATTGTTCTTTAGAGACAAACAGAGAATTGAACGTAAAACTTCAGTCATTCTGACCCAGCTGCGTGAAACTCACCAGCAGAGACATGATGAACTTGTGCAGGTAAACCACCTGGATGCAGCCCACGTTTAGCTTCACTCTGCCATCAGTTTTGGAGATGTCAGTGTAACCGCTGCCCTCTGTGGCATTAGGCGTCAGACTCATGGTGAAGCTGAACACCTCATCACCAACAATGGAGATGGCCTGAAGGACAGAAACATCAGAGTTCAACGACCTATATTCAACCGGACTGCAGCAGCAAAGAACAGAGACAATTCATCATCGTGAAGATTCAGGATACAGCACTGAAATTATCAGTCTGTCACTTCCCCAGATGTTTGATGATTGACGATTGAGTTACGGTCCAGGTAGACCATGGTAGTCTGAGGAACTCCTGGGTAGTTTTAAGTAATTCAGGGTAGTCTGAGGAAGTCCAGGGTACTACGAGGTAGTGAGACTATTTTAGGATTGTTCTGGGTGGTACCTTCGGGGCAGTCTAGAATCTTCTAGGGTTTTCTGGAATAGCCCTGCGTAGCCCTGGATAGTCTGGGGTATTCTAAGGCACTCTGTACACAGTCACCTAAATAGTCCAGGGTAGCATCTCCAGGGTAGTTTGTGTGATTTTAGAATTGTCTATGGTAGACCAGAGTGATATAGGGTAGTCCAGCATAGTCTGAGTATGTGGTTTGAGGGAGTCCAGGTTAGTCTGAGGGAGTTTATGCTAGTCAGAGGTAGTCTAGGCTGATCTCAAGTAATCTGAATTTGTCCAGGGTAGTTTGAGGTAAACCAAACTATTTCAAAGTAGTCCTGGGTAGTACCTTCAGGGTACTTAATAGGATTTTAGCGTCATCTGTGGCAGCACAGGGTAGATCCAGAAGACTTTGGGGCACTCCAAGGTTGTCCACGGTAACTCAAGAAATCAAGGTTGGTTCAGGGTAGTCTGCAGTTGTCCAGGTTAGTCTAGGAAAGTCTATAGTTGTCCAAGGTAGTTTGTATTATGCATACTTTACTATTAACTATTATATATGTTTGATTACACAAATCTCTCTCATATGATCCCAACCAGCACAATCAAACCAAATCATTCATCAAATCATGTTTGATTTTATTGGGACGAGTCTTTCCACAGTCCTGTGGTGGGAGCTCATCTAACACTAAACTCATAGAGGGGATTTTCAGCAGCCAAAGAAAACTGGTTTATGTAAGATGTATGAAGAATAAAAGAAATATTGCCAGTCTTGATGTCAGTACTACCAGGGAGAGAAATGGATAGATAGCTAACAGGTCAATGAGCTGGTAAAAATAAGAGCCTTAATAAAGCAGTTTACTCTGTTTCTGATTAAAGACAATCTCTATGAGAATAATCCGCATTAACACAGTAAGACAACTGACTGACCTTCTTGTGGATGCTTTTGGGATCAACGTTGAGGACAATGAAGTCTCTCAGACGGGCTGATATATGAGTTTGTGGTCCTTGCATCAGCAAAGAGCCATTAATACCTGTAGGACACGTCAAATTGGGAAACTGGGTAAATTAGGGTTGGTGTCGACGAAAGACAGAAGGCAAAAACTCAGCTGTGATTCGCTACCTTGGATCTTGATGTCAGCCATGTTGCAGCTCTGGTCGCACACCAGGACGTTGAAGGCTCCCAGCATCATCATCACCTTAAGGTCAATGACCTCACTATCTGCAGGTGACGCCAGGGTGGCTGACAGGAAACACAACACAACATGTTAAAGACAGTCTGACATGTTGAGTTTTAGTTCATGATTTTGACTCTGATTCAGACTTTTAGACCCACAGTGCAGTAGTTTGTTTTCTCTACACTTATACTGGGATGAAATATGAGCTTGTTATGAGTTACGAGTGTTTTACTGACTGGGCTTGGCGGACGCTGTCTTGTCCTCTGTCTTCGGTTTAATCTCTCTCTCTGGAGACAGCATGCTGCTGGACGACAGTGCAGCTGACAGGAAGTTGATGGCTGACAGCAAAGCCTCAGTGTGGAGCAAGAGGTCGAGAGAGGTGAAGGTCACCTGGACAGAGAGAGAGACAGACAGAGAGAGAGAGAGACAGACAGAGACAAATGAATCAATTTCAACTAACTGAGAGTGTAACCTGGAGAGTTTTAAAGTCAGAGCACAGTAGCTCAGCCGAACAGGTTTAAATGGAGTTCGTCTTTCAAGCTAATTCCTATTTTCCTTTTAGTCAGTACCAACAGTTCTTTCAAAGGCATTTCTTGGAAATTATTAGGAAAATACAGACCATTAAAATAAAGCAATTGGCTTGCACTGCTGTCAGCCACAGTGTCAATGTTCATCTGACCACCAGATAGAGCGAAAGAGTTTTATTACCCACATCAACGTTAACTGACATGATCAGAAAACCTGTATAGATGAAGCTTCAATAGCAAACATACAAACTGATGATCTGTGTGTGTGTGTGTGTGTGATCTCACGTTGATCATCTGTTCGGTGTTCTTGTTGACTGTGGAGAAGTTTGGCCCTGAGCGGTCGGCCTGACAAAACACAGTCAAACAAGTTGATTGAAAATGTTGTTGTTTTATGCTCTGCTCACGAATCATCTCCTGCTCTAGCAAATGACAGCACACCTGTGTATCTCAACAGGTAATCAGATCAAATGTGAGTTACTGATGTCATCACCTTGAAATACTGCACTTTGAGCAGTTCAGCTCCAGACTCCACTGAAGAGCTGATGAGACACAGCGGCTCGCCGCTTGAGTCTGAAACAAGATGAAACCCAAACAATCACATGGTCAACATCGCTGTACATGTTTATATGTTTGATCATATGTACCAGAACACCTACTGCTTCCTGTCCAAACAGGAAGTAGTTGGGACACCATAGAAAAGGCAGTATAATACACAATTGAAAACGCCACAGGACACAATAGAAAAGAACATTATGTAACAACATTCACAGAGGCAGGATAATTATCACTAAACCATGGTCTAGCTGAGAGGCTCCGACCTTTGAACTCCAGGCACTTCATGGTGATCTTTTTGATGTACGTTGTGGCACACAAGTCGTATGTCCTGACTTTGGTGTCGATGCCTAGGTGAGCGATGTGAAAGACCAGAAAAGGCGACTCCTTCTGCTCTCTGGGCTTCTTCAGGGTTAGCAACACCTTGATGAGGAAACAGAATCAGATAAATAAGATGCCTGCAGGGTGGTTGGCAGAACGCCGCCATGTTGGAGGAACAATCAGAGAAAACTGACAAATGCAGAGTCGATCAGGACAAATGATTCCTAATCAAATCGGCAGCTACAGTATCACGTGAGTGTCATCTTTTAGTTTTCGAATTTCTGATGTTTCCCAGACTTGAGGTGCTTGAGGGGTGGTAGTTTTGTTTGGTTTGATTTTTGGTCGACTGTGCTGCGACTGACAGGAGGAAGACACCTTCTCTACAGCAACACAGTTTGATTGTACTTTGCAAAGAAAAATCTGAATCAGACTTCTCATAGCTTTTGTAGATTTTGTACCTCTTTGATTTCAAAGTTGAGGAGAATGTTGATGGTGTTTTCAGTTAGACCTCCATTGGTGGCGGCCAACACACCGTCACATCCCGTCTGTAACGACACCACCTCCACCTGCTGCTGAGCAAACTCTGCCTTCTCTGAGGAAGGAAACAGGTAATTAAAAAACATATTTCTCTGTCTTCAGATCTTCTTTTGGTGTCTGATTGGTTAAATAAAGGTGATACTAACCAGGTTAGGGAACACACCAGAACCCAAAGGTTAAGTAAGGTATTGTATATAAATATTATTAGTGTTGATGCAGCACAGGTAAAACACATAATGAGTTTCTGTCAGATTTCCCATCATGCACTGTGAGTTAAGTTACCTTGAGCCACCTGTCTTTTGACGTCCATGCTGTGCTCTTTACTCCCCTCCCCGATGTTCTCCACCAGGATCTTCATCAGCACTCCGAGGTCTTCCTCGACCAGACTCATCTGATGAACACGTGACAAAGTTTCATGTATTAATCTGAAAAACAGTTAAATCACAGTTTAAATGACGACAAACATGTGAGACCTACATTGAGAGACCGGAGGAATCCCTGGACCTGGACTCCGGGGATCTTGGTGAACCAGGAAGCAGCCAGGTTCCTGGTGACGAGCAGCTCTAAGTTGATTGGCTGGAGGATCTCAATGTCCGGCTGACAGGAGTCTCGTTTCAGTGTGGTTCTAAAAACACATTTATTCAACATTTAATCAGCTTTCTGTTTTTGGTCATCATTGTGTTTCAATGCAGCGCAGATGAGGAACTATTGTGTAACCTCTTCCTGTTGGTGTGTTCAAGGACTCTCAGACACAGAAACAACCAAAATTCACTTTCATTCTTTTCACAGTTTTTCTGGTGTGTTGTCTATATAGAGTACCAGAGCTAATCAATCTATTTATACTATTTCTGCAAATGAAGACTGTGTAAGGTCGTTTTAAACCAATATGCTCAGCTACATAAAAGCTTTTAATATAAATTTTCTCTTTTCTCTGTCTTAAGACCCACTCACACCAGAAACAGGCTGAGCAAAGTAAACCAGATCCTCCTCACAACACATTTGGTTCTACACACTTAATGACGTAGTGACTACTCATGAAGTGAGTGTGTCCATTCGTAGTGTCTCTTTCTGACTGGCTGGATTCCTGGGTTCAGCGTGGGGAGTGTCTACTGTTGATTGGTTCATTGACAACATCCTAACTTTTAAAACGCCAGATTTCCAGAAGTCTGACGCAGCCCCTCAGTTCTGTCCTCGGCCTCCAAACCCTTTTGTAGTTGCTTTGTGTGTTAGATCTGTGAGAGCCTGTTAGGCCTAGTGTCCTAGTTGTTTAGCTGTAAGTGTCTGTGTAAATGTTGTAAAGAGAAGCTGTCTCCTGACTGTGTAAACCAGGTCTCTGTTCTGGAGCAGTTTATACACTGACAGAGGAGCTTCCATAAAACTGGATGGTGACACACAGCTAATAAGCTACGATAGCTTCCTCCATGTAGTTGGAGGAAGTTTTAAGTTGATCCACTGATCACAGCCATTCAGTTAAAATTAAGTGAATTCACTGCAAAATGTTTTAAATGGTGGTGTGACTGGGCCTTAAGGATGCCTAAACTACATCTTTTCATTATTGTTGGTCTTCAAGGATTGATTTTCTCCCATCAGAGATCACAAATGATTTCTGATCTTCTACTTCTAGTGACGATGATGAATATTGATCCTCAGAGTTTATTCTGAGGTTTTGTGTTGATACCTGGAGAGTTTCAACTGAGTCAGCTTGACGTCCATCGTCTCCATGACCACCGGCAGAGGGAAACCTTCAGCCGGCAGCAGTGAGAAGCTGTTTCCCACCGTGATCAGACCCAAATCCGCCACCACGGCATTATGGGAGGTAGAGGACTGGGGGATGATGATGAGCGGAGCCTTCAGCTTGATGTCCATGGACAGACGGAAACTCTTCTGGGCGAAGCCCCGAACTCTGGATGCCGCCTTCTCCGCCGCCTGAGCCGTCGCAGCGCTCAGAGCTTCTTTAGCTGTCTGGAAGTTATCGACGAACATCTGAAGAACAAAATAAATCAAGAGTGTGACAACAAACAACAAAGCGTCACATGGTGAAGACTTAGAAACACCGTGAAGGAGTAAAATCAGAGGGAGCCGATGTGAGGCATTCACTGCCTGGATGGAGTGTAGTCATTTCTGTTTCATAAAATGAAACAGAAATGACGAGATGAATATAATGAACCTCAGACTAATAACACCAGAGACATTCATCTGGTTTATTTCTTACTAATAAAACAACTGGCTTACAAATGTGTTTTTACATTTACATATCAGCTGGTTTTCTAAAAAAGTCTTTTAAAAAAAATTAAAACTTGTATGAAGATTTTCTGAAAATAAATGCAAACATTTCACTGTGTAAATGCAAACACAGAACATATTTATGAATCAATGTAAGAATAAAAATTATCATAGGTTCAAAGCTTCATATAATCAAATTTGAAGTTTCTGAAACAAAAACGAAGGCCAAAAAGTTCAGAACCATTTTTAAGGAAGTGAGGTCACACAGGCAAAGGTCATGTGACTGGCGGGTGGGGGTAGTGAGGGGGGTTATGATGATGGCAGCTGAGTGAGTTAAGCATAAGCATAGCACTTATGGAGGAAGTGAGCTCTGATAACTGTTGTATGTTGTGCATGAAAAGCATCCCTCCATCTGTGCTCAACCTGTCAGATCAAATGCAACCTACAAACATTCATAGTGCTGGTTCTGACCTTCTCACAGGCTCAGATGGGTGGCGTTTAAAGCTTTGAGGGCCAGGCGTTTTGAGGTTTTTGTTGCTGTTTTTCAGGTTCAGATGTGACTGAGATACTGTGGTGTATTAATCAAACAGACTCACAAGGCTAGAGTCAATGTTTGGTGGTATTTTGGCAAAAATGTGAAGTCTCCTTTTTGCATAAGGATTTAAAGGATTTAATAGGAGGTAACACATTAACAGAGAAGGATTCTGCTTTCGTCAGTTTTGCTGTAAAATTCTCCATCTCTGAAAAGCAGCAGAAACATAGTGCAGATGGGATTGATGAGGAAGGTTGTGGTGGGAAAAGAAACATTACTTTTATACTACTATATATAGTGTATTCAGAGCCTGAATTAGCTATCTAAAGATGAATAAAAATAGACTAGTAAAATACAAGCCTATTTATAAATTAAAATAAATTCCTAGAAAGTAGAAAACAGCGATACCTTCAGTGAACACAATATCAGGTAACTTTGTAACAGCTATAGTGGAAGGGGAGACGTGGTTTGTGTTCATTAAACTTTCTCAATAAATCTTGAGTATTTTACAGCCACTACATAAACTCCTCTGTGAGCTGTTTGAGTGCTCAGATGTGGTCACCAACAAATAAACAACACACATCTGCTGCTGCTGGGAAACACTGGAAAACACATCCTGCTGAGTGTTGATTCAATCTGAAAATATGAAAAGTGTTTTCCTTCCTCTCATGTCGCTGCTGGTTTCTGCTTATTTTTATGAAAATCAACTTGCTGCAGGAGAGATCTTTGTTATTTCATCATCAGGTGGTGATTTCAAAACTCTCCCTGTTGGTGAGTTTAAGGACAATCAAACATCTGAGATTTAAGTCAGCTGCTGAAGTCTTGTATCGACTAGCTAAGCTGGCTGATAATCAACATAATGAACAAACATGGTTATGAAAAGAATGTTTCTGATCAACTGCAGACTCTTAAATTTCAGATGCTGGAGTGTCTTTGAACGCACCACTGCTGCATTACCATATGATGATAAAAATATTGACATCAAAGCATGAAGGCAGCAATTTGTTTCTGGATGGGACGATACCTCCGTCCTGTCACATATGATTTTGGATTTTTTCGGGTTTGTGTAAAACACATTTCTGCTCGGATGTTTGTGAATGTGGTATTTTTCTCCTCAAAGTCAAACTGGGTTCAAACATCGAGTCCACGACTAAAAACCAGACGTGGAGTCGAGGACGGGGATTAATCCAGATGATATTTAAGGTGGACTGAAGGTGCAGTGGAGTCACTGAGTGAAGCTAAAGCAGAAGGTTTGTTGCAGTTCAGAGCTGCATGCTGGAAGCTGTACCTCATCAGCAGACGCATACTGAAAGTTAAAAGAAACCTGAAAGAACAAAACACATCAACAAGACCAGAAACATGAGAGACAAGAAAGTGTAGAGAAAAACATACAACAGGAAACACACACATCACACACACATCAGAGATTAAAGGTCATTTTAATAACAAATAGCTTTTTATTCCTTTTAACTCTTTATCATTTGTCCTGTTTCTATTTAACTCCTTAGAATATTTTCCTATCATTATAATTTCTAATTCATCCTACATAGCTGATGGCAGCTTAGTATTTGGAGCTGTTTTAGTCTTACAGACAGTTTGTGCCGTATTAAATCAAAAACACTTTTTACCTGTTACTTAAATCTATGACAGTTCAGCAGCTGAATGTCAGTCAGCATCAGTTGAGTTGATGCTAACTGCGTTGTAACTGACACTTTAACTGGAATCATTGTTTCTGAGTGACGTTTCATCCTGTGGTCAACTGCTGATGGAAATGAAGAGACCTACAATGTGTGTTTGTCTGTTACTGTACCTCATTAATAATCATGTATTGATCACTTCTGTTGTACTTTGATGCTTTTACTAAAGTGAAGATATTTATAACCTTCCTAGTTCTAGTGTAACTATGTTTAAACTAAACTAGTGTTGAACGGACAGCAGCTGTTTTTATCTGATGTTTGTTTGAACCCAAGTCCCGTAAAACATGGTTTCAGTGATGTCATCAGTAATGTGACTGTGTCCAAAACTGTCTACATAATCAACCCTCTATAGTCACATGAGTATATCATCAGAATCAGAGTACTTTACATATCTATCAGACGTGAAGCACCTCATTGTGGGATTTCAAACCCTGAGCCATTATTTGAGAATTTACAATAAGATGAAGGTAATAAAAGTTTGTGTTTTTCAGTCAGTGTAGTGACTTTATGTTTAAATGATCAGACAGAGAAAGAGACGAACATGATGCACTCAGTACAAATATATGAAAAATCATTTGAAATATAGACCGTAAACTGTAAAACTGAAAACAGAAATCACCAAATACATACAGTCCATGTGATGTTTAAATGTAAATGTGTGTGTATATACATATATATGTGTGTGTGTGTATTTATGTGTGTATATATATAATATCTGACCAGCAGTGACATGAGGAACTTGTGCAGGTAGACAATCTGGATGCAGCCCAGACGCATCGTGACCTTCCCGTCCACCTTTGACGTGTCGCTGTAACCCTCCCCCTCTGTCGCCCCCGGAAACAAGGAGAGTTTGAAGCTGAACACCTCCTCACCCATGATGGACACCGCCTGCAGAGGGGAGGAAAAGGAGGGGGGAGGCAGGTCAGTATCATCTCAGAGCTCATGAAAACTTTCATCCAAACCACAGCTGCTACTTCTATCACTCTACTGTTAAAATGAGTACTGCAAGTACTGTTACTCCTGATACTAATACTTATCCTGGTACTACTAAGGCTACTACCTTTGTTCAAATTAAATCAAATTAAACTATGAAACACAAAGCTGGTTATTTCCAGACTGGAGCGCATAGCTCATTAGTTTCTTTTAATATCAATTAATATAACAAAAGCTAGCAAAGTGGCTGTATGACAAAATCAATACAGAAAAACTGCTCGGAAAAATAATAATGCCGGTTGTACTGCATTCACCTGTGAAACTAAACATCAGACACGATCAAACCACAGTAAAGCTTTAACAGTAATAATGATAATAAATACAGAAAAGCACAGTGATAAATAAAAACAACATTAAACATTAAAGGTTTTCTGTTCCAGACCTTTCTGTGGACAGTTTTGGGGTTGACGTCTGTGACCACGATGTCTCTGAGTCGAGCAAACACCTCCGTCTCCTTCGCCTGAACCAACACCGACGCATGAATTCCTGCAGGGCGGCAACAGTCAGGTGACACAGGAGGATTTAATGAGCTCTTAAACGTGTTGTCAGCTCTGTCAGCCTTCATTTTATGTATTATTATATTCTTAGTTTGTATTAAAACATGTTTTCGTACCTTGGACTCTGATGTCAGCGATGCTGCGGCGATCGTCACACACCTCCACGTGGAAACAACCCAACATGGCGAACAGCTTGAAACTGAACACGCCACCATCTTTGGGTCCTTTAGACACTGCAGAGAGAGCAGAAACACAATGAGTCAAAGACACTTCCTGTCAGATACAGAACATTACTGACACACCTGTGAACTGACAGTCTGGACTCACCTGTCCGGCCCTGTCCGGTCTTCTCCACCTGTTTTTTGGCATCTCGGTCGCGGGCAGTGGGGAGTTGTGGCGGCACGGCGCTGTTCAGGTAGTTGATGGTTGACAGCAGTGCTTTAGTGTGAAGGAGGAAGTCCAGGGAGGAAAACTCCACCTGAAACACCACCAGGTAAACAACTGTGAGAAACCTGAGAACACCTGGCTGTCAGCTGAGAGGAAGAATGACAATCACTAACTGGCAGAAACACAAATATCATTAAAATCTACTTTAAGAAGTTTCTTTTATTTCAGCTTTAGGAGCTTCAGTTTCTGAACAGCTGCAGTAAGATTGAATGTGAACCAGTGATTGTATTTAATATTGTGTACTTTTTAAATATTTAAACTTTTATGACCATTTTTAAAGGTAGTAAAGTGGCTAAATATTCAAACCCACTGTCTACTACTAGTAGGAAATGGTAAATGGACTTCACTTATATGGTGCTTTTCAACATTAACCGTTCCCAAAGCGCTTCACAGATTGGTCTCATTCACCCATTCACACACCGATGGTGATGGAGCTGCCATGCAAGGTGCTGGCCTCCATCGGGAGCAACTTAGGGTTCAGTGTCTTGCCCAAGGACTCTTCGACATGTGGACAGGAGGAGCTGGGATCGAACCGCAAACCCTTAATAGACGACCCGCTCTACCTCCTGAGCCACAGCCACCCCACATCAGTCCTAACTGGCCAAAGAAATCTCAGGGTGACACATTTAAGGATTAGGAGTTTCTGTCTATCAGCCGCGGTAACTTGGGAAATGACTCCTATTAGTGCTGATATTAAGGAGAGCTGCAGATGAGTCCTTACCTGTGAGAAACAGAAGGTTTAATTCCCTGATGAAGGACAAACACAGCTTATAAATCCCTCCCTCACCCACCTTCAGTGTTTGCTCGGTGTTGTTGAACAGAGTCTGGAAGCTGGGACCACTTGGGTCGGCCTGCCGGACGACACAAAAACATGTTCAGATCTGAAATCAGTACACAGTATTGTGTGTTTGGTCTGTGTTATTAAATGTTGGTTCTGTCCTTATTCAGACATAACAGCAACATTACATCATCATTACAGTGTTACCCATCACTCATTAAACTTCCCCTTCACTCCCCAATCTTTATAGCGACCATTTAAAATGTTTCAGTAAATATCACAATTATGTGATGAAACTACATTTTTGAGGTTGATACTGATATCTATATTTGAAGGGTTCATTGCAAAAACAGATATCTTTGTTTTTATTTATTTTCCTAAATCATGTTGTGACTGTTTTTGCAAATGAACTTTTCTTTGTTTAAAAAAACTCTCATCCATGTAAGGGATGAGACATCTTCATTCTGAAACTACACATTCAGGTTCTTTCTAAAATCCAGTTTTCCTGTGTAGTTTCACACTGATCTACCTGTGCTCCAGTTTGGGCTCTCTTAACAGGTTAGGTGAGTCTGCTGGAGAACAGGTGAGTGCGTTTGTGCTCACCTTGATGAACTCCACTTTCAGCAGGTCGGAGCCCTGCTGCTCTGAAGAGCTGATCAGGTGGAGAGGATGATTCCTGCCATCTGAAGAAAAAACACACCAACAACACACATTTTAACACATTACAACACAGACAGCACCTGAACAGGTAGGTGTTTCAGTCAGTTTAGTTCTGTTCACGGTTCTATAGGATTAGAGCTGTTTATGTACAAATGTTCTATACCCGAATGTTTGTTTTTGCAGGAAAGTAGTTTTTAATTAACTTTTTTTTTTTAAAGTGTATTTGGAGTGTCCAGAAATAAGCTGTATAAGTAAATTACCACAAATCAACACAATGTTTGTTTCTCTTTGTGCTTTTGGTTTGTTGACAACATCATTTATAAAAGTAAAACACATGACAGTTTGTCAGGAACAGAAAAATAAAGTCCTGGAATCATTACCATCATTGTCCCTGCTGTTTTCAGTGCACCAACATTTATAAAGATGGAGACAGATATTTCATTTTTGACATTAAGATATATTAAACAGTAACGAAAGAACATAAAAGTTTAATCATACAAACAAATAATTGATCTTTTCAGGAAGTCGGCAAGGTATAAAGTATTCAAAGTAGTCACTTCATGCTCTTGTGTCAGAGAAGTGCAAATGCATCCAAGAAGCATTGAAGGATTGAAATCTGACCTCTGGAGGAGGTTTGAGACTCATTCTAGATGAAATGATAATAAAAAGGTGTAAAGAAACAAAAGTGTATTAAATCGCATCTGGATTCTCTCTGGATACAAGACACTGATTACTGCATAGGCTATTGCAAGAACTACAAAGAAAAATCCTATAAACCACATTTAGTTGAATATGATGAGCTCAGTCCTCCACTGAAGCTGTAAGGAATGACACCTGCCAACATGACTCTCCAGGTTCATCAGATGGCCTGTTTATTAATTGGTTTCTTTTAGCCAATCAGGGATGATTAGATCTTTTTCATGATGTAAAGAATGTTGACATCAGTCAGCTCTGCTGTAAAGATTCACATTATGTCCATACATCAGCCATAACATTATGACCACTGACTGGTCATAATGGAGGAACATTGATTATCTCGTTACAATGGCACCTGTCAGATATATATACAGTATATATATATATATTCAGTATATATATATATATATATATGTGTGTATATATATACACACACACACACACACACACATATTATACACATATACTGTGTTTATATGTATATATATGTATATACTGTTTATACATACATACTGTACATAGATATATACATATATATGTGTATATATAGATTCACACATACGTATATATATATATATATATACACACACACACACTGTATGTGTGTGAGTGTATACACATATACAGTATATATATATATATATACACACACACGTGTGTATCTATATATACATATATATGTATATATCTATGTACAGTATGTATGTATATAGTTTATATATATATATATATATATATATATATATATATATATATATATATAAAACACAGTGCTGTGTATGTATGTTGTTGTTGTCCAGGATATGTGTGTCAGATATATATGCAGTATAATATATTCACTATATATATGTGTGTATATGCTCACACACACACATATATATGCATGATAATATGAATGCACATATATATATATATATGTATATACACACTATATATTGTATGCCTCACATGCAGGTGTGTATATATCATGTATTCCACCACATACATACATACACACACACACGTATGTGTGAATCTATATATACACATATATGTATATATCTATGTACAGTATGTATATACAGTATATACATATAAAAACAGTATATAGTATATATATGTGTGTGTGTGTATGTATGTATATACAGTATATACATATAAAAACAGTATATAGTATATATATGTGTGTGTGTGTATATATACACACACATATATATACTGAATATATATATATATATATATATACACACACAGTATATATATCTGACAGGTGCCATTGTAACGAGATAATCAATGTTCCTCCATTATGACCAGTCAGTGGTCATAATGTTATGGCTGATCGGTTTATGTTACCTGGTACATCACAGTAGTCAAGAGTGACTCTGCGCAGGTATGAGGTGAGACTCAGGTCGAAGCTCCGCCTCTTCCCTTCAGTTCCCAGCTGACAGACGCTGAAGGTCAGGACGGTCTTCTCCTGGTCCACCTGTCGGGTCAGCTCCAACAGCACCTGGATACACCACACACACTTCTGTATCACATGGATTGAATATAAAATGAAACTACGCTGTCAAAAAGGCTGATGGTAAGGTCCGCCCCCTCTGGGTCACCTGATGACCTGACCTGAGAACAGAGAAACAAACCTCTTTGATTTCAAACTTAAAATGAAGATCAGTGAGTTCCTCCAGAGCCGAGCGCTGGTGATCCTCATCTGTCGACTTCTCACTGGTGTCTTCATCTGAATCTAAAAACACAGATTATAACATGAAAATAAAAATCAAATAGTTAACTAGTTTAATA
Organism: Macquaria australasica; assembly: GCA_005408345.1. NCBI lineage: Eukaryota > Metazoa > Chordata > Actinopteri > Centrarchiformes > Percichthyidae > Macquaria > Macquaria australasica. Next base: position 24,564 of record SEMN01001058.1, read on the forward strand.
GTAATAAACAGCTGGACTGTATTTACTCCCTAAGTTAGATATATAAATCACTAAAATCAAAATACACATCTGTGACTTTACAGATGGAATGAAAATTTTTTTTCTTGAAAAGTAATTTTCCATTTTGTTTTGTATCACTCATGTATCAGTATCAGTTTTCATGATACAACAGGTTTTAACAGCCAATCAGAGCACGGGCAGCACTGACCTGTTTCCATGGTATCAAGGAGGGTGGGGTGAAGGCAGAGCACTCGTGGTCTGGCCTCCGCCAATGAGAGCACCTGCAGCAAGAAACACGCCCAAATATAGTGACACCAGTCCTGAAATGTTGTGCCCATCATTCCCCTAACTTCCCAACACTCCCCAAACTCCTCTCGACACTCCACCAAAACATTCCCATTCAATTTTTTAAACTTCTGCCCGTCACTCCCCTAAATGTTCTTGCTGTCACTCACTCAATGTTCCCTTGTCACTGTTAAACTTTTCTGTCTGTCCCAGAAACTTTCCGCTGTAACTCCCCTAAACTCCTCTGCAAAACCTCTAATCTTTACAAATGTCCCGTTATACCCAAACCTTCCCCTGTCATTCCTCTTCACTGTAAGCCGTCACTTCCCTCAACTTCCTTGTCACTCCCTTAACACCTCCCAGAGACTCACTGACTGACAGAACTTTAACTTGGTACAAAATGCTCACAGTGACAGGTGTGTGTGTGAATGGTGTGTTTATTTCAGTGGGCGAGGCTACAGTAAGACCGGACTGTACCAAGTGTACCTTCTCTGTGGGGGTGGAGGGGGAGGAGCCCATGTTGGGCAGCGGGATGCTGTCCACCAGCTCCAGAACGTTCTGGATCTTCTGGTCTGAGATCTTAACGTGCAGCAGAGGCAGCTCCCCCGACACCTTGAACCTGAAGCACAAACACCCCAAAATTACTGACATAACATGTACAGGTGAGTCAACAGGTGAGTCAGCAGAGAGATTGGACACCTGTCCACAGTTAAGAGTCATACCTGGGCATCCTGGCGTCCTTCTCCACCATACACTTAGCCAGCTGGACAGTGAAGTCCATTGGCTGGAGGATGTGTTGGACTGATGAACCCTGCAGTCGGGCCGACTTCCAGGCTTCACCTGGAATTAATTTACAATTGATTTAATAAAATATGACTTCCAGGTTGTAGTTGTAGTTGTATATGTGTGTGTTTACTGGTTGTGTACCTGACTTGCTGTAGAGCACCTGGACTCGTCGTAGCTCCACGTTGTATCTCTCGTATGCTCGATCCATGACTTCCTCCAGAGAGGAGGAGGACGAAGACAAACTGAGACCACTCTGCTCAACACTGTTCAACTACAAACACACACATGTTCAACCAAACTTAACAAAGTGAACACACACAGCTGTGCCTGAGTCAGACCAACATCTGGACAGAACACAAACAGGCCTGTAAAAAATCAGATATTGTCTTAAAATTGGTATGCAGCCCAAAGGAAAAACCCAACATCTTGTTGCAAGCTAAAGAAATCGGGATAACACCTGATGCAAAAATTCAGGTACAAACCCTAACCCCTGCTAGCTGCTTTCATAAAAAAAAAAATTAAAAAAAACATGATGAAATTTTGGTTAGCTATGTTTTCAATCTTCATATTTTTTAAACTTCCATCCATCCATTCATTTTCTTCCGCTTATCCGGGGCCGGGTCGCGGTGGCAGCAGGTTAAGCAGGGTTGTCCAGATGTCCCTCTCCTCGGCAACGCTTTCCAGCTCCTCCTGGGGGACCCCAAGGCGTTCCCAGGCCAGATGAGATATATAATCCCTCCAGCGTGTTCTGGGTCTGCCCCGGGGCCTCCTACCAGTTGGACGTGCCCGGAAAACCTCTAAAGGGAGGCGTCCAGGAGGCATCCTAATCAGATGCCCGAACCACCTCAACTGGCTCCTTTCGATGCGAAGGAGCAGCGGCTCTACTCCGAGCTCCCTCCGGATGTCCGAGCTCCTTTCCCTATCTCTAAGGGTGAGCCCAGCCACCCTGTGGAGGAAACTCATTTCGGCCGCTTGTATCCGCGATCTCATTCTTTCGGTCACTACCCAAAGCTCATGACCATAGGTGAGGGTTGGAACGTAGATCGACTGGTAAATCGACAGCTTTGCCTTCCGGCTCTGCTCCCTCTTTACCACCACGGTCCGGTACAACGCCCGCATTACTGCTGATGCTGCACAGATCCGCCTGTCCATCTCAGGTCTGAGGGGACAGACTAAGAGCGATTCACAAACCCCTGATGAGTCGGAGCATGCCGAGCTGGAGCACCTCGCCCGGAGGAGGGATACCGGGGCCCCCCCCTGGAGCCAGACCCGGGAGGGGAGCACGATGGCGAGCGTCTGGTGGCCGGGCCTTGACCCATGGGGCCCGGTCGGGCACAGCCCGAAAAACCGACATGGAGCCGCCACCCTGTGGGCCCACCACCTGCAGGGATAGGCATCGGGGTCGGGTGCAATGTAAACCAGGCAGCAGGCAAGGGCAGAGACCTGGGAAACAGAGTGGGCCATGTTCAAAGCCTCCATTGCTGAGGCGGCCGCTAGGAGCTGTGGTCAGAAGGTCGTCGGTGCCTGTCGAGGCGGCAACCTTAGAACCCACTGGTGGACACCGGCGGTGAAGGAAGCCGTTAAGCTGAAGAAGGAGGCTTTTCGGGCTTGGCTAGCCCAGAGGTCTCCTAAAGCAGCGGACAGGTACCGGGAGGCCGGAAGGATGGCGGCCTCGGTGGTCACCAAAGCAAAAACTCGGGTGTGGGAGGAGTTTGGGGAGGCTATGGAGAAGGACTTTCGGTTGGCCTCAAGGAAGATCTGGCAAACCGTTAGACGACTCAGGAAGGGAAAGCGGGGCTTGGCCCAGGCTGTGTTCGGCAGGGGAGGAGAGCTGCTAACCCGGACTGGGGATGTTGTCAAGCGGTGGAAAGAGCACTTTGAGGATCTCCTCAACCCGACCAACATGTCCTCAGTGGAGGAGGCAGAGTTTGAAGACTCGGGGGAAGACTCACCCATATCCCTGGCAGAAGTCTCCAAGGTAGTCAAAGAGCTTCTTGGTGGCAAGGCGCCAGGGGTGGATGAGATTCGCCCTGAAATGCTGAAGGCTCTGGACATTGTTGGGCTGTCTTGGCTGACACGCCTCTTCAGTGTCGCATGGAGGTCGGGGACAGTGCCTGTGGAGTGGCAGACTGGGGTGGTGGTTCCCGTCTTCAAAAAGGGGGACCGGAGGGTGTGCTCCAATTACCGTGGTATCACACTGCTCAGCCTCCCCGGGAAAGTTTATTCCAGGGTGCTGGAAAGGAGACTACGACCGATTGTCGAACCTCAGATCCAGGAGGAGCAATGCGGATTCCGTCCTGGCCGTGGCACAGTGGACCAGCTCTTTACTCTTGCAGGGCTGCTGGGGGGTTCATGGGAGTTTGCCCATCCAGTCTACATGTGTTTTGTCAACTTGGAGAAGGCTTTCGACCGTGTCCCCCGGGGGGTCCTGCGGGAGTATGGGGTATCGGGGTCGCTGCTACAAGCCATCCAGTCCCTATATAACCGAAGTGAGTGCTGTGTCCGCATTCTCGGCACAAAGTCAAACACGTTCCAAGTGGGTGTTGGACTCCGCCAGGGCTGCCCCTTGTCACCAATTCTGTTTGTGATATTCATGGACAGGATTTCAAGGCGCAGCCGGGGGGAGGAGAGTGTCCGGTTTGGTGGTCTCAGAATAGCATCTCTGCTCTTTGCGGACGATGTGGTTCTGTTGGCTTCATCGGCTGTGACCTTCAGCATGCACTGGGGCGGTTTGCAGCCGAGTGTGAAGCGGCTGGGATGAGAGTCAGCACCTCCAAGTCCGAGGCCATGGTTCTCAGCCGGAAAACGGTGGACTGCCCCCTTTGGGTTGGAGGTGAGTTACTGCCCCAGACGGGAGAGTTCAAGTATCTCAGGGTCTTGTTCACGAGTGATTTTTTAAACTTCTATGTGTAAAAAAATATTCAACTTTGAGTATGCAATTAACTTTGTCATCTTAAAGTATTTGTTCATTGCAGCCTGACAAGAATAACCCACATTTCAAAAATAGGGATAAAATACCAAAAATTACCCAAACTGCACATTTAGGTAAGATCTTACCCAAAAATACAGGTACAAACACAAAGATTTTTAAAACAATAAAACTAAAATAAAATAAAAATTTGGGTAAAACACCTAAATATTTGGTCATAATCTGACCTGAGGGTAAAACTGAGATTTGACAGGAATAAAAAATAAATGTCCAAATAAAAATAAGAACTGACCTGTAAGCTGCCAAAGTCTACAATGATGAGGTCTGACGTGTCGCTGTAGAAACCAGACTTTGGTACCAGCAAGTAGGATGGCTTCAGGTCGATCCTCAGGTCCAGGACCTTCCTGGTCTCAATGATGTGAGACAAACCTGCAGAGACCAGAATCCATCAGAGTCATGCTGAGGACCAGATTGAGGAACCCCCCCCCCCCGCCCCCGCCCAAATAAAATGAGACAAACCTCAGGAAAAGCAACAGAGAAGAGATCCCTCACCCAGGACGGACTGACAGGAAATAGATGTGTGTGCAGAATAGACCAACATAATAAAGTTTCAGTATGGACAATCAGGATGACAAGTCCTGCTGAGGACCGGACTGCCCCCTACTGGATCAAGTAAAACCAGAATCCATCAGAGTCCTGAGAAGGAACACACTGTCCCCTGCTAGATATACTGAAACCAGTATCCATCAGAGCTCACGGCAGCTGGTGTCTGTATTGACCAAAGATCTTATGTGAGGTAAAAGAAGCATCACTCTGTAACAGAAACGTAGAATCAGGAGTGGACCGTGTGTTTTTGTAGTCCATCAGAGACTCTTATACAGAGAAACGATCAATTGATCTCCTCACATCAGTTTCAGGATTCCGAATCTCCACATTCAACTTTCATTCATGTCAGATCAATAACCGAGCTATAGCTGAAACAATTAATTGATTAGTCGATCGACAGAGAACTATTTTGTCAATCAATTCTTCGTTTAAGTTATTTATCAAGCAAAAATGTCAAACAGCTTCTCACTGGTGAGAATTTGTTGCTTTTGTTATGTGTGATAGTAAACTGGACTTTGTTCAGCTGGTCAGACAATATTAACCAATTTAAAGACAAAGTCAACTTTGGCTTGAGGATTTTTAGCCCTAAACTGGTGCTGCTCGACTTCAGAGTCAGAACCTTCAGTATTTAGATCGGGTGAACAATAAGGTGTAAAAGTCAACAATCGAAAGGATTCTGATTAGATAAACAGTTTCGATACTGGATTCAGAGTTGAAATGTTATCGAAGCCTGACCTCCATCTCAGACTCAGCTTGTGAGGCTCAGCTCCAAACTGTCAGACTGGACTGAACTTTCATCAGACTCAGCTGTAGTTAAGCTCGAGGTGATCACCTAAATTCTTAAGGATTCATCCTCTGGGGAACCTGTTAAAATCTGTTAAATATGCGAATTAAACTCACCTGTTGCAGTTTTCTCTTTGATCTCCTCCAGTTTGGAGAGTGTGGCCGAGGTCAGGACCTCCAGATCGACACCTTTCCCTGTCTTAAAGAACTCGGCCAGACTGTTCACCGTCAGCTGGAGGACAAACAGCAGGAAACACATTTCCATCACAGGAATAAACATCAGAAACATCCTGCACTTATGATTTATCATTTGTTCTTAAAGGTGAATCTAGACAAATGTTTGTTTCGGGAAGAACAGACAGACTGATAAAACACACGAAAACCAGATATGGAAGATCTGATCTATGGTCAGATCGCAGCTCGTTTTACCGCGTCGTAGATAATCTCGACAGGCTGAGAGTGGACTCTGAGCAGCTGGTCAGCAGCGCTCTCCTCAGGGTTTAACTCAAACACGACACTGAGCAGGGAGGAAGAGGAGTCTCCCACTGAGGCGATGAGTGAAGGTACCGCCCCCTGTTGCTGTAAACCTGTAACAAACCAGTGCTCCAATGCCGCCTCCACCCTGAAGAAGGACAGAGAGCTTTATTTATTACCACATGTTGGATAATGTGGAACGTTTCCTGTGTTCATTGTGTCATTCGGACACAAGAGAGCCTTGAAATAAAGTGCTGAAAGTCCTGGGAAATGTAGTCCGTGTCCACAACACAACGCAGAGTTCGAGCCACTACACAAGGATCAAACCTGTGACATTTGGTTACAGGACACTCACCTGAAGGCCTGAGCTCCAGGTCTCTGAGATATTTTGGTGCTGAGGTCGATCATCTGGACTTTGAGGATCTCTGGGATGTCCAGCTGCTCTCTGATTGTCACTGAGGTCCTGAACAGCTGGAAGGTGACGACCACTGCGACGTACTGAACACACACACACACAGACACACACAGTGTTCAACCTGACTGAACTTTTACCACAAAATCCTGGTTTTATTTAAACCAGGAAACTGAACTATTCACACTATATACCATCTGAAGTGAAGGACAGAACAAACACTATCCTGATGAATTTCTGTTGTTAGAGTCTGAACAAACTGATTCTATTATTTCTTGTGTAAAAATGTAAAATTTGTCCTGATGGTGGCAGTAGAAGAAAAGTCATAAGGCTACCAAACGTCATCCTGTGGACACCATGACCATGAACGCATCAGGTGTGCTTACCTGTTTGGGTAAAGCCAGGTTGTGAGAGCTGCCGCTGTAGCCGATGGCAGTGTAGAGTTTTTCTTTCTCCTCAGCCGTCATGAGCTCGTCCAATCCCGAACCTGAACGCCAGAGGAGACAAATATCTTCAGTTCACTGCCACATGGAACAAAAAGACTACAGTAAATCTCTGGAAAAATCTTAAATATCTTCATGTCGACCAAAATCCTTTCAAGTCACCCAAACGGCTCTTAAAGTCACCTGAACATCATTTAACATCAAATCAAACATCAAACATGTCAACTCTTCTAAATCCATCTCAGCATCTCTTTTTTAGTTTAATTATATTTGTGTTAAAAATCATCTCTGGAAGTAAATCTCTGGAAAAATCTTCTTAAATATCTTCATGTCAACCAAAATCTTTTCAAGTCACCCAAACAGCTCTTAGTCACTTGAACATCATTTAAAGTCAAATTAAACATGTCAGCTCTCCTAAATCCATCTCAGCATCTCTCTTGTTTAGTTTAATTATATTTATGTGTTAAAAATCATCAGCTACATTAAAATAGATTCATGCTTGATTTCATAAATCTGTACAGGTTAAAGCTGGGGTAGGAAAAATCTGTGCAACCTATGCAAAGCCTTCCACCTCTCTCTGCTTCCTTGCATCACTCCACTAAGCCCCCTCCCCCCACCAAACCCACAACTTCAACCGGCAGCAGGAGTCGGTTGCCCTGCAAAACCTCAGGATTGAGATGGACAGTCGGGTTCAAGGATCAATGTACATTTATAAGTCATTCTACAACAGAGCTGCACAATGAAATTAAAGTTGTAGCCCCCTTTAAGCTACAAACACAGAACACAAATATCCAAAACCAGAATAGTTACTTATATACTATACAAAGGAAGTATGGTAATGTGAAAAACCAGCATAACAAAGATCCATGTCATTTCTTTATAGTGGTCTGCAGAGGAAGAAGCTGCTCTGTAGTCTGGTGGTACGTGTAAAATATTAACAAGAACTTGACACAGAAATTTTGCCTTCTTAAGTTTCTTCAAGGAATGCAGTCATTTCTGAGCTTTCTATACTAGCTGTGATGATGAGCTGCGTGATGTCCATGATGATGTTTCTCTGTCATGCTGATTCCCAGGAACCTAAAACTGTTCACTTGCTCCACCTCAGCTCCAGACACCCTACCCAGGGGTGTGTGTCTTTGCCTCCTTTTTCCTAAAATCAATGATCAGCTCCTTGGTTTTGCTGACGTCAAGCAGTAGGCTGTTCTCTGTGCACCACTTTGCAAGATTGTTGATTTCCTGCCTATATGAATTCTCATTGTTGTTTGTAATCCAGCCGATGATGGAAGTGCCGTCAGCAAACTTCCCAACAGAGTTCTCTTCATGTCGGGGCTTGCAGTCATGGGTGTACAATATAAACAGGAGAGAGGCCTCCAGAGTGGAGGAGGTGTGACTGCCAATCCAAACTGTCTGGGGTCTGTTTGTGAGGAAGTCCAATATCCAGTTGCAGAGTGTAATACTCAACAAACAGCATTTTGATGTAGGTGTTGCTGCCATTTTCAAGCTGTGTGGAGGGCAGTGGAGATGGCATCCTCTGTGGATCTGTTGGCTCTGAATGCAAACTGGTAAGGGTCCAAGCTGGCTGGGATGTTGTCTTTGATGTGCAGGAAAACCAGTTTCTCAAAGCACTTCGAAAGAATGGAGGTAAGTGCCACAGGTCGGTAGTTGTTTAGACTGGACACTGCAGACCTTTTTAGGTACAAGGACGATGGTGGCTGTCTTGAAGCAGGTGGAAACACTCTCCTGTAACAGTGATAGGTTAAAAATGTCAGTAATGACATCGACTAGCTAGTTGACAAATGTTCTTGGTACACGGGCAGGGATGTTATCAGGCCCAGCAGCTTTACTCATATTTATTCTCAGCAGGATTCTTCTCACATCCGCTGTGGATACTGACAGTGGCCAGAGGCGGAGTAGATTTGACAGCTGACTCTTTGTAGAGGAGATTGAAGCGAACATAAAATGTGCTAAGCTCATCTGACAATGTGTCCTCACACATGATTCAAGATTCAAGATTCAAGATTCTTTATTTGTCATTGATGATGAGGGTGCTCCCACTTTTGTAGCTGTGATGGTCTGGATCACTTGCCACATATCTTTGGTGTTGGTGTTGAGGTCTCTCTTCAGTCTCTGGTGTCTTTGCTTTGCCTCCTTGATGCCAGCTTTCAGTCTTGCTCTGGCAGTGCTGTAAGCTTCCTTGTCACCTGCCTGAAAGGCAGCTTCTTTGGCTCTGGATAGGGCCCTCACCTCTCCATTCATCAAGGCTATCTGGTTGTGGAATGATTTTATTGTCTTTGTGATCACCACAGCATCAACACATTGCTGATGTATGTCACTGTTGATGTATATTCCTCTAGGTTGATATGGTTCTCCTGGGTGGCGACACCTCTGAACATCTGCACTCAAAACAGTCCTGTAGAGCTGCTGTAGCTTCATCTGTCCACACTTTGACGGTTTTGTTTGTTTGATGGTTTGACCCTTTTAATCAGCTGGGAGTAAGAAGCCAGGAGAAGCAGACAGTGGAAAAGTTTCAGTCATAGTATTATTAGATCTCAGTGCTGCATTCGACATGGTCGACCACAACATTTTACTAGACAGGCTGGAAAACTGGGTTGGACTTTCTGCTAAACTGGTCTGAATCCTGTTTGAAGGACAGGGACTTCTTTGTGTCAATCAGTACACATCTGAGTGTACAAAAATAACTTGGAGGCTCCCTTCTCAGGCCTCTTCTGTTCAACATCTACATGCAGATGACACAGGTTTATATGAGGTTAAAGTGGTGATGAAGTGGTCAAAGTCATGGATCTCATTGGTTGTTTTCAGAAGAATTAGGAGAGTCACTTACTCTCCGTCTCCTTGCTATCCTCTGGCTCCTGCTCCTCCTTCTTGGCCTTTCTACCAAAGAAGCTGCTGAAGAAACCGCCTCCTCCCTGCTTCTGTCCCCCCGCCGCCTTCTTCCCCACCACCTTCAGTCCCGACCTGATCACCTGGAGAAGGAAGAGGAGGGGGTCATGTTCGGTTAAAATGGTCTATAATTCAGATCTCTGTTCCTCAGAAAACCTTGATCACAGTTTACCTCCATCTGGGCCTGCTGCCGGGCTAAAGTGATGTTGAAGACGTCCAAAACTTTCTCCAGATCCTAGTAGAAACAAACATTAGCAGAACAGACTCCTGTCAGCAGGTCAAACACAAACACAAGCTTTGATTGAGCTTTGATTCAGACGTCAGAGTATGTAACACAGATTTATCTGTTGTGTTGCAGTCAGTGTTCAGGCTTACAGGAAAACTGAGGTTCTTTACAACCTGAGGCCTATTTTCATTTTAAATATTCAGAATTTGGGCTGCAACTTACGATTATTTACATCAGTTACTTAATTTTCAGTCGATCAACTACAGTATTACCCAAAGCTCTAAATACTAGTTTTTCTTCAATAGAACAGTCAATACTTCAGAAAAACATGTTGATGGATGGAGATCCGTTAGTGACCCAAACTCCTTCTGACAGGTACAAGTTTGTCATGTGCTGTAGATATTTTCTCTGTATTGCCCCCTTGAGGACTCAGATATATCGCCTCCACGGGTTGTTTATGTTGGGTGGAGTCAGGTATTTGAGCAGTTTAAACCAGTTGTTTGTGTTCACTTTGAACAGAGTACGTTCAGGCTTTTGGTCAGTCAGCAGCACCTGGATGTGTCGCTCAGTGTCCTGGTTCGGCTTGTTCTGGCTCAGAAGTTTGGCCTTGTAGGCAGTCTTGTAGGCCTTCACATTCTCTCGGTGCTGTCTGATGTTGGACCAGGACCACATGCGACTGAAGCGTCTCATGTGGACCTCCAGGATGCTATTGAAGCCATACCTCCACCTGGTAGAGGCACAGAAAACAAACGCACCAAACGCGTCAAATACAGATTTTACATAAAAGGTCAAAGTTTTTACCTGAAACACCTGAACACCCCTCACAGTGCTGCAGCGTGGAGCAACTTTCTGTTTTTATCACCATCACTGGATCTCCACATTTTCTTTCTCTGCTAATGTTTCCAGTGTTCCTTTAATGCCACTCTTAGGACCAACCTTGACATTTTTTATAAGAAATATCTAACAGATTGTAAGTTAACCTCCTGATCTCGTTCCTACTCTCCAGAGGATGAACCCTTCTACATTTCAATGACCCCACAACGTTTGCTCAGGTGCCTTCTTCAGGTCAAACTCAGCTCAGATCCAACCTGCATTTTCAGGTTTTCACACTGATTTTTGTCAAACATGAATTTTGTGTTACTTGAATTTTGGGTCAGATCTTAAGTTAAAAAAAAAAAGTTAAAAAAAGTTTCATGTCTGTCTGAATTTTCGTGCTGTGTTAAATTTTTGGGTTAATACTTGAATATTTGGTATTTCAACCCATATCTGTGATTAGGATGATGTTTGTTCATGCTGAGGCTGTAATGAACTCTGCAACCTGTAGAGGGCACTAACAGGATGTCAGACTTGTTTCAAACTAAAATTCTAAAACCAGAATCAGTTTTAGTTTAAATTGTTTGTTTCTCTCTGACATTAAGATTTGTGTTGAACTGACCAGAGTCTGGCGTTGTTGTGGACGGAGGCGTCAGGCCTGAACTTCCTGTAGGGGGCATTCTTCACCATGCAGTCGATGGACTCCAGCAGCTCCATCATGGTCAGGTACTGCAGAGGACCACAACACCATCAACAAAACCTGCATCGTGCTCAGGATCAAACACACGTAGAGCTGAAACAGCCTCATCTCACCTGCCTGTCTCTCCTGTCTGTCTCACCTGGCTGCCTCTCCTGTCTGTCTGTCTCACCTGTCTGTCTCTCTCACCTGTCTGTCTCTCCTGACTGTCTCTCTTGGCTGTCTCACCTGTCTGTCTCTCTCACCTGTCTGTCTCTCCTGACTGTCTCACCTGTCTGTCTCTCTCACCTGTCTGTCTCTCCTGTCTCACCTATCTGTCTCTCCCAGCTGTCTCTCCTGGCTTTCTCACCGGTCTGTCTCTCTCACCTGGCTGTCTCACATTACCTGTGGTTTGGTCATCTCTATGGCGATGTTCTGAACCTCCAGGTGAAGATTTGCTTTTGGAGTTTTCAGTTCCAGCTCAGCATTCGGGTTGATGCACATTTTAGCCGAAGCGAAGATTGGCTTGAAAACTATAAACAAAGCAACCAATCAGTGAAGAGGATGTTAATGAACATCCTGCTGATAATCAATAGATTAATTAATTTATCACTTCCTCTGCAGCTGACATTAGTTATTTACAGAATAATTGTAGGAATGTAAAATGATGCATATTTGGCAGCTGTAGATTCATCATTGATCTAAATGTGACACTATGGGTCCCTGTGAGGGTGAAACTGTCCTGACAGAAAGCAGGAAGTACAATACAAATATTTGTTGAAAACGAGACAATTTCAAACTAAACGAGAATGTAAAAGATGGACTGCTTTAAAGTAAAGTCTGCTTCAACAACTTGCATTCACCTGCACAATCACACACTGTGGCTCCTGACTGGTCAAACAGTTTCCTCCACTAATCTGGCTGACTAAACTGCTGGCTAAGGATAAGCATAAATATGCTAAGATTGTTATTCACGTCGGCAGTAATGACACCCATTCATCATTCAACCGCTGGTAGTCGAGGTGGTGTCCAGATAATGATGTGGGCTTTGTAGATAATTGGCGGACTTTCTGGAGAAGACCTGGTCTGATTAGGAGAGATGGCATTCATCCTACTTTGGATGGAGCCGCTCTCATATCTAGAAATCTGGCTGAATTTATTAGTGGACCAAAGCCATGACAGCTCAGAGTACAGACCAAAGACTTCATACAGTCTGTGGTCCAGACCAGGAGGCAGAGTTGCAGTCCTACACGCTTCTCTGCGCTTCCATTAGAGCAGTTACCCACCCTAAACTCCACAGAGAGGTTGTCTGCCCCCCGACCACTTAAATTATTTAAATCAAAAGTAAACAGAAGAGGAGTTACACATAAAAACCTAATAAAAAGTAAAACCTCCACTGCAACAGTACAACAAAATAGGAGATTTAAATGTGGACTCAAACATTAGATCTCTCTCATCTAAAGCTGTTCTAGTAAACGATCTAATATCAGATCATAATATTGATTTATTTTGTCTTACTGAAACCTGTCTGTGTCACAATGAATATGTTAGCCTAAATGAATCCACTCCCCCCAGTCACATTAATACTCACATTCCTCAAGGCACAGGCCGAGGAGGTGGAGTTGCAGCCATCTTCGACTCAAGCCTATTAATCAAACCTAAACCTAAACTAAATTAATTAAAGCAAACATCGCGAAAACTTTAAAGGAAATGGCGTTCCACCAATCTGGAAGAATCACGTTTAGCCTGGCAAGATAGTCTTAAAATTTATAGGAAGGCCCTCCGTAATGCCAGAGCAGCCTACTACTCATCATTAATAGAGGAAAATAAGAACAACCCCAGGTTTCTGTTCAGTACTGTAGCCAGGCTGACAGAGAGTCACAGCTCTGTTAAGCCATGTATTCCTATAGACCTCAGTAGTAATGACTTTATGAGCTTCTTTAATGATAAACTTCTAACTATTAGAGACAAAATTCAGCACCTCCTGCCCTCAGTTGGTACTGACTTATCTTCAAACACAGGAACCTTAGAAACAACTGTAAAACCTGATGTACATTTAGACTACTTTTCTCCCATCAACCTTAGTCAACTAACTTCCATGATTTCTTCATCTAAGCCATCAACGTGTCTCTTAGACCCTGTCCCAAACAGGCTGCTTAAAGAAGTTTTACCCTTAGCATTTCTTTACTAAATATGATCAATCTGTCCATATTAAAAGGCTATGTGCCACAGTCCTTTAAAGTAGCTGTAATTAAACCTCTTCTTAAAAAGCCCACTTTTGATTCAGGGGTTTTGTCAAATTATAGACCTATATGTAACCCTCCTTTTCTCTAAGATCCTTAAGAAAGCAGTCACTAATCAGTTGTGTGACTTTCTACACAACAATAAGCTATTTGAGGATTTTCAGTCAGGATTTAGAGTGCATCATAGCACAGAGACAGCACTGGTGAAAGTTACAAATGACCATCTAATTGCATCCGACAAAGGACTTGTCTCTGTACTTGTCTTACTAGATCTTAGTGCCGCATTCGATACCATTGACCATTACATTCTATTACAGAGACTAGAACATTTAATTGGCATTGAGGGCACCGCACTAAGCTGGTTTAAATCCTATTTATCAAATTGATATAGAGATGAATCCTCTATGCACGCCAAAGTTAGTCACGGAGTTCCACAAGGTTCTGTGCTTGGACCAATTCTCTTCACCTTATATATGGTTCCTTTAGGCAATATTAATAGGAAGCACTGCATAAATTTTCATTGTTATGCAGATGATACCCAATTATATTTATCGATCAAGCCAGATGAAATCAATCAATTAGCTAAACTTCCAGCATGCCTTAAGGACATAAAAACCTGGATGACCCGCAATTTTCTGATGCTAAACTCAGACAAAACCGAAGTTATTGTACTTGGCCCCGATCACCTTCGAAACACATTATCTAAAGATATAGTTTCTCTAGATGGCATTGCCCTGGCCTCCAGCGACACCGTAAGGAATCTTGGAGTTATCTTTGATCAGGATATGTCCTTTAACTCCCACATAAAACAAACTTCAAGAACTTTCACTTTCGTAACATTGCAAAAATCAGGCACATCCTGTCTCAAAAAGATGCAGAAAAACTAGTCCATGCGTTTGTTACATCTAGGCTGGATTATTGCAACTCTCTATTAACAGGCTGCCCCAATAAGTCCCTTAAGACTCTCTAGCTGATCCAGAATGCTGCGGCACGTTTACTGACAAGAACCAGAAAAAGAGATCATATTTCTCCAATATTAGCTTCTCTACACTGGCTCCCTGTAAAATCCAGAATAGAATTTAAAATCCTTCTCCTCACCTTCAAAGCCCTAAATGGTCAGGCACCATCATATCTTAAAGAGCTCATAGTACCCTATTACCCCACTAGAGCACTGCGCTCCCAGAATGCAGGGTTCCTTGTGGTTCCTAGAGTCTCTAAAAGTAGAATGGGAGCCAGAGCCTTCAGCTATCAAGCTCCTCTCCTGTGGAACCAGATCCCAGTTTGTGTACGGGAGGCGGACAACCTCCTCACATTTAAGAGTAGGCTTAAGACTTTCCTCTTTGATAAAGCTTATAGTAGGGCTGACTCAGGTGACCCCTGAGCCACCCCTTAGTTATGCTGATATAGGCCTAGACTGCCAGGGGACTTCCTATGATGCACTGAGCTCCTCTCTCCTCCTCTTCCTCTCCATCTGTACGCCCTCATATCCCATCAATGCTTGTTACTAACTCAACTTCTTCCCGTAGGTGTGTGCTTTCTCTCCTCTCTCTCTCTTTCTCTCTCTCCTTCTGTTGCTTTCTGGAGGTGTTTCTGCCTCCGGAGCTGTAGAGTCTGGATCTATGGTTGCAGCCACCTGCTGCCCCCGTGCTCCTGCTCTGCACCCTCTGCTGCTATTACTGTTATTGCTCTTATTATTAGTATTATATTATAATATTGCTCTTAGTATTATTTCTGTTAATATTAACATCAATACCACTACCACAACTATTACTTTACATCTCTATGTGGAACTGTACTGTGCTGCTGTATGTTCTCTTTCCTCCTGCTCTCTCTCCCGCTCCCCCCTTCAACCCAACCGGTCGAGGCAGATGACCGCCCACCCAGAGCCTGGTTCTGCTCGAGGTTTCTACCTGTTAAAAGGGAGTTTTTCCTTGCCACTGTTGCCTAGTGCTTGCTCATGGTGGGAATTATTGGGTCTCTGTAAATATGAGGAGTCGGTCTAGACTTGCTCTATTCGAAAAAGTGCCCTGAGATAACTTTGTTATGATATGGCGCTATATAAATAAAACTGAATTGAATTGAATTAATCATCAGCATCTTTTATTTCAGTAATGGTTTCTGTCAGCGACGCTAGAGAACATTAAAGTTCTTAGAAGTAAAACACAAACACTTTTAACTAAATTCTGAAACAGCAACAAATCAACTGGAACCAAGTGAAAATATGCAGGCAGCACACTGATATTAATAACAAGGTAAACTAACATTCACATAACATTATAATGCTCAGTGTTTCCTGTTTACCGTCTGTCAGGACTGAGTTCAGGATTAATGTCAGCAGTCGACCATCCAACTCTTCCTCTAGATGTTTCCTGCTATCTGACAGTTAAATGTTAATAAAGTGGTGAACTCACTGTACTGATAGTAAGGAAGCTGCTGATCTTTACTGCTGATCCCACACTTCAACTGGTCCTGCAGGACAAACAGAGGAGGAGGAGGAAGACTGAGCCTCTGTCTGCATCAAGAGTCTAAAAACTGTCCTTCAAGAGTTCACACACAGTTTTTAACAAAATAAGAATTTTAACAAAATAAAGTAACATCTATTTAAAGATAGAATAATAAAACACTACCGTTGATATTTTTTTTACCACTTTTAATCACTGTTGTTGGGTTAGGGTTAAACTGCTGTTGACAGTGAAGCAGACTGTTACAGCTGCTCTCTGTGACTCTGAACGTTTGAACCTGATTCAACCTGAACAAACACACAATCAATAAACACAGCAGACAAACACAACAACATGTCGACTGATTTAACATCAATAAACCTGTTGAGAGTCACTGTGTGCAGTTCAGGGTCCTGATATTTCCTGGGAATTCTCACCACAATCCGCCGTCGTTTCTGTTAAAAACCCCTGCAGGATTTTCAGCTTGTGTCAGGTCAGTGATAGTAAAAGTGAGAGCATTACAGCTGCAACAATTAGTCGATTCATCGATTACTTGATCAACAGAAAATGAATCTGCGACTACTTTGATAATCAATGAATTGTTTGCACACAACATTTGCTGGATCCAGTTTCTAAAATTTGAGGATTTGATGTTTGTCGAGCGGAGCCTTTGATCGCAGCAACTCCATCAGAATGAACTGATTTCACAGTTTTAAATCCTGGTGCATTCAGGCCTTCACACCACACAGATCAGAGCCTTGGAAGACGGAGAAATCGTGACAACATTTGGTTTTCTCTGTCTGAGGATTTGGACATTATCTGCTCATTATGAAAAATAATTTGTTCAGTTTGCTTGTTAGTTGTTTGACATATTATTGTGTCATGTAATCCCGTGTGGGATGAAAGAAAGTAAAAATGATTTGTAGGTTGGAACTCTCTGCTGACACGAGTTTTCGTCTAAAAAGACAAACAGCATCAACTCACCACGATGTCTTCCCATGATCCTTTGTAGAAGACCGGACTGTTGACGTTCCAGTAGGCGCACAGACAGTCCAGACGACCGAGCTGACACAAACAAACAAACACATAAACTAGTCACAAAGGCTGCTTGTGTCTACATAGCTCCATCAAACTGACTGATATGGGAACCAATCAGATTACCGAACATTTAGTTTACTTACAGCGCACGTCACCCAAACAGTCTCTGCACCAGTGTAGGAAATGAAAAAAATATATTTTGCTGTCTAAAACATTGGGGCATTTCCAAAATTTTGGGGGCAAAAATAGTAATTAGTGCATAAAGTTGCTGTTTTTAATGTGAAATGAGCCCAAATTAAAATGCATAACATTACAGCAATCACCACCTTGTGCATGAGTAAATAAAAAGCATTCTATTGCTGTTCCAATAGATTATCAGTGTGTTTTCGTGCCAGAGTCGGTCATGGTGGGCAGAGAAAATAGAACAGACGTCGAAACTCGGCAGAGCGCAAGCTGGCCTCAGAGCTCCGCAGCACGGCAGGTCCTGTCTGAACAGCCCAATTGGTTAAAATGGGCACCGAAAGGAAGCGGGCACCTCCTGTCTGAACCCGGCATTATTTGCTGGGGGTGGCGTTGGTGAAGACCTAGGATTACTTTCTTCCTCAACAGTGAGAACTTTTTTAATGAGGTACCAGTCCGTCGCAGCAGCTAACTTCACTGCAGGTGCAGGATCGCCTGGCCTCTGCCAGTCAGGCATTGTAACAGTAGTGTGAACAACAACGCCGTTTGTGCGAGTGTGTGTTAGAGACGGAAATGGAAATTAAATGAATTGAATAAAAATAAAATGATGGTTAAATGTAGGGTTAGGATATTGGACTAAACCGGTAAATATCTTTTTTTTTATTTTGGGGCAATTTTTGCCCCTTGATCACAGTTTTAGGGGCAAATCTGAGATTTGTTGGAGCATTTTTGCCCCAGTAAATTTCCGATGCTGCTCTGCACACAAGTTAGAACACCTGCCATCAGGCTCAAACATACCAGTAATAATGTTCCGATAACAGCAGGATTGGGGTTCATAGCAACAGAACGAAACCAGTGAAACTCGGAGAGGCCAAAGTTGAGTTTTCAGAGCCTGCCACCCGAATATGCAGCTGAAATGTATTCCAAAGACAGGGAACTCGATGGACAAAGGCTCTACCCCCAAAATATTTTTTTTTAAAGTCAGGAACAGTTCAATAAGCAGCATTGAGTGGATGTAAAGGACAGATGGAGTATACGGAGTCATAGGACTGGAGATGTAGGAAGTAGCCGATCTGTTTAAATCTCTGCAGGTCAGAAGGAGGATTTATGTCATCAGCTCCAGTTTGTGTTGGTAGCTAATGCAACGATGTCAGGTGTTATATGATCAGACTTCTTTAGGTCCAAGTACTGATCCCTGTGGAACACCGCATTTGATCTTCAAGCAGGAAGATACAGTATTATTTGAGCTTATTTCGAACAGAGACCAGAGGCCTGTACTACGAAGCCAGTTCAACACTTCCAGGATATCTGTTTGTTATATGGCTTAACAACTTAATCTAACACCTAGCCTAACAACCGCCATCACACTAAGCGGTCACACAACTGGTTACTCGGTAAGTCAGCACAGGGTTTCCTAATCTAGCCATGAGCACGTTCACCTGAAAGGGGCGGGGTTTGCAGCATGTGACCAATCAATACAAGTGTACTGGTAACCAGGTGACTGAAGTTCAGGTAAACAGAGTTTCAGTTTCAGAGCAAGTAGAGCATCTGTCACCTTATAGATGATCTTTGCTGCTTCGTTCAGGATACATGACTTCCAGTTCTCATCAGTGGTCTGAAAAATAAAAAGTAACAACAGGTCAATAACACCTGTCATAGGTGTGTGTGTATGTGTGTTCTTGTACCTTTGTGAGGACCCGTTTTACACCCTGACGGTGAGGACATTTCTCTGCTCCTCACTTCTTCAAATAACTGTTTGAGGGTTTAAGGTCAGTATCAGGTTTACAGGAAGTGTTTGGGTGAGGGTCCTCACAAGTATAGAAGTATAAACATGTTAGTGTATGTGTGTGTTACCTGCAGGCTGAGCTCTGACAGTGTTACTCCCATAGACAGGGGGCGCTGTGGGTCTGACAGCTGAAACAAACAGTCACATGACAGAGAGCAATGAACAGGTGTGTTTTTAATGAGATCACTGTACATCTGACTTTCAGACCCTGAGAAAAAACACAGAACCTGGACCTGGACCAGTACTCACGTCATCCTCGTAGCGCAGGTGGATGCTGCTGATCTTCACCTGCAGGTTTTTGATCACCTGAGTGGCCATTTTCTCCACAAATGTGTCCTTCTTCTCCTCTTGAGGTTTCTCTGAAATAAACAGAAAACTATGAAGAGAGACAAGTTCTGAGACCTGAGACCAGGATGTCTGTCAGCCGATCAGACCTGGACCTGAACAGAAACCTGAGACCAGGACGTCTGTCAGCCGACTCTACAGACAGTACTCTACAGACTGACAGACGTTAGCAGCTAACAGCTATCAGCTAACATCTGTACTCTACAGACTGTACGGACATTAGCAGCTAACAGCTAATGTCTATACTCTACAGACTGTACAGATGTTAGCAGCTAAAAGCTAACGTCTGTACTGTACAGACTGAATAGGGGGACAGGATGAGAACCTGCATCACGTTCAGTCTGAACTCTGTGCTGTCAGGATCTTTAAACCTCAGATGAACATGAAAACACGTCTTCATCACAAACTGTTTTCAAATGTTTTCCTACAAAGATCCTCCACCAGGTGACACACAGTGAAAATAACAAAACGTACCTGCTTTGTTGTCGTGTCGTTTCAGCTTCTTCAAGCCTTTTTTGGGCTTTTTATGTTTTTTAAATCCTTTTGGGACTTTGCAGCGTTAAAGAGAGAGGCGGCAGTTAGTGACAGAAAAGCCCGAAAACACAGAGAGGGACAAGAAGCAGAAACACATTCATCTTCTGAGGATTTAATATTCACGTTCAGGGTCACTGTGATGATTTAAACCAGCAGAAGCTTCAAATAAATCAACCTCACTGAGTTTAAGAGTCGTGAGGAGGCAGGTGGATGTGAGCGGAGAACAGCCAATCACAGAGCAGAGTTTAAAACTCATCTGAACTGAAGATGTTAAGAAGCAGCACCTTCTACTGTTCAACTTTATTATAAATCCAGCTGAGAGAAACTGATGACTCTACATGTGTTGTTCAAGCTAATTAGCAGTTTAAAGGAACAATAAGGCTGTAAAATATATGAGACTAACAAAAAGAAAACTGAAGCATTTCATTCTCCATCACTGGCTGAATTAATGTTGGATCTGACAATGAAGTATCTGTTTTATATAAATACCTCCTCCGTATAAATCAACAACTGGATTTTATAAAAGGTAGTGAAAGTGCCCTGAGATAACTTTGTTATGATATGGCTCTATATAAATAAAACTGAATTGAATTGAATTAAAAGAGTTTTGTGTGTGTGTGTGTGTGTGTGTGTGTGCGTGTGCGTGTGCATGCGTGTTACCGTTGTGAGGCTCCTTGTAAACAACACTCTCCAGACTGAACAGCAGATCTCCAGTTTGAGACGCTGACAGCGAATGCAGCATGAACAGTACAAACATGTTAATACATTCATCCATCTGTCCATCTTCTCAGTGCAGCATGAACAGACAGTTACTGTTTCACTAAACCAAGTGAAAAGATAGACTGACAGTAACATATCCAACTACCTTCACCTCCTACATCCACTCCAAAATCTAATGTACTGTTCAAACTTCTTCTCTGATTTGTTTTGGCTGTTATTTTTTGTAAAACATCTTAAATCATACATTCACTTTTCAAAACATAATTTCCTTGAGAACATTTTCAGGCTAAAGTAGCTGCTAACTGAGTCTGGACAAACTCCTAAAAACAATGTTTGTGTCGGACTTTAAGACTTGAAGTATTTCATCTGTAAAAGTATCTGGTCAGTCTGAGAAGAGTTGGAGGTCCTGAGGAGTCCTGAGTCTCTGAGAGCTGCTGCAGGTCATGTGACTCATCACATCACTGTTTTGGAATAATACAACAATAATTAACTTTTTAAAGCATATTTAGATGGCAACCAGTTAATAAAGATCCAGCATCAATTTAAAACAATCCAGTAACAGCAGAGATGATGGTTGGCACAACTCTGTACTATTGCCACTCTGGAACTCAGCCATCTGTCAGAACAAATCAAACCAACATGAGCTCTTCAGGCCGCAGTTTTATCAACAGTATTTATCAAATGCACAACAACAATAAAGCTGCTTTCATGGCCGTCGCTGGATTTACAGGTAAAATCGGTGCTAAATGTAGAATTATACCGTTACAGGATGAAGTCCGGTCATCCATCATCCATCCATCATCTATCCATACATCCATCATCTATCCATTCATCATCCATCTATCCATCCACCCATCATCCATTCATCTATTATCCACCCACCCATCCATCCATCCATCCATCCATCCATCTACCCATCTATCCATCCATCCATCCACCTATCCATCAGCCATCCAGCCATTATCCATCCATTCATTATCATCTATCCATCCATCATCTATCATCCACCCATCAGCCCATCCACCCATCAATATATTATCCACCCATCCATCCATCTACCCATCCACCCACCCATCTATCCATACATACATCCATCCATCCAACCATCATCCGTCCATTCATCATCCATCTATCATCCATCCATCCATCATCTCTCCATCCATCTACCATCTATCCATCCACCCATCTATCCATCCATCAGCCCATCCACCTATCATCCATCAATCCATTATCCACCCATCCTTCCATCCATCTGCCAATCCACCTATCATCCATCAATCCATTATCCACCCATCCATCCATCCACCCATCCTTCCATCCATCCATCAGCCCATCCACCTATCATCCATCAATCTATTATCCACCCATCCATCTATCCATCTGTCCATCCATCCATCCATCATCTCTCCATCATCATCCATCCATCTACCATCTATCCATCCACCCATCTATCCATCCATCAGCCCATCCACCTATCATCCATCAATCCATTATCCACCCATCCTTCCATCCATCTGCCAATCCACCTATCATCCATCAATCCATTATCCACCCATCCATCCATCCACCCATCCTTCCATCCATCCATCAGCCCATCCACCTATCATCCATCAATCTATTATCCACCCATCCATCTATCCATCTGTCCATCCATCCATCCATCATCTCTCCATCATCATCCATCCATCTACCATCTATCCATCCATCAGCCCATCCACCTATCATCCATCAATCCATTATCCACCCATCCATCCATCCTTCCATCCATCCGCCAATCCACCTATCATCCATCAATCTATTATCCACCCATCCATCTATCCATCTGTCCATCCATCTACCCATCCATCAGCCCATCCACCTATCATCCATCAATCTATTATCCACCCATCTATCCATCCATCTACCCATCCATCATCCATCCATCCAACCATCCATCCTCCTGTGTATGAATGAATGCTTATTCACTGACTCAGACCAGTCACGTGTCAGCCAATCACTGTAGAGATAGTGAGGAAGTTCATTCATGAAACATGATGACATCCTTCTCTCAGCAGCTTCATGAAAAGTTCTTCAGAGGAAACTCTTAGTTAGAAACTTATTTAGGAGGACTGCTGGTGTTGAGATCAGCAACTGTTGTTGTAGAAGAACACAGAGCTTTGACGTTCCTACTGAGATCAATACTTATAATGGAAATATAACTGATAAGTATTGAGGGGGTAGTTTAGACAGCAGATTGTCACAGAAATTCAAACTGGATTCTTACAGGAACTGAGCTTGTTTCCCTTTAATAACAGAAAACCATCATAAATCCACTCTACGATCTCCTCAGTGTTATAGAGATATCCTGTTTGCATTTATACAGCCTTTAGATTTCAGTTACTGAGACATTTAACATCTTTAGTCTAAAGTCACACATCACTGCTTAGCTTTAAAAGTTCCTCAAACCAGCTCTGAAATGGGACAGACTGGTTCCCAGTAACAACTCAATACTGGACTATAACACAAAATGAAGCCTGAGACACTCCTATGTTTTTAATATGGCTTGTGCCATTTTAACAAACGTGTCTATGTGTATGGCGACTGCTTTGTGTTGTATCTGCTCTCTTTGAGTTTGTCTGCAGGAAGAGAAAGTTAAAATCACCAGAAAGCTTCAAATCAGCAGAGAACAGAGGAGGCAGAAAACACAAACAGCAGCAGAAGAACACAAGCCAGGTGAGTCCTCAGGTGTAACAGGATGAGTCAGAGGTCAGTTAGAGGTCAGACGTCAGAAGTAATTTAGAGGTCAGAGGTCAATCAGGTCAGACCGTTTCACCTCTGCGTGCAGCCATCTGTAGCGCCTCCTCGATGCGTTGCAGCTCTCTCTGCTTCGCC
Source organism: Macquaria australasica (assembly GCA_005408345.1). Classification (NCBI taxonomy): domain Eukaryota; kingdom Metazoa; phylum Chordata; class Actinopteri; order Centrarchiformes; family Percichthyidae; genus Macquaria; species Macquaria australasica. Next base: position 48,056 of record SEMN01001058.1, read on the forward strand.
TCCTGCTGGTAACGCTCCTCCTTCACTGCATCAAACTTTATGTCTACAAAAAAATACAAATCAAACAAGAATCATGTCTCTGTTCCCACTGATTTTATATTCCATCAATCTCAGAACCTGTCAGCTATCGTCTGACGACAATTTGAATGCATATACATTTTTACAAAGCTAAAAAAAAACTATTAAAAAGTTAATCTCTAGGGTTCAGAGACTGATAAAAATTTAAATCATCATCAGACAATAGCCGATGGGTTCCAAGATTGCATTTTGGCCAATGCTTTCAACCTCTTTTGCTGTCCACATGGACTGTTTACCTCAGAGGTTCTCAAACTTATTACTCAAAGGTCCGCATCTGCTTTTTATTCAAGGTCAGAGGTCCGATTTAAGGCAGATTATAATCACATTCATCTGGAGGATCGCTGTGAATGATCTCCAGCTACACTGTATATTCAACGTCACTAACAATTTATTAATCAATATTGTATGTATGTATTTCAAAGTAGAAAACGTTACACTTCATAACGTGTTGTTTTCATAACACAAGGTTTGGCCTGGGTCCGGATTGACTTGCCGTTCGGTCCGGACTTTCAGAAGCCCTGGTTTACCTGCATGCAACCAAAGCCCGCTCAAATGTGACTGGTCAATACTACTTGAACTACAAACGGACAACAAACAGAAACTAGAATGCTTGAATCTGGTCCCTGGCCTACAGACTCTGCCTTCATATGCAGAATCTGTTTATAGATATGAATATTCCACCCACCTGCTCTATTACCTGATGCTGCATTTACACACTGTCAGCAGAATGTGAAGAACAGGAAAAACACCTGCTATCGTGAGTGTTCATTATTCCAAGGTGGTTAGCCTCAGTGCTAACCTTGTAGCAACACCAAATAAATAGCCTACATCAGCTCCTTTTGTTGTGTTGTGTATTTGTAGCAGTTTGTAAGTGAAATCAGATACCAACAAACAGCTGCTATAAAATGAGCTGAATGGGTTGTATTAGTGTAAATACTGGACTTTATTAGGATGAAACTGCCAGCACTGTCAGAAATCTACGATATCTACGACTCTGAATTACAAGTCGGAGGGTGAACTTTCTTCCCAACAAACGTTTTTGTAATTATGGTTTAAATTATATGACATGAACGCGGCATGAACTCCAGTTAATGTAAACACCTGTAAATACTGCTCCTAAAAAACTGTTAGAACTGTTCTTTCTTACGCTAACTGAAGAAACCACAGAAAAAATAAACAAAAACAGGTAGTTTGTTAAAATAAGCATCCAGGTGTGTCTCTGTGTGTTTAATGTATTCAGGTTCACACTGATCTGATGTGTCTTAAAGGGAAAATCATGTCAGTATCAAACCCTCGCCTCCTGCAGTCTGATGTTTGTCTTCTCTCAGTCGGCTGCTTGTTCCTGAATTTTTCTTCATGAGAAATGTAACACACTTCATATTAAGATTCTTCTTCTCTGCTTCATTCTTGAATTGTGAAGGTTAATATGTAGTAAAGCTCCTGCACAATAAAACCAGCTCCATGATTCTGTTGAGGACTGAAATTCAGATGTCTACTATTATATCAGTCCAGAAAAGAAAGAGACACTGCTGCTGCTACCAGGAAATCGACTGCCAGACCAACTGATCAACCGGACAAGCTTCTGACTCTAGACTGAGGTCCGTTAAAATAAAACAAGACTAGGTTGAAACCTAGAATATGGCTGGACCATCCCTCATGCCTCATGGAGAGTAAATGGACTTCACCCATCTGGCCTCAATGACTTCAGAACAGTTACCCTGATGTCACATGTCATGAAGGTACTGGAGAGACTGGTTCTGGCCCACCTTGCACCACAGGTGAAACCTGCTCTAGACCCTCTTCAGTTTGCTTACCAGCTTCATGTGGGTGTAGATAATTCTGTCATCTACCTGCTGCAGCGCACTCACTCTCACCTGGATGGTAGTGGTGTCACTGTGAGGATCATGTTTTTTGATTTTTCCAGTGCCTTTAATACCATCCAACCATTTCTACTAAGTGAGAAGCTGCTCAGGATGGGTGTCAGCATGTCTACGGTCTCCTGGATCGCTGACTATCTGTCAGACAGGCCCCAGTTTGTGCGGCTGGGGAGGTCCATGTCTGATGTGGTGGTTAGTAACACAGGAGCTCCACAGGGGACTGTCCTGTCTTCATTCCTGTTTACTCTGTACACCTCAGACTTCCAGTATAACTCTGAGTCATGCCACCTGCAGAAGTTCTTTGATGACTCTGCGGTGGTGGGGTGTATTAGAGATGGGCAGGAGTCTGAGTACAGGGAACTGGTGGATAACTTTGTGGACTGGTGCAGCAGGAATCATCTGCTCCTAAATGTCAACAAGACCAAGGAGATGGTGGTCGATTTTAGGAGGAAGAGAACTGCGACCAAGCCCATAAACATCATGGGTGAGGAGGTTGGTACTGTTGAGCACTACAAGTACTTAATTTTCTATGGTTATTCTTATTGTATTGTTGATTGTGCTGCTTCACAGGATGAATAAAGTACATCTATCTATCTATCTATCTATCTATCTATCTGCTGTTTTTTCTCCTACTCTGCTCTCCGCTGGACTGTTACAGTTGATAGCAGTGTTACTACGACAATCATTTCAACAGTGACTTCATGTTTCCTGTCTCGGTGAACACAGCTTTTCACTCGTATTCTTATGCATCTTTTAAGATAATTTGGAAATATTGTTTTAATCAAATACTAATTTTATGTAAGTTAAACCCAGTTATATGACTCTTTCATAGAGTAAAGAGCCGTGGATGCAGCTCTCAACCGATTTTTTGGAATTGAGGCCTACTTGTCTGTGTTGGAAATTAAAGCCATTGACTGTGGTGCATCTAAGTACTTTGTCAAGATGTCACCTAAAGTACAGAAATATCCTGAGGAAGAGCTGGTGACAATATCTACTCTTCAACTCATGATGGAGAAACAAAAGGACAGAGAGCTGCTGGAGCAGCAAAGTAAGAACTTTAAATCTTGTGTCGGAAATTATCACAGTAGGTGTGCATAAGAGAGTGGATAATGCTCTCAAAGAGATAGAGGACCTCAAGACTAGTCTAGAATTTGCTCATGGAAAATTGGAGAGTCAGGATAAAGTGCTACGTGAGAATGGAAAAAAAACTGAAACAACTGGAGGAGGACCTGGCAAAATCTGCCGAGACCCTTGATGGGATTGAGAAAAAAAAAATCAATCACGGAGGAGAAGTATCATTATTGACAATGTCCCTGAGGAAAAAGGTGAAAACTGGGAAATGTCAGAAATGAAAGTACAAGAAATACTAAGCAATAAATTGGGCCTGCATGTAAAGGATATTGAAATAGAACAGGCCCATAGAGTAGGAAAGTTTGATGATAGCAGGCAAGACAGATTGTAGTAAAACCACTGCGTTGCAAGGACAAGCAGATCATACTATCGCGGGCCAAGAAACTTAAAAGGAAACTTAAGGGAACACACAATGAAGACTACTATGACCTAATCAAGAAGAAAAGGAAGGGGTTGACGCCTGAGCTGCATGCCGTCTGGGAGAGGGGTGATTTTGCGCTGAGATATGACAAGCTGATCATCAAACCCAGAAAAAGTCCCTGAACTATGCATGTCTGTCTTTAAGACTTCTATGACAAAAGGCAGTTCTTATCTCAATTAATGACACTGAGCCCTTCAAAGCTCCCAAACAAAGGCTTGGTAATTGCACATGTGGACATCTGTAGCATAAGGAACAAGATACATGACTTGAATAATCTGGTGCTTGCCAATTCCATTCATATATTGGCAGTATCTGAGACTTATTTAGATCCATCTATTCAGAACTCCAAATTATTGGTGTATGGTTTCTCCCTCTTTAGGAGGGACAGAAATAAACATGGGGGGGGGGGGTAGCAATTTTGGTGCAAAGTCATCTTCCTGTTAAACTACGTTCTGATTTGATGCAGAATGATGTAGAAGCATTGTGGGTTCAAGTGCATCTACCCCACTGAAACCAATAGTGGTAGGTTGCTGTAATAGACCTCCTGATGCTGATGCTGACTATCTCACTCAGCTATGTGAAATGACTGACAGAGTCTCTGATGTGAACAATGAAATATATTTGCTTGGAGATATGAATATAGACTGGATAGCTGGTAACTGCCCAAGGAAGAAAAAATTATCATCATTAATTAGTGCTTGTAATTTATCACAAATTGTTTCCTAATCAAGCAGGTCACATTACCTCTACATGTATTGATCATATATATACTAATGTACCTGAGCTATGCTCAAATACAGTCTCTGTATCTGTAGCCCTAACCCTAACCACAATATAATTGCTCTCAGTAGAAAGGCTAAAATTCCTAAAGTAGGTGCCAAAGTTGTATATAGACGGTCATACAAAAGATTTGTTAATGATCATTTTGTTGAAGATGTTAGAAATGTTGACTGGAATGGTGTGTACAATGCTGACAACACAGAGGTTTCCTTAACTGCTTTCATAAATATATTTATGGAAATTGTTAATAGACATGCACCTATGAAAACGTTCACAGCTAAAACTAATACAGCTCAATGGATTGATTCACCTCTAAAAAATCTAATGTAACAAAGGGATGAAGTTAAATTGGTGGCAGTAAAATCGGGTTTGTTGGAGGACAGATTAAAATACTGTAAACTGAGAAACCAACTGACTAAATTGAATAAAAGGAAGAAGAAAGAATATTATAGGCAATTCATTAATAGTATTAAACATGATGGTAAAACACTTTGAATACCTTGAATGAAACCATAGGAAGGAGAAAAGAGAAATGCATGTGCATCTTTTGTTGAATCAGATGGTATGTTTTTAACTAAGCCCCAAGACATCACTTATTTTTCAACAAGGTGAATAATCTGACGCAGAGCCTAGGTGGTATTGATTCTAACCTGGTGAACTGATAAGTAATGAAATAATGGATGGTAAAAATTGTATGTTCCAATTCAACTGTGTAGAGGACCCATCTGCAACAATGAGTGGGCCAAAGAAAAGAAAAGTCGACAGTGAGTGCCGAGTGTTTAATAAGGAATGGACAACTAAATACTTCTTCACTGAAGTCCGATCAAAGGCTGTATGTCTTATTTGCCAAGAAACCGTTGCGGTTTTAAAGGAATACAACGTCAGCTGTCACTTTTCCACCAAGCATGCTAATTACGCTAGCAACCAATCGACGCAAGAACGGACGGCTACAGCACAGAGGTTGGCAGCAATTTTGCAGGCTCAGCAAAACACCTTTACCCGACAAACTGCCATCCAAGAATCAAGCACAAAGGCAAGTTATTTGCTGGCATTCAAATTAGCAAAGACCAGTAAGCCTTTCTCCGAAGGGGAGTTTCTCAAAGAGTGCATGGTAGAGACAGCAGGTATTTTGTGTCCTGAGAGCAAGAACAAATTTGAAAAAATCAGCCTATCACGCAGGACAGTGACTTGCCGTGTTGAACTAATCGACGAAGACTTGGCTAGCAAGCTAAACAAAAAAGCGGAGTCATTTACATTATATTCCTTGGCACTGGACGAAAGTAATGACATCAAGGACACCGCTCAGCTTTTAATTTTCATAAGAGGGATTAATAACAACTTTGAGATAACGGAGGAGTTTTTGGCCATGGAATCCCTAAAGGGGAAAACGCGGGGAGAGGACTTGTTTAACAGCGTGTCGGGCGTCATCGAGAGGCACAAACTACCGTGGAGTACGCTCGTCAACATTACCACAGATGGATCGCCAAATCTGACTGGAAAAAACGTCGGGTTGCTCAAAAGAATCCAGGAGAGGGTGAAAGAGGACAACATTGAGCAGGAGGTAATTTTCTTACACTGCATAATCCACCAGGATGCACTGTGTAAATCCGTATTGCAGCTTGACCACGTAGTGAAGCCAGTTGTAAAACTCGTTAACTTTATTTGAGCGAGAGGACTTCAGCACCGTCAATTTATTAAGTTTCTTGAAGAAACTGACGCTGATCACCAGGACTTGCTTTACCACTCCAATGTCCGCTGGTTAAGTTTGGGGAAAGTATGTCAACGAGTGTGGGAGCTCAAACAGGAGATTATCACATTTTTGGAGCTACTTGAGAAAGCTGATGATTTTCCTGAGCTGAGTGACAAAGATTGGCTTTGTGATTTAGCTTTTGCTGTGGACATACTGACACACATGAATGAGCTGAACGTGAAGCTACAAGGGAAAGACCAGTTTGTGCATGAAATGTACACAAACGTCAGAGCCTTCAAAACCAAGTTAGCTTTATTCTCAAAGCAGATGTCAAACAAGTCATTCTCTCATTTCCCCACACTGGCTACTCTGAAAGAGGCACCTCGACATGTGAAAAAATACAGGAAATCATTGGACGACCTGCATGGAGAATTCTGCCGTCGGTTCTCTGATTTTGGAAAAATTGACAAGTCACTTCAGCTGGTGTCATGTGCCTTCACACAAAATCCTGAAACGGTGCCACAGGAGTTGCAGTTGGAACTGATTGATCTTCAATGTGACACCATCTTAAAGGAGAAGTTCCACTCTCTTAAACTGGATGAGTTTTATGCTTCATTAAGTGCAGCTAAATTTCCAAACATCCAGAAGATGGCACAGAGGATGCTAGTGCTGTTTGGCTCTACTTATGTGTGTGAACAGACTTTCAGTGTGATGAACCACAACAAAGCACCCCACAGATCCCAGTTGAGCGATGAACACCTCAGATCTGTTTTGAGAATTGCCACGACAAAACTAACACCAGACTTCGATGCACTGGCAAAAAAGGGTGATCAACAACACTGTTCCCACTAAAAGTGAATGTAAGTATTAATACTGTAATGCTTTTTTTATGTTTCTGTTTGATATGCATGCATCTGGTGCTGGCCCGGCCCATCTGTCAATTTTTAAATGTCAATGTGGCCCCTAAGCCAAAAAGTTTGCCCACCCCCGCTATAGATGTTAAGATATTGTTGAAGATTCTTCCTGAATATGGCAGTGTGGACACTGACAATCTTGACAGCAAGGTGCTAAACATCGCTGCTGATTATATTTCGGGTCCTTTAAGTCACATATTGAATAGTCTGCTATGTGGAACTGTGGAACTGTAGACTGTGGAAGGAGGGAAAAATCATTCCATTACTTAAGGATAATAAGTTACCTTTCAGTGGGCCTAACAGCAGACCTATAAGTATTCTTCCTGCGCTTAGCATGGTTATGGAAAAGATTATTCATGTTCAGATCCAAGACTACTTTAACAATTGATTACCAACTTGATTACCAAATATCAACATGCATACAGAAAGGGTTACTAGACTTGTACAGCACTTATTCAAATTACTAATGATTGGTTAAGGGAGATTGATAACTCAAAAATAGCGGAAGCGGTTATGTTAGATTTCAGTGCCACATTTGATGTCATTGATCATGGTATTTTAATTGAAAAGCTTAAATGTTATGGTTTCAGTTCATCTGCGACTACACTGATGAAGTTATCTTTCCTCTAAAACTCCGAGTTTTTTACAATGGTAGTCTATCAAATTGTAGCAGTTTAGTATGTGGTATACCTCAAGGAACTTGTCTGGGACCACTCCTGTTTTTAATTTTTATTAATGACTTGCCCTCTGCTGTGAAAAATGCAGGTATAACAATGTACGCTGACGATTCCACGGCATTTTATGCAGCAAACACAAGCTATGAATTAAATAAAGTTTTCTCTAGCAAGTTGAATATATTATATGATTGGAGTAAAACAAATAAAATAGCCTTAAATATATCCAAAACTAAAGGTATCGTCTTTGGGTCACAAGACAAATTGGTTTCTAAGCCAAAACTGGAGCTATCCATATCTGGTGAACCCATAAAACAGTTGAACAAAGCTAAATTGCTGGGCCTGGTCCTTGACAGTCACCTATCACGGACCAAGCATATTAATACAGTTGTTAGTAAAATGGGTCGAGCCATTGCAGTCACAAGAAAGTGTTCTCCTTATGTACAATCACACACGGTGGGTCAAGTTTCTCAATCATTAATTTTGTGCCACTTGGAATATTGTTCAACAGTATGGTCTTCTGCATCTAAAACAAACCTCGCTAAATTACAAGTTACACAAAATAGGGCTGCTAGACTTGTTCTGGGCAGCTCTATTAGAACTTGAACTAAAAATTTGCACTCCAACCTCTCATGGCTCACAGTTGATCAAAGGGTTTCCTCAAGCTTGGCCACACTGTTCAGCCATACCATTAATTCAAAAATTCCAACATTTCTATTCGACCAAATCTTTTTCTGTAATAACACACATAACCATAACACCAGATTTGCTGGTAACGGTCATATTGTGGTACCCAGTTGAAGGACTAACTCGCTGAAAGAAACAGTCATTTACAGAGCCATCATAAATTGGAATAATTTACCTTTTAATATCCGGCTAATAAAAAATAAATCATCCTTTAAAAAGAATACGCAGAGGCATTTTTTGGCATGCAGATGACTGACTTAACAGTAGGTGGTATAACTCGGTGTTAGTTTCCAATATTTATGTTTGTTTCATATTGTTATTGAGTTGTTTATATATATTTTTTTCAAATATCTATATAATGATTTTTAATTAATATCCTAACTAAATGTAAACAGTACTGCTTGGTTTTAATTGTATATTGATGTAATTTTATGTATATTAATGCAATTCATGTTCATCATGTAATGTGTTATGTATTGTATGTCAGGTGTGGACCCCAGGAAGACTAGCTGATTGCTATGGCATCAGCTAATGGGGATCCTTTTAAATAAATAAATAAACGAATAAACTACACAAACCTGTACACACACACACACACAGGACCATAGACATGCATACTGTGTTCCGTGCTGCATTTGAACCAGCCACCCTCCGGTTCCCAATCCAAGTCCCTACAGACTGAGCTACTGCCACCCCCCTGTGTTTGTGCTTGTGGGTACCGGATAGACCCATGGGGCATGGACCACATCCTGCTTCACCCTTATCCCACTAGCGATAGATTTAGAGGGCAAAGCCTATACAAAGCCTCTAAGCTATGGGCCCCACTGGTTCCTTTAAAAAGGTATAATATGTATTTCCACATTAAAATGTCTAAAAACAAATAAGAGCCTTCTGTAGCTTATTTAAATCAAGTGGCTCATGAAAAATAAGATGTACCAAATTTAGGAGGCTACAGCGGTATTAATCAACATTTAAGTAAATATAAGTATCGGATGGGACTCGGTATGGGCAGATAGCCAATATTAAAAGGACTTGGATCGGGACTTCTTTAGTTTCCAGCTCTGTCTAAAAGGCTGTTATCAACCCTCCACCGTGCTAATGTTTGGCATGTTAGGTTAAGTGTTTCTAAAGAATTAAGATTTCAAGACAAAACGGTTCCAGATACCAGTAAATCCTCCCAAAACCTCCCAGAAACTCCCAGAATCAGACTGTAGTAACCAGTAAACTTCAGATTTTTTGAAGAAAATCCCAGATTAGAAACCAGCTAAATCTATATGAAACCATCACAGCTCTGGAATAAAAAAGGTTTAACAGAATGAGAGGTAGATAACAGAGTTGAACACAGGGCTGCACAATGTGGTTTTACTGTTAATCCACCGAGTTTCTACACTGTAAAAGATGGGATATAAGACGTCATGAAACAGATTTCTCTCTGCTGTCTCATTGTCAGAGACAGTTCCTCTCCTACAGTAAAATGCTTTAAAATCTAAGAAACCGTGCTAACTCAACACATGGATGTATGTATCACAACTGCAGGTCCTTCACAGTAAATGACCTCCACCTTCAGGAATCTGACAACAAAGAGAGCTTTTATTGTTCATCAGATCAGAACACATCATATATTATTTTTATTATTAGGGCCCGAGCACTGACCAGTGCGTAGGACTCTATTGTATTTGTAAGGATTATTATTATTCTTTGTCCGAATGAATTGCACTTTTCAGGCCCTAAACATGCTCAAAAACTCATGAAATTTTGCACATGCGTCAGAAATGGCAAAAAATTTCATATTTTATGGTTCTTGCGCATGGGTGTGGCAAAATGGCTCAGTAGCGCCACCTATAGACGTTTAACAAACTACACGTTTCACCTACATGCACCAAATTTGGTATGCATGTGTATCATGTCCAGACTTACAAAAAAGCCAGTGGGACACCCCCCCAAACCCAACAGGAAGTCAGTTAATTTTAATTAACTGTTCATTTTTGGCGATTTCTTGCCCTCATACTTTGCCGAACTCGTCCTACAGATTTTATGAGATCGCCTTCAAACTTGGACCATGCCTTCTTAACAAGATGGCCATCAAACGATACTCGTGGATTTTGTTTTTCATACACGGTCTGCCCGTGAGGTGGTGTGGAAGTTAGGTCTTTCGCCGCCAAACAGGAAGTGGTTTATAACTTCACTGTACATTGTCCTACAGGCCCCAAACTTACCACGTGTCATGACCCCCCCCACACTGAAGGCGTCTATATGCAAATTTTCAGCCACTGTCATTGCGCCACCTAGTGACAGCAGGAAATGTCACATTTTGATGATGCTGTACAGTGAATAATATTGAGTTTTCACCAGAGGGCGTGGTCACGGCGGCGCGGCGAATTTCGATGTTCCATCATGAACAATAAAACTGTTGTAACTCGGCTGAAAATGATCTGATCTTTTTGATGACATTCCCGCCCTGAACACATGTAGGGGTCAATATCGAATCAAAGTCATAGCGCCACCTGTTGACAACAGGAAGTTACCTGCCCACTACTTTTAATCAGTACTCCTACCACGTTTACCACATCCACCTCAAATTTGGTGAGGATACACTTAAGACCTTCATGATGCTTCACTGTGAAGATTGTGACATTTCAACAAACGGCGTTTCCATGACAACGCCTTCTTCGCCATAAACAGGAAGTGGCTTATAACTGGACTGTACATTGTCCAAAACGCCCCAAACTTGTCAGTTATTTTTAATTAACTGTTCATTTTTGGCGATTTCTTGCCCTCATACTTTGCCGAACGCGTCCTACAGATTTTATGAGATCGCCTTCAAACTTGGACCATGCCTTCTTAACAAGATGGCCATCAACGATACTCGTGGATTTTGTTTTTCATACATGGTCTGCCCGTGAGGTGGTGTGGAAGTTAGGTCTTTCGCCGCCAAACAGGAAGTGCTTTATAACTTCACTGTACATTGTCCTAGAGGCCCCAAACTTCCCATGTATCGTGACCCCCCCGCCCTGAAGGCATCTACATGTCCATTTTCGGCCACGGTCGTAGCGCCACCTACTGACAGCAGGAAATTACACGTTCGATGGTCTGACGTGTCATGAAGCAGCGGACGCTGCCCTCCCCGACGTGCGCAGGTGTGCGAGGGCCCGTTCATCGCTGCTTGCAGCTTTAATTATTATTATTATTATTATTATTATGTGGACGTTGTGCAGCCCCAACAGGAAGCACAGAAACCAGATTGGACCTGAGCTTGAACCACCACCTCTGAACCTCGGCATCTTACCATTATATGGACACGTTTTCAGCTGAGATCCAGCTGAAACAAACACAAAAACTGAGAACACACACTGCTCCATCATAAATAACTCTACATGTCAGCCATGTATAAGCTCCACCTCCAGACCAGACCAGCCAATCAGCTGGCTCCATTCACCAGGTACTGTAGATAATTCTTGCAGTATTCAACAACTCAGTTATTTTGAATATTTATAAAACTGGTGATAATTTGATGAATGTTTAATCATTAAGTTACTATTATCAGAACAACCATTCAGTTGTGTAGTTAGTAGTTGACGTGGTGGTGTGTGACCCTGGTACACCTGTAATCAGGGGAAATGGCTCCTGATAGGGTCCCCCAAGGTGAGGGACCAGACTAAAAGCTATTACAGAACTCTCATAGAGTGGCAAAGCTACCTTGCCTGGATTAGGGAGACCCAGACCCTTTCCTGCAGATAGGCCTGGGAGGGCTGGACCTACATCCATGGGGCTCAATCAGGCTCAGTCCAAAGAAATGGGCCCAACACCTTGTGGGTCCACCATCTGCAAGGCTGGATGTGAGGGTTGGGGGTGTTGCCAATTGGATGGCGGCGAAAGAACATCACCTTTCTGGTGGCGAAGGAGACGGAGCTAGTGCGGGAGGTGGAGGGGTACCAAAAAGTTATAGTTGTGCTGACCTCTATACACAGCAGGGGCTCTGGAAACAAAACTCCTAGAAGGGGTACTACCCAGGGTGAAAGGAATTGGGCAGATGTGGGGATAATCACGAAGGAGTTTTCTCTGGAGAACAGAGTCACCTCTGTGATACAGCAGCAGTTCACAGTACCCGGCCTTCTTTAAGTCTCTGGATGGGGTCCTGGAAGGGAGCGGTGGGGAAGGCTGCTGGCAGATTGAGGCCCCTGTTCACAAGGTCTTCAACTCCCATCCCTTGGAAGTCTGAGTGGATCATGTTCAAAGCCTCCATTGTGGAGAAGGCTGCGTAGAATTGTGGCAAGAAGATCGTTGGTGCCTCTCATGGTAGCAACCAATGAAGGAAAAACTGTGGTGTGGGAGGAGTTCGGGAGGCCATGGAGAAGGACTTTCAGTTGTCTCAAAGAGGATCTGGCAAACCAGCTGGGAGAAGACACTAGGGAAGACCTAGAACACACTGGTGGATTATATAACGAATCACTGCGGCCGCTCTCCAGAGCTTCCTGATCACTTCTTTGTGTGATTTCAAAATAAACAGAAACAGAGAAATGGGTTCATTTTGAAACATTGCCTATATAAGAAAAGAAAAGGGTCATCTGACAGAGATGAGCGGTCTGTAATGTTTTTGGCTGATCTGGTGATGGAGACACTGCATCAACAGATGGAGCTCTCTAATTAGATTTTCTACTTGGAGTGTCTAAATACTAATTCTGATGTATTAATATGAGTAATGTCTACTGTCCAAAGACATGACAGATTTACAGGAAGGTTTAAACCGTCACTTACTGGCTCCAGGAACGACCAGCAGGTACAGACCGTCCAACGTGGCGACCACAGCGTCATTGTAAAGATTCTTCCAGGGAATCTTCAATGTCAGCTTCCCTGAAAACACAAAGAAACAGGAAATCCAGATCAGCTGTGTGAGATTTGTTTATCAGATTAGATTGTTAGGTTAGTTATTTTTGTTAATCAGGTTTTTGGTTTTGATGCACTTGGACACGAAGGTCTGTCTTGTCCAGTAATTCCTGTCCTCTTTTTCCTGTGTTAAATGTTGTGGATTGTTTTTTTTAACATTTTGTTTATTTTATCATAACTGCCATTTTTCAAAAGTTGAAGTTACAGGGATGATAGAAAGTACTCTCATTGTAATGTCCTTACTCCCCGTTATTTTGTTTTACAACTGATTTTAAAATCCTACTCATTACATTTACAACACCTCATGGCCCCAGATTATGTTTCTGATTACCTCTCTCCTCATCAGCCTGCACACAGTATGTGTTTGTGTACTGTATTTTTATTTCCTGGGTTTTTATCTATTGTTGCTGCTTTGATGATTGTTTGTACTCATATGTTTTCTTGTTATTTTATTTGTCCATTTTCTCATTTTGTTCTTGCTACCTAATGTATTTTTTCATTGTTTACTTGCATTTCTTATCTTTTTATTGTTTTATGTTGTAACGGTATGACCAGGTGCTTGGGGTGCCAGTCAGGTCAGCGCCTAACAATTTTTTCCCAGGGTTGGGAGTCGTTATTTGAAGTTAGTCAACCGTACACAGGACTCAAGCATAGAGCATAATAAACACACAGCACTCATATCTTGAACCCTCAGGAGCCCTAAGCACAAGAAAAACATTTAGTATCGGCCACAAACAATAAAGCACCACAACAGAAATCTCTCAGTTCACTCCAGTGTATTAAGTGCAGGCAACGCAGTTCTCCCCCCAAAATCCAGTCCGTATTTTCCTTTCACCAGATTCCCCAAAACAACCATTCTGAAGATACAAACAAATGTTCGCTTACAGAAGAATTCAGTTTACAAAAAGGTTCACTTTCAGCCCCACTTCATTCTGTTCCGGGAGGCAAAGGATTAAGAGAAAGAAAAGAAAAACAAAAACAAAACAAACTCTCACGGCTTTTACCGGAGTACCTGTAAGTCATGTGCGTCAGTCCAATAAAATTCAGTCCATGCTTTCTGTCAAGTCAGTCGGGGTCTGTACACCGCAGGAACTCCAGGAAGGCCGCAGAACTCCTAGGAATTATTTGCCCGGAGATTTCAGCCAGAGAACAACAGAGTTACGGACGCGGACTATAACCCGAAAACAAAGAGGACGCACGCCAACAGCCCACTCACCGCTCTGACCGGCGGACTCGCTGCTTCCTCGTAGTACAGCGCCATCTTGGACTACGGCGTCATCGCCATTTAAAAGAAGGTAAATGGCTGGATTGGTTTACGGGCGTGTGTGTGTGGGTGACAGGCATAGGTGGGTGTGTGATTCGACAGAATATAATAACCTCCCGTGGTCATGACAGATCGCTACATTCCTCCCCCCTTGGAAAAACTGACCTATGGGACGGCCTTTTACTTGAATTTGATTATACATCTGTAAACCCAAGGAAATCCTCCACTTCACTCTCCTCCTGGAAAATTTCCAATACACGGTTTCTTTGTCTTTGTTCATCTTGTTGGGACTGGCTGATTGCCTTTGGAGGAATCTCTTGTTTGGTTGTAGTAGGCAGAAATCCTTTAAATTCCTCTTCATCGCTCTCCTCTGCAAATAGTTCCAAGAGGCGTTGACGCTGTTGCTCCTCCACTTCCTTTGCCGTGGGGTAGCAGGGTTTCAGTCTGGAGATGTGAACAGTTTTGCGGCCCTCTCCAGTGTCCTCCAGCACAACTTCATAGTTGACCGGACCCCTTTTGCTGCACGATCCTGTATGGCCCTTGCCATTTAGGAGTCAGTTTAGCTGCAAAGGATTTTCCAGCTTTGGATAGAGGGTGAGCCCGCAGCCACACTCGATCTTTTTCCTCAAACTCCAATTCTCGTCTGTTTTTATCATAATTTCTTTTCCGTCTGATCCGTGCTTTGTGTACATTTTTTCCCACAAATTCCTGCATTTTACTCAGCTGAGCGATTTTTGGAAATGCCGGGGAGTCTGGTGGGAGTGGTCTTGGCAGCAACATAGCTTTCAGTGGCCCTCGTAGAGGTCTGGACAAGTTTAGCTCGGCCGGAGGTACACCAGTGGACTCGTTGATGGCAGAATTGAGGGCAAACCGGAATTCAGGTAGGTGTTTATCCCACTGCTGGTGATTGTTACCCACAAATGATGCCATCATTGTTTTGAGAGTCCTGTTGATTCTTTCTGTCAAATTTGTTTGTGGATGATAGGCTGTGGCCATTTTATGCTTCAGGTTCCATTCCTTGCAGGTGTCCTCGAAGATGTTGGCGACAAACTGTGGACCTTGGTCTGACAAGATGTAATCGGGAACCCTCCAGCGGGTTAGGATCTCCTGCATGAGTATTTTCGACACTGACTCTGCTGTCACTTTTCTCAGGGGAAAAAGCTCAACCCACCGGGAATAGTAGTCGACAAATACCAATAAGTACAGGTTCCCCTTTGAACTTCTCGGAAATGGACCCATCAGGTCCACTCCAACCATCTCCCAAGGTCGTTGAACGCTGGTCTGTTGAAGCTTTCATGCCAGTTTCCTACCTTCGGGTTTGTAGGCTTGACACACTTGGCACTTTTTGACGTGATCTCTCACCTCTAGACTCATTCCTGGCCAGTACACCAATGAGCTCATCCTTTTGTAGGTTTTGTATCTACCCAGGCGACCAGCCAAAGGATCTTCATGGAATCTATGAAGGAGTTGATGACGGCAAGACTCAGGTATGTACAGCTGGTAGATGGTTTTATGGGACATTTTGATCACTCTGTAAACCATGTCCTCCAGGATTGTGAATTTGGTGGATACATTTACAACTACTTCTCCCTTCTCCAGAATAGACTGGTACAACTCCTGGATATGAGGATCTTCCTGCTGAGCCTTCCATATGACCTCATCTGAGATCAGAAGATTTTTTACGGGGGTTGGTTTGTTGGCAGCCACTATAGTTGCACAGATCGGTGGGGAGAGGCTGGTTGTCTCACCTGGGGTTCTTGAAAGAGCATCAGGAACGGTATTGTATTTGCCTTTCCTGTACGCCACAGCAAAGGTGAACTCTTGCAGACGTAGGGCCCACCGGATCAGTCTAGTGTTGGGTTTTTGGCTCTTAAAAACCCAAACAAGCGAGGCGTGATCGGTTACCACAGTGAAGAGTCTCCCCCTTCAAGGTAATATCTCCATTTTTCTAATGCCCATACCACAGCCAGGCACTCACTTTCTGTGGTGGAATAATTTCTCTCTGCTTGGTTCAGGCTCCTACTTGCAAAAGCCAACACTCCTTCTGTCCCCAACCCCGTCTGCTGGACCAACACGGCTCCTAGGCTGACTTCGCTGGCATCAGTATAGACCATAAAAGGTAAGTCGAAGTTCGGGTGATCAAGCACAGGAGTTGTCACCAGTCGTTGCTTGAGAATTTCAAAGGCAGTTTGACATTCAGTGGTCCACCTGAACTTGGTGTTTTTCCTCTTCAGGGCGTTAAGTGGCTCTGCTATCCGCGAGAAATTTGGGACAAACCGGTGGTACCACCCCGCCATTCCTAGAAATCTTTGCAGAGATTTCAGGTCTTTAGGCACTGGATAATTCTCAATGGCTTGGGTCTTCTCAGGATCCACCTGCACGCCAGCAGCAGACACCATGTGCCCGAGGAATTTGAGGGAATGGCGGAAGAAGGGACTCTTGTTCAGGTTCACCGTAAGCTTTGCTTGCTTGAGCTTGCTGAGTACTGCCTGGATATCTTGAAAATGTTGGTGGGGATCCTGGGAATAAATTATTATATCATCAAGGTAAACAAAGCAGATTTTCCCTCTGAGCTCCCCCCTTGGAAAAACTGACCTATGGGATGGCCTTTTAGTTGAATTTGATTATACATCTGTAAACCCAAGGAAAGTTACAGACGCGGACTATAACCCGAAAACAAAGAGGACGCACGCCAACAGCCCACTCACCGCTCTGACCAGCGGACTCGCTGCTTCCTCGTAGTACGGCGCCATCTTGGACTTCGGCGTCATCGCCATTTAAAAGAAGGTAAATGGCTGGATTGGTTTACGGGCGTGTGTGTGTGGGTGACAGGCATAGGTGGGTGTGTGATTCGACAGAATATAATAACCTCCCGTGGTCACGATAGCAGATCGCTACATTGTTTGCTTAATTATTACGTACAAGCTATCTGAACCATGTAAAGAGTAAATATTGGACTGTTTAAAGCCCACATACTCAATAGTCAGACTCTGGTCCAAACCCGGACCAAAATACAATTCAATCCAGACCTGACGCGTAACAATAATTCAATGCAACCAGGTTGAAAAATAGTATGTTCAGAACTAGCCTGTCATGGTCCACAAAGGACTCTTGTGTGGACTGTGTTGTTGCTCTTGTGTTTCCTGTTTTGTTTTAAAGTTCCCAGCTCTTGTCTTTTGTGTATTATTTACTTCCTGTCCTTGTCTCTCATTCCCTCACCTGTGTCTCGTTCCCTCACCTGTTTCCGTTTCCCTCGTTTTGTCCTCCCCTATATATACACCAGTCCTCTCCCTTTGTTCTTTGTCGGTTCATTGTTTGGATTGTTGGTCCTGAGTTCCTGCGTTCTTCGTGTTTTCCCTGCGTGTGGTTCCTGGGCTTTTGTAAGTTTTTCTTCAATAAATTAACTTGGTGCACTCAGCCTGCCACTGTCTGCGTTTGGGTCCTTCCCCTGTTGCCTAGATGGCCTGTCGCGGCAGAGCTGCCTCGCAGGCCTTTCTTGACATAGCCAAGCACGGAAAAAAGAGGTTAATGGTGAAAATGTGTACTTAAGGATGAGCAGACGGAAAAATGCTTGTTCATTATATCTGAAAGAAACACGAGACCAATGTGTGCAATTTTCAATTAAACAGTGGGTCTTTGTGAAGAGAGGTAAAATGCCACTACAGAACCAAACTGTCCTCAAAGTATCCAGAGCTAAGAACCACCAAACTGAAGCAGCTGAAAACAAAAAGAGCCAGCAGAAAATGAACATTTTCAACACAGCAAACCTACTAACACTGACATCAGGGTGTCCATCTGACCGTCACACCAAAAAATGTGGACATGTTGCACCTGTAACCACACCCAACAGTGATGTCACAGTGTACTGGAGTACACTTCTACATCACTGCAGCAAGGTGGGAAGGTAAACCACTGGAGGTCAGTAAAAACAATATTTCAGGGGGGGTTATGTTGAAACATGAGAGTAAAGTAGACATTCCTCCATGTGTCTTCTTAAACAACCAAACCTTTCTCTGCATCGCTCACATCCATTTTATCAGTCAACAGTAATGAAAGGCTAAATAACAACCGGGGATTTCCATAAACAACTGGACATTTTTAATTAATCCCTAAAAATCCCCGCTAGAAAGAATAACTAACTGTCATCTTCAGCTTCTCATCATGTCCACAACACCTAAAATCCTCTAGTAACGCTGTGTTTGTTATCAATCAGTCAAAAGACAGCAGCTCTGCAGACACATTGAACTCCACTGATGTAAACTAATGTCACTCTGATGGAGTGAGGGAGAAACAGTCTTAACAAACATCTCTGGAGTCACTGGGTAACTCTGCCTCAACCCCAAAATATTCACCGGGTGGATTGATGTGGACAAGTGACAGAGCTTAGAGCCGAATACAAACAGATCGAAAAATATGTTCACTATCTCAGATATACCATCTGAAGATGAAAAACTTTATCCTACTAAAAATGAATCGAAAAATAAAGATTTCAAAAATTACCATATAAAACTATAGAAACTTGAACTAGAAATGTTACCATTTTACAGTAAAGCAAATTGTTCTTGACAGACTGAGTGCTTTCCTTTTGGTCTTTGCATGTCCATGTCGGATTCAATCTGTGGTTTGATTTGTGTGTTGAGGGTTTTTTTCTTCTTATTTGGATGTGTGTTATGCGTACGTTGTTTTCTGACAATCGATCGAGTTAAGAATTACGAGCTGCTGGAATCATGGATGAGGTTTTCAAACATTATCAGAATCTTTTGAGCTTTAGTTAAACTAATGTTGTTATTATGATATCAGAGATGCATCAGAGCTTCAGTAAAAAACACTGAGCTTGTCTTTGTGTTTCTGAGGTCATACTGTGTGTTTGTGAGGTCATACTGTGTGTTTCTGTGTGTTTCTGCGCTCATACTGTGTGTTTCTGAGGTCATACTGTGTGTTTCTGAGGTCATACTGTGTGTTTCTGAGCGTTTCTGAGGTCATACTGTGTGTTTCTGAGGTCATACTATGTGTTTCTGAGCGTTTCTGAGGTCATACTGTGTGTTTCTGAGCGTTTCTGAGGTCATACTGTGTGTTTCTGAGGTCATACTGTGTGTTTCTGAGCGTTTCTGAGGTCATACTGTGTGTTTCTGAGCGTTTCTGAGGTCATACTGTGTGTTTCTGAGGTCATACCGTGTGTGCATCATGAGTGTTGTGTTTTCCTGTGAAGAACCAACAAACACCAAGTCATGCTGCTCTGTTTCACAGCTCTTATTGTCACTTCTTATTAATTATATTATTCTCTGATTGATTGATTGTCAGTCTTGTAGTTTACAGCAGTCACAACTCACCGATCTGTCCGGCTTTCACTTTGAATGGAACATCAAACTCACTCTGAAACACAAACACACAAACTGTCAATATTACAGCTGAAACAATTAGGTTATTCATCAATTAGCTGATCGACAGAAAATTAATGAACAACTGTGCTGATAATCATTCAATCAGTTGAGTCATTTATGGCAGGTTTTATTCAAGGGAGTGGACGCCATCTTTGAGTCTGATATCCAGTTCTTATAATACATCCACTTATCAGAAACACTGGGGATGGTGACATCAGAGGGGGAGGCGAAGCCTCAGACTTACCAAAGCGTTTTCCTTCACTTTTAGGTTCTCAAGTACAACATTTCCTGCAGAGACACAGAAGAGACACGCAGTTAACAGATTCTGTTTTGGATCGTTTATCAGTATTTATTTTTTCCTCTGCATATACTGAATATAATAATTATTATAATATAATTTCATATCCTGTTTCTGTACCATCATGTGTCGGCCAATCAATAACACCATCACAACATAACGAACATGCAGCGCCCCACCAGCCACCTTCATAAATTACATGATCATGAATTAAATTAAATGAATTTGTTTTTACTTGTTTAACATTTTATTATGAATTCAAATTAACCATAAAAATGTGTCTATTTTGTATTTTCTTTCCTAGAGACGCCGTCAAGCTGCAACACACTGATTCAACTGCAGCTTCCTCCTGATCCGCCTCTAATACAAGTCAATGGCTGGAAAAACAACCAATAAAAGAACAGGATTCATGAGTGATGGGCTGAGCAGCCAATCAGGAGCTCACACAGGTAGGTTGATCCTGTTCTATCATATATACTGTATATATGACCACACTTTGAACTCCAACTTTATTCAACTACTTCCTGTTTATATCTGGCTGTAGTATTGTGGCCTCTGTAGGACAATCCTGTCCATAACCACAACATTAACCATCACCAGCTCCGCTGGTCCAGCAAGAGACAACAAGATATATATAGTATATACACTCCAATTTAAAGTGTAGTTATCTTTGACTTGATGTAGTTCTCTGGCTTTAGCAGCAACACAGTCACAGTAGAGTTACTGCAGTTTCTTCTACATGTCGTGGTATAATATCTGTGTCCACGTCAGATTTGGGTCTAACGGTCAGATGGGACTGAGTCTGTTAAATCATCAGAGGACAGACGTGGTGGTTTCAGAGTCTCCACACTGATGATAACAGATTTAACTCTACAGGACAGACAGAGTGTGTGTGTGTGTGTGTGTGTGTGTGTTGAGCTGATAAGCAGCAGGATGGTCAGTTAACTGAATTAACTGTGTGCGTGTGTCTTTGTATTTATGCTTCTTGACTTGCAGTACTTGCATTGTATTTCCTACTCACTATGTTTATTCTTATGCACCAAAGCACCAAAGCTAATTCCTTGTGTGTGTAAACCTACTTGGCAATAAACCTGATTCAGATTCAGATTAACCGTTGACTGATCTGGGATCGGAGACGCACCTGGACAGAGCGCAGCCAGGTGCAGTCAACGGACTGACGTGGGGGTGGGGGGGGCATTGTTTACCCGATTACTGAGGCTCTGTGACGGTGAGATTATCACGCCAAACCTCGTTCGAACACCTGGTAATTTAATGTGACAGAGGTGAAAGTTAAACATGAAGATGATTTTCTGATCGTTGTGAGTTTTCCTGCAATTCGGCATAAATATAATGAACGAACAACCGCTCTAATTAACAAAACCAGATATTCATGGCCACATCAAAGCGCTCGCTTCCGCTAACGTCTCGCAGTATTTTGGTGGAGAGGGCGTCGAAGGCAGGCGAAGCTCTGACTACAGTTGAAATTCCATTGGAACAAAAGCTGAATGGTGGGTTGTTTTGATGCCGACTTTAAGAGTATAACCTGCTGTTTAGTAGTGGATAGTCGAACATGTTGCACGGTGTGTTCATATTTGTTTAGAAAGCAGGGAAATTTAAAGTGTGATATTTCTGAACACAGTCTGGCCTCCCTATGTCGTCGCGGTAGCTGCTAGCTAACAGCTGAGCTCACCTCCCCATATCCCGATCTTGAGCTGGGACTTGTCCAGGTTCTCCACATAGTCTCCGATGAACCTGTTGAGCAGGTCGCTGACCAGAGACTCGAAGACCATGGCTGAAAGCTCCGGGTTGGACCCTGCTGTTGGGTCACGGTCAGCCTTCACCTGATTTCCGGTTCAGATGATGAGAGAAATCAAGGATCGACTCTCTCTGGGATCGATTTCTGTGTTTGATCGATTAGCGCTGCCTGCGTGTTGTCAGTGGTGTGAGAGAGAGAGCATCGATCAGTCAGGTGACGGTGAGTCAGGGACGGAGGGACTAAAGTGTAGAAATACTCTTCAAAGTAAAAAGTGCTGCAGTCAAAACTTTTAGTCACAATATTTAGAGCACAAGGTGACATCAATAAATGTCTTGTTTGATCCAAAACTCCAAAATATGAAACTTTCTGATAAAAACCAACGAATATCTTGTTTTTACTGATCTAGATTGCTGGCTGAAATCCAGAAAAAGAAAAGTTGTAAAGCAGTGGTTCTCAACCTTTTTTGGGCCAGCGCCCCCCTAACCATTATCCAGCCCCCCCATCAAATAAAATGTAGGCGAATTGTCCTCCCTGAATATTAATGTTGATTATTTTCCTGTGTTATATCATTAAAAAAGCATATCAATGAATGCCAAATAATGATGATTAGTATTATGATTATTTATTATATTTATACTATATTTAGTTCTTTATTTATTATTATTATTCTGTGTTATATCTTTATAAAAGCATGTCACTGAATGCCAAATAACAGGTTTGATTTTACCTGGACAGTTGGAATATCATCATCATTAGTTTCCCAGGGAGCAAAAAGCCGTATGAATAGAAATTATATTGTTAAACAAATGCAACGGTTAGAAATTTGACATTCAAACTTTAATAGGTTAAATAACAGCCAATCAGAAAAGCCAAACAGGATCATTCTTATTAATTGTTCCAACAGAAAACAAGAGCAGCCTTCCGAGGAAAAAGTCTGAGGCTACTGGAGAAAAACACAAGGATTTATCTGAACTTTCAAAGGAACTCAGCACTGCAGGTTGCAGAGAAGCGACTGCGTGTGGAGGACCTGGCTGAATCCCTGCTCAGCTATATGTTGTTGGCAAAGCAAGCAGCAGCAGCCTGGTCTTCTCCCAGAGAGCCGGGTGACGCTGGGCATATCTGACCCACATGCTGCCCCAGCCAGAGCTGCGGAAAGTAGCCTGGGCCTCGTTGTCACACTGGATGTCAACAAGATGCACCTGGAGCGGGCTCGCATTCGGTCAGGTCCGCCTGACAGGGCTGCACCACCCATCCATGTCGGCCTTAACCATCCTCAGGCGGTCGGTGTAATGAGGAGGCTGTAATCGGTCAGACCCTCAGACACCTGCAGTGAGTGAACCACCAAACTGTTCTTGGTGCAGATGTTTTGACTATTCGATTTTTAACTGGTTATTTTATTGCTAATTAGTCTACTAATAAATGTGTCTTTATATTTATAATGCACATACGTCACTTATTATCCAACATGTGACTTTCTGGCATTAAATGGGGCAGAATTAATTCAGCAGATTTTTGAATGGAGTTTGGTCTGACATTATTTCGTGCTATTCCAGGCAAATTAAACCTGATAAATGCCCCATGTTTTGGATTTCACATTTCCTTTTATTCATACTCTTATTAAAGATGTTTAATGAAGACTTAAAGTTCACGACTAGACGAAACTGTTTTAGCTGCAGAGAAACGTTGCCGCGGTAAACTCCGCCGTCTCAGCTGGAATCAAGCCGGCTGACGGCGCTGCTGTGACTCACCTGTCAGGTGGCAGGTGTCTGGCTTTAATATGGTTTAAAACCTGTTTATGTTTATGATGATTGTATAGTTTGGGTTAATATGCTTTGGCAACGCTGTCTTGTATGCAGTCATGCCAACAAAGTCACGTGAACTGAAAAGTGTTATAGTGTGTCTGGACGCTAGACGCTAAGTTGCTTTCACGGGAAGTCCGACACCGGAACATCCCTCTTGTAAATTTGTAACCACGGCGATAACACGGCGTTCACGGTGCAGAAATGAATGCTTTCAAGAGGAAGAAACTCTTAATTTCCTCCACGGGGAATACCAAGGAAGAGTGGTATGGAAATGATGCACCGTCTCGTCTAGTCGCATTGTGTAAACTGGCAGGTTGTAGAGTGTTGCAGACCGTATTTATTTGAAAGTGGTTGCAAGTTTCAACTCCTCTCGTTGTGAATCTTTGGTGTAAACTCAAACGCCCCCCAAGAACATCTCACCTCACCTCACTGCCCCCCTTTCAAAGATTTTGCTTCCAGCACCCCCCGAGATTCTCTGAACGCCCCCGCTGAGAACCACTAATGTAAAACAAGAAAAAACATGAAGGTTTGTTTTTGACCTTTAAAAAAGTCTCAACATCAGATCCCACAGTGTAGAGTAGTGCAATACCATTTACAGAAAATATAAACGAGCAGTTCAATTCATTAATTGTGACATTTTTTTGAGTAACTGAAAATATCTGAATACATGACACGTGATGCTGAAACTGTCAGCGTTAATTATTATTATAATTATTATTATTATTAAAAACCTTGTGTTTTTCTTATGTACTTCATTAAAAGCTTGCATTATGAAAACAGACTTTAGAGGTTTGTTTCAAGTCAAACTAGTTGCTGCTTAATAAATCATCTCTGGATAAACCTGAAACCTGTGAAACAGCTCAATTGTCACAGTTTGATCCTGTAGTGAAGACTGAAATCACTGATGGAGGTTCCTGCAGGTGTAACGTCTTCCTGCTGCTGATGGAAAAATAAATATATTCTTACAACGTGTGAGAGTCATTCTTCTAATTCTTATTATCAAAGTCAGCTGAGACAGTGTTCTTTTGAAAGCTAAAAACATAATTTACTGTGACTTGGCTCAGCGCTTTGCATGCTGACGTCTTGAACACATATCTACTCTGCCTGAAACACACTGTGTGCAAAGATTCACATTTTAATTCAAGTGATTTTTTAAAATACTCATAAAAGTGTACAGTGAGTTTGGTTGGTGGCTAGTCCATGATTTCTCACGTGCTTTGTCTCGTCTCTTTGTTTCAGTAGTTTTTATGAGGCTGATGTATGAAGTGTATAAACACACACCAAGCTGCTGCTGCTGCTGGGTTTTGTCCAGAGTTTATGAAAGTGAGACAGAGTAGCTGATGATGATGAAGATGAGTCAGTGTGTTTACAGAGACATAATGAAGACTCTTCTGTCTCTGACTCTTCATCATCACTGACCGACATTCAGACGAAGTTTGTGTTTACTGCTTTTTGGACAACATTTATAAAACACCACGGCATTTCTGTGGTGCAGTGTGCTGAGGTGACCACTGAGGGGCACCAGAGTCTGAATGTAACATACAGAGAGGAGTTGGTATAATGGAAGGTGTGTGTGTGTGTGTGTGTGAGGGATTTAATCAAATCTTTCTTATCTGATTGGACGGCTAACAGTGGGCGTGGCTTAGTGTATACAGAGGACAGTTGGTCTCAGTGTTGCCACATGTACGATAATTATTGTATTTCTACAATCAATATTTTAATATTTTAATTCTAACAACCCCTAAATGTATGATCATTCCGACATGGCATAGTTTCATACTTTTTTCTTTACTTTAGAGCTGATTTGGAACCAGCCTGATTATTGATCGTGTCAATAATGTCTTACAGAAAACTGACCCTTTAATGATCCAATCACATCTCTGCTGACATCTGGTGAGACGGCCACTGTCACCTCTCACAGCCGCTTGGAAACTCAGTAACACAGCATACATACAGAGCATAAACACATAAATAAATAATGTCATGAGTTGAATAAACAAGTCAGTCTGACAATAGCAGCTGTGTGTCTTAATGCTACAATATCTCTTACTGATGTTAGTAATAGTATATAGTATTATAGACATGATAAGACTTTATAAATCTGTAGGCTGAGGGATTTAAATCTATCAACAAAAACACCGTCAGTGGAGTGAAGGATGTCCAGTTCTGTCCAAGATGACAGAGGAACGAACACGCTGGTGTCATCTGCATAGTCGAATGGAAAGAAGCTGTGAAGCAGCCGACTGAGACAGAAAGGCTCCTGTTCTCACAAGAAGACTGGAGGAAGACTGATTTCACACTCTCACTGTTTGTGGTCCCTGTGAGGAGATCCTGGACCCTCTCCCAGGTCTCACAGACTCGGCTGTTTTAGTTTCAACACTGGTTTGGCCTTTAATGGTATTGAATGCTGAACTACAGTCTATAAACAACAACGTGACAAAGGTGTTTTTACACCTGGAACAAAGTGAACGATGACTCTGGCCCCATTTACACCTGGCAGATATAGACGTCTTGGGGATCCAATCGCAGGTGGACAGCTCCAAGTACGTCAGTTCTCACCTGGCATCAACATGCGTCTCGAGTGACCACCTACGATCAGATCTCACTTCCCTGCTCAATATGCAAATAAGCAGGGACATCATTTCTGTCTGGAAAGACAAAAAACAAATGAAGCCTACTGAAGCATATTCCAGCGTTTCTGATTCATTTCATATGATAAACTGTGAGGCAGCGCAATCCATGCAATAAAGAAGTGCCCTTATTAAATAAAAATACAATAAATATACTTGTAACGCTTCTTGTTGTTAGTGATTTCTATATAATGTAATAGTAATATAATAATCAAAGCCAAATATGATAATTTATTTTTTAGAGCTTTGTGTGAATTGCCCGCAGATGTTTTGGGCAGGTGGATGACTGTATGCTGCAGGGGAAGTATACATCTTAGAGCAACTTTAGAGAAACAGAGTGCTTCAGAGGTGCACATGAACATGCAGTACAATTACTGAGTACAACACTGAGAATTAAAATGACATCAAATTAGAGACATCTGACAAAACGTGTAAATTACGTGTCTCGTATCACTCCGCTAAGCCCTACCACCAAACCCACAACTTCGCAGCAAAAGGAGTTGGTTCCCCTGCAGAACTGTATCCCTCGTAGGTCTCGCTCTCCATGGTGTGAGCCTCACCGAGACCGCGGTCCCTCCCACTGTGACTTGTTTTCTCAAAGATGGCCCTCCAGCGCTTCAGGGCCGCAGAGCAGAGCGCCCCAGGTTTCAGAGGCAGCTGCAACGCCGTCCAGCAGTGGGAAGAGAGGCTAGTACACCACACACACACCACTGTCCCCCGCTATTTGTCATCATGCCTCTTTGCCACTCGTCGTTACGAGCGCCATGGCATCGAACATAATGAGGCTGAAGCTCCATGTGGAGCCGGGACGTGTTGTTTTGTTCTATACACCACTGTAGGCAAAGGAGGTGTTGGACATTTATCACAAGTTTCAGGATTTTCCGCCATTAAATCAGGTTTTCACCGTCTGAAGGGTCGTGTACACACATCTGCTCTTGTAGCTCAGCCAATACGAACACACCGTCTCTCTGAAATAACCTGTGATTAGCTAAAGTCTACTGTCACGGGATAGATTTTCTGAAGCTTGAAAACAGAGGCAAGAGGGGGGGCTGAAGTAGAGGTCTGCTCTCAGACCACTTGAATTACAATATGCTGCACAGTTAATATGGCATTTTTGCCCAATGATGCCAAAAGAAAACTGCCTACCCAACCTTTAACAGAGTCAAACATGGAGGGCTTTAACAGTAAATTAAAGTGAACTCTGTAGGGGGCCAGTCTAATCCAGCTGAGGATGAAGAGATCTGGTCTCTGTGTACAGTATATGTCAGAAGCTGCCAAGGATCAGCAGGTACACTGAATCATAATGGATCAGATATGATCGCACCATCGTTTGAGGTTATAGTCATATTTACTTTCTTATTTTCACAGAATTGGCACCAACGAATGTAAAAAGAGTTTAGTGTCTGTATGTTAGCACGTCTCTTCAGTCTCTTAACTTTCAGTTGAGTGAAAGAGGAAATGTCAAAGATGAAAATGAGGCTTTTCTTAATGACTGATGTGGGAAATAATAATCAATGTTTTGAATAATCAATGTAGTCACATCACTGGTAGTGAAGCTGTATTGCTGTAGGGGAAGTCAAGTCAGGACACAGCTTGTAGAGTCAAGTCAGGACATGGCCTGATGCTCATAAACAAAATGTAACAAGTATAATGTAACAAATCAGAGAAGGCAAATGAACATGGTTGGATACATGGAAGAACAGACTGTGCAGAAGAAGTACGACCAGCTGCACAAAACAGGCAGCACAACATGTTTTATTGTTTTTTTAAATACAGAAAGAGCTGTGAACAGACACTATTGTTTTTGATCCAATGATGCCAGGCTTTTGGGACTTGGAAATCACCTAGCATTTGACACAATTATTTACTGAGCAAGGGGAATTGGCTAAAAAGAAAAACAATGGTGTCGGGACCGAGATGTGGGAAAACAACCTGTCCATCAGGTCAAGATCAACGGGTGGCGCCATGTATTAGGCTCCACAACAGGAGGAGAAAAAGGAGGGGTGAGAGAAGTGTATAAAAGTGAAGACCTGTACACTGTATCTTCAGTTGTTCCATGGAAGAACTCGTGTTTGCTGTATTGTTTGATTCAACAGTAAACTCTACTCACATCTGAACTCATCTGGTCTTTTATTTGCTAGTATCTGCTTAGTTTTTTAAAAAAAAATGTGGTGAAGATCCTGAGGACATCTGGCCCATCTTCTGGATTTTCCTCCCACACTGACCCCAGATCAGCTGAACCTCCCCTGAACCAGATCTGGTCTGACCAGTTAACTGGCTTCATTCTAAACTGCAGCTAAGATAGTCAGAAGATCATTTTTAAAGAAACAGACTGATCCTGGTTCAGTATGTGCATTCAGCTTTTCACAATAAGAGCATCCTTTATTTTGTCTTCTCCTCACTGATTTCCAACAACTCACCTGTGAAATCCTACACTGTTACCACGGTAACAGATCAGTATATGACAGTTGTTGTTGAGAGTCTGATCAGGACAAACATTTTTTATTAAAAGTAATTTCCTGCTGATGGACCATAATCAGCTGTCTCCGTAAGTCCATGTGGAAGCAGCACTCCGCAGCCCACAGCCGCTGCTTGGTCTGATTTGTGTTGAGTGCAGCAGTGATGTCATCAGTGTGTCACAGTTCAGAGAATCAGCGCCATGTTTGCAGATGGAGGATGAGGAGGACGAAGAGTTGAATGAAGCAGCAGATTGATGATAATAGAAGAAACATGAATGAAGCAGCTGATATAATGTTCTCCAATCAAACGGGATCATTACTGAGTCGAGCGACTGACCTGACCTCAACATGCACAGTTCATAATAATAACTGTGGATGGCCTCAAAGATTATTAAAGAACATGCAACACAGAGTGATGACATTTAATAAATGTATTGTCAGTAAAAACACAGGAAGTCAGATCTCATACTTTAGACTTGGATTCACTCTTAATATTATTGTTTCAGAACTCATTAAGGCTCAAATAACACAAACTTTTATTTTTCATTTTGTAGTTTGTAAATACTGCTGCCCATTTAATTTATTGAGTGAAATTAAGAAATGTTTAATTTCAAACACTGTAAAAACACAAGACATGATGTGGTGTCCTGGTGGTCTCTGGGTTTAAGGTGTAGACCATGAAGCAGCATCCTCCATTTGTCACATCTCATTTCCTGTCGTCTCTTCTCTGTCGCCGTCTAATAAACATCAACTTTATAAAAACAAGGAACATAACACATTATGTTGAATCGTCTCCTTATGAAGGTTGGGGGGTTTGTGTGCCCTCTATGACCCTGAGCTATGAGCAGAAGCAGCTCCTGGTGGGGGTCTCACAGGGAACATAAGTCCCAGGTGGGGGGCAAGATTAAAAGTGACAGTAGAGCCCTGATGGACCAGAGAATTCACTGAGAGTGACACTGGGCTACCAAAAACAGTTGTACAGTCATGGACCATCACCTCTCAGGTGGGGGAGGAGCTGCTGCAGGAGGTGTCAGTGTCTGAGTCAGTGTCTAAAGAAGAAGATGAAAAAGAACAAGAAGAACAAGAATGAAAAGGAAAAAAAACAACAAGAAGAAAAAGAACAAGAACAGAAAGAAAAAGAACGAGAAGAACAATAAGGAGGAGAAGAAGAACAAGAACAATAAGAACAACAAGAACAATAAGGAGAAGAAGAACAGCAAGAACAAGAAGAACAATAAGAAGAAGAAGAGGAACAAGAACAAGAAGATGAAGAAGAAGAAGAAAAAAAGAAAAAGAAAAAGAACAACAAGAAGAAGAAGAACAATAAGGAGAAGAAGAGGAAGAAGAAGGAGGAGGAGGAGGAAGAGGAGGAGGAAGAAGAAGAACAAGAACAACAAGAATAACAACAAGAAGAAGAGGAACAAGAGAAGAAGAAGAGGAGGAAGAAGAGGGTCACTGTAAATAAATAGTGTTCTTTTAGTGGTTCTTTCGTGGTGCTTCTTCACATCATATTGTGAAGACCTTTGAGGCTAATTACTCATTGTGATAATGAGTTCTATAAATAAAGATAAATATATAAATATTGACATTGTAATTATAATTAGGTGATGTCATTTACCAGCACCAACCCCCCCCCCCTCCCACACACACACACTGATGTTTAAAATAACATAAAATCCTCCATCAGGTTCCATCTAATGTTTCTCTACAAGGTCACAGTCTTTATGATGATGCACATGATGATGACCACGCCCCCCCAGCTGGCCATGTGACCATCCTCTCCAGGAGCCTTTAAATCGCCTGTTGTCCCCTCAAGAGAGAGAGACAACAAAGAGTCACAGCGACAGGTGAGTCACCTCTCTGTCTCTCTCTCTGTCTTTCTGTTTCTGTCTCTCTCTCTCTGTCTTTCTGTTTCTGTCTCACTCTCTGTCTCCGTGTCTTTCTGTCTCTCTCTGTCTGTCTCTCTGCCTGTCTCTCTCTCTGTCTTTCTCTCTCTGTCTCTCTGTCTCTTTCTCTCTGTGTCTCTCTCTGTGAGTCTGGGTCTCTCGCCCACTCTTTCTCTCTAACTTCATTGACTGAGATTTGGCTTTTAAGAGTATATTTATATAAGAATAAGAATATTAAAAATATACTTATAATATAATAATTCAACTTTTATTGCCATTACTTTGGTTGTTCTAAGATTCTAATGCTAAAAATACATTAACATACTCATTATTATTTATATTATATTCCATTATAGTGTGTTTTGATATTGGCTCCATTAAAACTAAGGTTTTATTTAAGTTTGAGGGAAAGACTCATCTATCTGAATATCAAACCAACGTTTGGACCAGAATAATATTAGATGTAACGTGTGGTTCATGTTTAGTGTCACAGCTGAGAGCTGTAAACTCAACAAAAGCCTGAAATGTTGTGAACAGACGATCAAAAACTGGAAACGGTTGTCTAATGTTGGCAGATTGATAATCTAGTGTTCTCCAATCAAACAGAGAGGATCATTACTGAGACATACTTAATGGTTTTAAGTTTCTTAACTTTGTCTCAAACATCTGGAGGAGAAGGAGAGATGAAGGATGGATTTCTTCACTATCATACATGTACAGAACGTTTTGTCTTTCGTTATCTTTGGACTTACTGTATTACTGTGTGAAAATGTTTTTATTGAGGATCTCCACATTTATTCAATTCAATTTTCAATTCAGTTTTATTTATATAGTGCCATATCATAACAAGGTTATCTCAGGGAACTTTTAATTAACATTAACAATATTGATCCACATTTTCTCTTTTTACTTATAGTGTTCACATCTTTTACTCAAGCAAAGTATCAATACCACAAGTTAAAAATACTGTGTTTCAAGGAAAAGTCCTGCATTCAAAACGTTACTTTAGTATAAGTACAGAAGTACTATCAGCAACATGTACTTAACGCAGACAGGAAACCGGTGGGGTGGGTATGTGCAAGAAAGGTCGCTGGTTGGAACCGAACTGGCGACACTGCAGTTATGTGGCATGCGGCTACCAACGCTCCAGTAACTAACTCTAGTTAAATAAATACTAATACTAATAAATAATAATAGTATAAAGTAAAACAAAACAGAAATACTCAAGTACAGTACAAGTACCTAAGTACAGTAACTTTGCACCAGTGAACTAAACCAATTAGAAACCAGCAGGAAGGACACTGATCAGTTCTGTTCATGTTGATGTTCTTCACTCTGATTCAGATCAGATGTTGTTGGCTGGAAATTATTCTTCTTCTCTCTGACAGCAGGATGTTTGGCTCTGTGCTGCTCTGCTGCTGGTTCTTCAGTCTGCTGCGTCTCTCTTCCTCTCTGGTTCATGGAAACATCCAGCTGGACGACGGTCCGGCTGCCGGCCGCCGCACCGAAACCTCATACCTGTCTGACATTGGTCAGTAACACCTGTCCAATCAGAGAGCTCCAACCACCACCTCACCAGTCACCTGACACACCACAGCAGGGCTGAAAAGATTCACCCGTCACTAAAGTGGCAGAAATAATACACACACACACACAATGTTAAAGTTGAATCAGCAGCATGAACATAAACTGTAGCAGTTATTTAAAGAAAATTCAATGTTTAACATCAAATGCACAGAAACATGATGTTATCTCAGCCACAGTGGAAACTTTACTAAACATAATGCAACAAATGAAATAAGTGTGTGTAGGTCTGTGTGTTTGTGCCGTTTGTACTGAAGATATGATTCTAAATTAAAATAATTACAATTTATTTCAGGATAGTCCACTATCACTAGGTACATAGTTCGTTAGTTAATTTAATAAAAATAATGTATTTAACTTAATTAGTACATATAATAACTTTACATGATCAAATCAAAACATACATTATTCCATACACATACAATTCTGTCAACATATTCATAAAATTACCCAACAACATGGTCACATTCCAGCAAAGCCAATAAGTAAAGTGAACTAAGACTCTCTTGGTGGTGCCTATAAATAGTGAACTAAGATAATTGGAGTCCTGCCCACATGTAGCTGAGACCTCATGAGTCTGAGGACATCACAGTACATGGCTTTCCTTTCAGTACACATCACATTACCCCAGTGTTGTACATGGTGATGAAGACTCCCCTGTTTACAGATGCTTTTGTTCTGCTTATTGCATGCAAACTAGCAGATAAGTAATGGAGCTTCCACTGTAGGAGAGGATCCAGAGTCACACATAAGCAACAAGACCTGGTCGTAGATATTAACCCCGTCGCTAATCATCAAAGTGTCATGATGAGCCATCTAGGCAGCTGGGAGAAGGACCCAAATGCAGACAGGCGAGCAGACTGAAGCAATTCCAAGGTTTATTAACTACAAAAATAAACTTACAAAGCTCAGGTACTGATACGCAAGGAAACACCAGGAACACGACATGAAGAGATCACCAACAAACATCAAGAACATCAACCACATCAATGACGCAACAGAGAACAAAGGGAGAGGACCGGTATATATAGGAGAGGAGACAACGAGGCCGGCGACGGTGAAGGAGCCGCTCTGGAGACCGGACAGGAGGCCGGCGACGATGAAGGAGCCGCTCTGGAGGAACTGGCACTGGAGACTGCAGCTCGACGGGAACAGGCTCCGGAGGCTGCTGTGGCTGATAGCTAGGCTGCTGGGGCACGTGCGGCAGTAGCCGGACGGGTGCAGGAAGCTGAGGCGGCAGCCGGATGGGCACAGCCACTGGAGGCTGAGGCTGCAGCTGGACCGGAACTGGCACTAGAGGCTGAACTGGTGTAGACCGGACTGCCGACTTGGGAACAGGAACTGATGTCGGCTGGTTCGCCAACCGGGTCCAGGGAGCCGGAGTCGGCCAGACCACCAACTCGGGAACAGGTGCTGGTGTTGGCGGGGCCGCTGACTCAGGAACAGGATCAGGTGGTGGTAGGACCACCGGCTGGAAAACAGGAACTGACGTCGGCCGGGTCACCAGCCGGGTCCGGGGAGCAGAAATCGACCGGACCGCCAACCAGGAACCATGAGCAGAAGCTGGCCGGGCCGCCGACCGGAGAATAGGAGTCGGCTGGACCGCCAACCGGGAATCAGGAACAGAAGCTGGCCGGGCCGTTGACTGGAGAATGGGAACAGGAGTTGACCGGACCGCCAACCGGGAATCAGGAACAGAAGTAGGCTGGGCCGCTGACTGGAGACAAGGAACAGGAGTCGGCTGGACCGCTAACCGGAAATCAGGAACAGAAGCTGGCCGGGCCGCCAACTGGAGACAAGGAACAGGAGTCGGCCGGACCGCCAACCGGGGATCAGGAGCAGAAACAGGGCGCTTTGTAGTGCTGGGCAGCGGAGACTCTGGGGCGCTGGGCGGCTGCCAATGGCGTCGGGAACCCCGACGACCACTTCTCCTGTGGCCACCGCGGGTCCCCGGGAATATGGCCAGCCGCGTGCCCTCGAAGAGTGAAGGAGACTGGAGGCTAGCAGGCCGTTGGCTAGCAGGCTTGTTGCTAGCAGGCCGGTTGCTAGCAGGCTGTGGCTTGGATGCAGAGGAGGCTGGAGTGACTGGCTCTGAAAGAACAGGACAAGGAGAAGTGCCGAGACACAGCCTCCACCTGCTAAAAGCCACCCTGTAGGCAACTTCAAGGTCCCGCTTCCAGAGGATTGCAAGGGCCCTCAGGAGGCCTGGGTCCTCAAAAAATACCTCCTTCGAAACACCGAAGTCCTCCCAGGAAAAAGGCAGACTGGGAAGGAGACTGTCTGCTAGGTCCAAATGTGGTTGCATCATTCTGTCATGATGAGCCATCTAGGCAGCAGGGAGAAGGACCTAAATGCAGACAGGCAAGGAGACTGAAGCAATTCCAAGGTTTATTAACTACAAAAATAAACTTACAAAGCTCAGGTACTGATACGCAGGGAAACACCAGGAACACCACACGAAGAGATCACCAACAAACATCATCAACATCAAGAACATCAACCACATCAATGACGCAACAGAGAACAAAGGGAGAGGACCGGTATATATAGGGGAGGAGACAACGAGGGAAACAGACACAGGTGAGTTACAAGACACAGGTGAAACAATCAAAACTGGAGGGAAAACAAAGACAGGAAATAAAAAGCACACAAGGAAACAAGAACAGTCATTTCAAAATAAAACAGGAAACATCAAGACCAAAAAACACACAAGTCCACACCAGAGTCCTTGGGATCATGACACAAAGTGTTTCCAGTGCATCTGAAGAGCATGGATTTAGTTTTTGGGGACATTTCATTAACTGTAAACCACGACACAGCTCTTTCCACATCTCATGTAAGGGCTTGCTGACATTCCTCTGTCATTGCTGCTGAGTAGTAAAGAAGTGTATCATCTGCATACAGATGGATTATGCACTTGTCAGCTGTGTTGGAAGATTATTCGTTTATATGTGAATGTCCAAGATTACCTCCCTGTGGTACGCTGTGAGTGCATGGGGTGAGGATGGACAGAACATTCTGAAAGTGAACAAACTGACTCCTTCCTTGTAGATAGGATTCAAACCATGTAATTGTTACAGAATCAAAGCAAAGCTTTTGTAGTTTCCCAAATAAGATTTTGTGCTGAGCTTTCAAGAAATAATGCAGCAGTGACTTCCTGTTTATTTAAGACCAATTTACAATCTCTACGTGCTTCATACCCTGCAGAAGCTGTACAATTCATTTTCTTGAAACCACTTTGACCTGCCTATGATCCCATTTCTACAATATTTTAGAGGCCATACAAATGAGAGTAATTTGCTGCCTTATTGATGTTATTTTCTTTGACTACCTTCCCAGTGACCATGGATAAAATATACTCATGTTAAAGGTTTCACTATACCAAGGACAGCATCTCTCAGTAATCTTGGTGGGACTCTGTCAGGACCAGTGGCCTTATTGACTTTTATTTTATTCTGTTTAACAGTGTTGTTTCCATAGTCCCATCAATACATTTTAAAACTGTGTGATAGTGACTGTATACTGTGATTGAAGAGCAGCCAGATAAGTTTTTCACTGTATGAAAATGTATGAAGAACTGGTGGACGTTAAATCCTTGAATTGACTGAGGGGACAAGCTGAGCTTTGTAGCTCTCTGAACAATCTTTTAGCTTTTTATTTCTGTAAGGTTTTTAGCACATCTAGCTCTGATTCCTTTTGGTTTGGAATGCACAATTGTAAGTCAAAAGCATCTGCCAAATGAATGTCATGTGGTTTAGCTGACAGGTAACACAGCAGCTCTGTTTTCTGTCTTGTGTCATGCAGAGAGAAGCCACGCCCCCGATCCCATGCCTGACCCCGCCCTCCTACCTGTCGACTCAGTGGAGGATCACTTCCTGATGGACGCAGGGTCTTACGACGAGGTGGGTGTGGCTTATTTACTGTAGATACAGTACACTGAAGTTTCCTTCTTCCAGCTCACTGTTAACATGTGATAAGTCGACTGCAGTGAATTGATCTGTTTCCTGTTCCTTACATTTACTTCCTGTTCTCCAGGACTCGGCGGCGGCCTTACAGCTGCAGGGTCGGGCCATGCGTTCACCTCGTCGCTGCATCCCCCACCAGCAGTCATGTCTGGGTTACCCACTGCCCTGCTGCGACCCCTGTGACACCTGCTACTGCCGCTTCTTCAACGCTATCTGCTACTGCCGCCGAGTCGGCCACACCTGTCCACCCAGGCGCACCTGACAACATACCTGATGACGAGATGCTGTGAGGAGATGGTCAGACAGAAACATAAATGCTGCTGACAGGAAACATGTTGATGCTCTTTCTGTTGCATGTTGGATAAAATGTGCTCTTTGTGTAATAAACGACTGATTCCAAAAGACAACATGTTAACATGCCTATTAATTAATTAAAAAAGACAGAAAGATGTTGGTAGGTGTATTTTTGAACTTTGAGCAAGGCTAGCTGTTTACCCCTGCTTCCAATCTTTATATCTTTTTTAAGCTAGGCTAACACGTGCAGACTCCAGCTCTGTACTGAACACACTGTTCAGGCTGATATCCATCTAACGTCTTACTCTCAGAGAGGAAAAGAGGATTTCACAAAATGCTGAAGTATTTCTTTACATTCAGCATGAACACACGACAACGACACATCTGTTTCAGAGTTTCTGTGTTTTATTGATGATCAGGTTGGAACTGAAAGCTGTCCTTTCTGACATGCTCAGTTGGCAGCGATGGTCTGATCCATCCAGGTGCGGAGTTCGGTGACGCGGGCGTACACGCCGGGCATTGTGGGAGAGCAGGTTCCACTGCCCCAGGACACGATACCGACCAGAGTCCAGGCTCCGGCCTTCTGACAGACCAGAGGACCACCAGAGTCGCCCTGAAAGACAACAAATAAACAAACAAACAAATAAACAACACAACACAACTAAACAATCAACACTTTTACATCTGTTTACGTCTGCACCACCCACCATGCAGGAGGAGGCTCCGGAGGCTCCGGCGCAGATCATCAGGTCACTGATCTTGCTGCCCCAGTAACGACGGCAGTCCTCATTAGTCAGGAGGGGGAGGGCGGCCTGCTGCAGCAGGGCAGGGGTGTCGGGAGCTGCAACACACAAACACATCACTGATAAACATTCCTACTGACACACAGTCCGAGCTGTACGTCTACATGCTGTATACTGCCCCCAGCAGTGAAAGGGGTTTGATTTGTAGACATGTCAGTATGAAAGATATCCTCTGAGTCTGGAGGTGGATTTGTTATACTTCACCTGCCCATAACCATCACTGTTAAAACATCTGACTGCTGCTTCTCTCTACATGCCCTGCCCCTGCTCTCCTCTGATTGGCCAGCTGATGCAGGTGCCCTCACCATTGTAGCGGGTCAGGCCCCAGCCGCTGGTCACACACTTCATGCCTCCAGGGAAGTTGTCTCCGGTCTCGGCCACACACACCGGAGAAACGCGTATGTTCATCTGGGCAGGGCTGGCCAGCTTGATGAGCAGGATGTCATTGTTGATGGTGAAGCCATTGTAGCGGGGGTGCTTGAACACCTGACAGGAAATGACATCATTGTGACCAGTGAACACACAGGAAGACACTGTGATGAGACAGAGAGCTGACGTTAATCTCGTTCGAGATGAGCCAGGCCTGCGCAGAATCGATCCCTGGCAATCGCCGCACAATGCAGCCAGTTAGATTTGTGTCTGACTTGATCCCAACTTGCTCTGACGTCATGCGCAAAGATAACATCACGAGATCGAGGCGGCCGCAGTTTTTAGAGCCAGGCGCTGCAGATGCACTCCACAGACTGCAAGACCCAGGCCATGATGGGAAACGCCTGGCTGTTGCCTGATCAAAGAGCTGATTGGCTCTTAATTTTGACCACAAACATCACATTTTGCAGAAAATCCTAATTTTCTGTGTAATTGTAATATTTGATGCTAGATTGTTGCTGTATGTTGTGCAGTGATGGTTTCATCTGTTAACAAACATCTTGTGTGGTTGATGTGAATAACAATAAAGTTTATTTCAGCCAGAACTATCTGACTGTAATCTGCAAACTACAGGTAGCCTACAGGTGGATCTAACAGGATGTAAATATTTCTGTGACTTCCTGTATATTCTTTGAAGGCTGCTGGAAACTGTCTGACTTGACTGCTGCTGTTTGTCACAGCGCCCCCTGCTGCTCCCGTCTGATCTCATCCACTTTCCAAGCGAGGTGCAGTTAATCTCCAATGAACCTGTTGTTTGTCACCCACCTTGTCGACCTTCATGACCTGGATGTCCTCAGCGTTGGAGGAGCGGTCGTGTTCTCCAAGAATCACCTGGTGGGACGTCCTGCAGGGAAAAGGACAGAAACATGAGCCGGCCATTTTGTGTGAAAAACATCTTAGAAATCCCTTGGAAGGTGACTGACAGGAGGCGGAGCTTCATGTAACTACAGAGCATATTCAATGTTTGTCGACTGAGTTTGATTTTGATTAAATGATTTAGATAGAACATGTGAAGCTCCTTCACAGTGAAAAGATAAAAGGTGAAGAGTTAAAGGCAACAGGATGAAGGCGACAGGTTGAAGGAGACAGGATGAAGGCGACAGGATGAAGGAGACAGGATGAAGGCGACAGGATGAAGGAGACAGGATGAAGGCGACAGGATGAAGGCGACAGGTTGAAGGTGACAGGATGAAGGTGACAGGATGAAGGCGACAGGTTGAAGGTGACAGGTTGAAGGTGACAGGTTGAAGGTGACAGGATGAAGGTGACAGGATGAAGGTTGAAGGTGACAGGATGAAGGTGACAGGATGAAGGTGACAGGATGAAGGTGAAGGTGACAGACAGGATGAAGGTGTTTACTTGACGTTGCAGTGAGCAGCTGTCACCACCCAGTTCTCATTGATGAGAGAGCCGCCGCAGAAGTGGAAGCCGGTGTAATCCTGAAACAACAACAACAAGAGTGAGACGACATGTTTATTAACACAATCTGTGTGTATGTGCGTGCGTGTGTGTGTGTGTGTTTACCTGCAAGGACACCTGCCAGGGCCAGGAGTGAGGCACCGCCTCCTCACCGTTCACGATACGAGAGTAACCCGTGATAACGGGAGGGATGGCAGGAGAGCCGCAACCTGGTGACATCATCATGACATCATTAACATTAACAACATGAATGTGAAAGTTCATTCAGGGAACAGTGTCTGTCACAAAATAATCTAAGGTCCATTTACAAGCTTTCCATGCATGGTTGAAAGCTCCAGAAAAAAATCTTCTAAGTGGACCTTTGAAGTTGGATTATTTGCTAACACGACACGACACAGTCAAACAGCACAAGTCTCAGAGTTTTCAGAGACGATGACTGAAATTATTTAAAGAACAAGCATAACTATAACAGGTGCAGACATCAATGTTCAGCTCTTCATACTGAAGTTGAAGTTTTCCTTCTGTTACTGTGTGGCCAGTTTTACATATCCATTATAGTGGTGGAAGTTTAGATTTTGTATGTATTTTGATGTAAAATGTAATAATATAATAAGTTATAAGTTATATGTCTTCTAACTGTATTGTATGGACTATTTGTATTCAGTGGTTTCTTTAACTAACTGAACTTTAAGTCCTGAAGGAGGCACCCTGTTGCACAAATGCCAGCTCATTCAGTTATCATGAACTGAATTACGCAAAAAGAATAAATCAATTAAAAACCTGTCCTTGACTGAAGCTATGGCGCACTCTGCTGGTTGTTTAATAACCAATAAATAAATAGTAGTTTACTGTTGAGAAACAATCTGCTCAGACTGGATCTTCTCTTCTTTACCCAGCATGCTTCACTCCCTCAGCTGTTACTCTGACATTAAAGAGTTTGTCTCACCGTAGGCGGCACCGGCGAAGACGAGGCAGGAGAGGATCCACAGGAAGGCCATGGCTCGATCATGTTGGGTCTGTGTGAGTAAGTAGCTTTTATACAGCCAGGGAGGAACGTGATTGGACGGAACACGATGGAACAGGAAGGGACATGTTATCAGAGACGGTGGGAGTTTGGACAGGTGGAGCTGACAGAGAGTTTTCCACCTGAGAGTCCAGAAAACACAGTTCAAACTCTCAGGATTTTATTTTACATTCAGGTCTGTATTGTGTGGTGGTTAGAAACATTGACATGATTTTCAGTTCTACACTCAGTTTGGATCAAACCACATGTTGAAAGTTTTGACTTTCTTAAAACAAATCTTTTAATCAGAATAATATAAACTTAACTGAAGAGCTAAGACAACATGATACACAATATATAAGATAATTATATATTATATACATTATTATCCGACAGGATCCTAAATATATTATCTCCTCTTGTCCTCTTTTCTTTTCCTGTTAAAGCTTTCACCTTTTTCATGAAGCTGGTTTATAGAAGCTGCTGTATATGATGGTACACTGAGTTTGATAGAGTGAGAAAATGATTTTGCTTTATTTTAACTTTAAATCTACTTTAAAGCTCCCCAAAGTACAAAGTTTTCATTGAAGGATAAAAAGGCTGTTTCAGTGAACAGAATAAAAAGCTTTCAATGCAGTTTTGTGTCAACATTGAATATAAACAGAAAGTAGATGACAACAAACCTCTGACTGTATCTTTCCATGCTGATGTTAAATCCATTAAAGTTTTTCCAGTTCATGTTCAGTGTTTCTGTTGTGGATCAGTGTGTTCACGTTGTGGATCAGTGTGTTCACATTGTGGATCAGTGTGTTCATGTTATGTATAAGTATGTTCATGTTGTGGATCAGTGTGTTCACATTGTGGATCAGTGTGTTCACGTTGTGGATCAGTATTTTCAGTGTGTAGAAGGTCACTTGCTTGGAACATGTGTGTGTTTCCCAGCAGCAGAGTTTTTATCAGAAGCAGTTTGACCTGAACGTTTCACATGTGCTGCATCATGACTCGACCTGCAGAGAAAACTGTGAATGTAACCTGTGGAACCTGTAGAAACTGCAGCCTGTAGAACCTGTAGAAACTGTGAAACCTGTAGAACCTGTAGAACCTGTGGAACCTGTAGAACCTGTAGAAACTGTGCAACTGCAACCCGTGGAACCTGTGAAACCTGTGAAATCTGTAGAACCTGTAGAACCTGACTGAAGTAAAGATCTGTGTGTGAAGTGTTCCGGTCAGGTTCATTAACATGAGCTGTAGAAGCAGGTTTAAAGCTTCTGTGAAGAGAAGAAGCTGCTTGTCATGAGATTCATGTAAAACAAAATCCACCACGTATTTTATTGGTAATTTGATGTTTTGATTTGTGAGGAGTTTGTCTGGTTGGATCATTATAAAAGACTCGAGTTGTGTTTGAGGAAGTTCATGTTTTTTATTTGTAGAGTTTGAGTCAGAAGACAACCTTCTTTGTATTTGAATGTTTTTTGTTAGAAGTTCTGTTCTGTGTTACTGGTGTGTTATAAATTCACGTGGGCTAAATAACAACTAACTAACTAATTAACTAGTATGGGGACTTAAAGATCTGGTGGTTCACAGTTTTTTATCTAAATACAAAACAACAGATTCAAGTTGACCAAAGAACAGAGCTTTCTGAAAATTATCTTATCTGGCCTGGTTGATATTTTGTGCAAAATGCTTCTATTGTGAAGATTTGTGTAACTTTTGTTTTGAAAAGATTTATATAAATAAATCTTCACTACCGTACTTTAACATTTAGAATTCTCCATCTCATGCATCCGTAGTTATAAAAGAGCCTTTTTCTGTTAGGAAGCCTCATCTCTTCACAATAAAAGCCTCTTTTCTGAAAATCTACAGTCAGAAACTAAATAATATATAGCAGGTTTTATGTAGTAAAGAAGCTTCCTTCCTTTGTTAATCTCACCATCTTAGTTTTTTTCTTCATGTATTAGTGTGTGTGTGTGTGTGTTGTTCTGGCTGCTGTGTTTCTCTGCTCTGTAATAAACATGTGTACAGCCAAAGCTTTCTGTTGTCAAGGAAACACAAACATTAGGCTGATGATGTCATCAGTCAGTCTTCTGAATATGAAGTTTTATTGATTATTGATTATGGAAAGAAGAACTTTTGTTTGTTGTTTTAGTTATTTTTTGTTTTCTGATATTTTTCTGTTCAGAACTGAAATAAATCAGTAAAATGACACAAAAATGGTCTCATATTGAGGAACAACATGAATGAGTTTGTTTTAATCTTCTGTCATCACCGAAATTATACTAAACATATTTATTAATATCGTAACATGGTTATTTATTGATCTTTTATTTATACGGGGCAACCTGTTGACAGTTGAGACGAAATAAAATGAAGAGTCAATACATAAAACAGAAATCAGGTCCAGGATCAGTGACTCATCACAGCCAGAGACATTACAGATTATATGTATGAGGCTGCTGCACTAACAGTAAAGGGTCCTGGTCCTGGGCCTGGTCCTGGATCAGGTCTGGTTCAGTTTGGGTCAGAGTGTTAGAGCAGCAGGGAGGAAACAGAAGATGGTATTTTACTGATGAGGATACTGTCTGAAGACATCATCAGAACATATTCTGTGTGAACTCCTTCACATCCTTAGATCAATAAACTGGAAACATGAATCAATACTCAAAGCACAGGTGGAGAGGAAACATATTATTAATCTGTCAGATATTCAGACTGCTTCACATCTGTACAGTTGTGTTTTATGTTGCTTCATAACACTTTTATTACCTAACTCAGTCCTGTTGGGGCAGTAGAATCTGTGGTGTTTCACCTGTGGGTGCTTCTTCCTTCCACGTGGGTTTATGTATAACACTAATTCACTACTGTAAATATAAATAAATACATTTATAACCACTATAAAAAAGTAATTCACTGAGAAAGAAATGCCAGTTAAAATAAAGTCACTGCATTCGTCTACAAAAGTTCTGTTTGCTTTCTTTGTTTGTTTAAGATGGACGTGAGATAATATTACATATCTCAGTAATATAATCCAGAAGAACAGTGCTTCAGCTAGTTTCAGAAGATGTTTGTACTCTTCATATGAAACCCAATCAGAGTGGACATGCATCTGATTCTGCTCTCATCTGTCTGTGGACAGAGAGCTGACTTTTACTTTAATAAGATCAATGCAGTGCACAGTGCATTAAAGGTCGGCTTTCATTTTTCTCTGGCTTATTGGGCAGAATCACCTCCTCCCCCCAGTGGTTTAGGGGTTCAGACCATGAACCTGGATGTCCAGCTGGGGACCTTTGTTGCATCTTTCTCCATTATTACTGTCCAATAAAAATCCCCCCAAAACAAGATAAACAAATGAATAAACTAATAATCTATTAGTTGAAGTTGTGGACGGAGACCTGAAAGGACACAAAGTCACAAGTCACATTTTTGTGTGTTTTTATTGTGTGTTTTTATGTTTTTATTATCATTAATGGTCAACCCTCTAAGTGTTTAGTTGGCAGCAAGGATCTGGTCAACCCAGCCACGGAGCTCAGTGACACGGGCATAGACGGCAGGAGTGGAGGTGGAGCAACGGCTGCTTCCCCAGGAGACGATACCGACCAGAGTCCAGGCATTGTCCTTCTGACAGACCAGAGGACCGCCAGAGTCACCCTGAAAGAACAACAATTAATAAATAAATCAAAGAAGTCTGATGAACTAAAACACTGATGAGGCAGGTGACAGGTGAGACAGGAAGGTGGGTGTGGCCTCACCATGCAGGAAGTGGCTCCG
The DNA here is from genome assembly GCA_005408345.1 of Macquaria australasica. NCBI lineage: Eukaryota > Metazoa > Chordata > Actinopteri > Centrarchiformes > Percichthyidae > Macquaria > Macquaria australasica. The sequence goes on from SEMN01001058.1 coordinate 91,930, forward strand.
GCTCCTCCAGCACAGATCATCACGTCGGAGATGTTGCTGCCCCAGTGGGTCTTGCACTGCTCATTGGACAGCAGAGGCAGGGCAGCCTGCTGCAGCTTGTTGGGAGTGCTGGGAGCTGTGGGAGAGCGCAGAACACTCAAACACACTTCCTCCTCCCCTTCAGAATAAAAGTATTCTAACCCTAACCCAGAGTCTCGTGCAGAAACAAACATTAGACTGTTTATTAGTCAGCTTACTACACACCTTTAACAGAATCAGGAACCAATCAGAGAGGTTGTCTCTGGAGATCCTGTCTCAGTCGGATATGTGTATTTTCAGGGGAATTTGAAATGTCATCTTTGGCATGTCAGTTGTACTGAACATGTTTTCAAACAAGAACGGGTCTGACTGTGAGTGTGAATGGTTATCTGTCTCTATATGTCAGCCCTGTGATTGGCTGGCCACCTGTCCAGGTGTACCCCACCTCTAGCCCAATGTCAGCAGGGACAGGCTGCAGAACCCCTGCAACTCACGAGGATAAACAGTTATAGATGATGGATAACGGATGTTTTAGAACAGTTTTGATGAAAAATAAAGTTTTATGCAATTCAAAACAGATCACATGACAAGTTTATGTTTGATAGATTCTCGAATTTAAATACTTAAACTTATTTCGGCATGCAGCAGGTGACTGTTGTAATCCAATTATATACTATATTATTATTATTATATAGTATAGTCTCTACTTATGATGCAAATACTACTCCTGCATTGTAGTGTTATATAGTCATGTAAAGGTATTTAACTCTTTATTGTGAAAATTTAATTATAATAATAACACCAAGGGTTTCTCAATAAACGATGTTCTCATATAAAATCATCAGCTGTCTCAGACAAGGAGCCATTGTTTCCTCACCGTTGTAGCGGGTCAGACCCCAGCCGGAGGTGACGCAGGTCATGCCAGCGGCAAAGACATCAGCTGACTTGGCAATGCAGACAGGAGACAAGGTGGTGCCCAAGCGGGCGGGGGTGGCCAGCTTGATGAGGGCAATGTCGTTGTTGATGGTGCTTGGGTTCCACTGGGGGTGGGTGAACACCTGGGGGGAAGGGTGCGGGGGTTAGTGGGGGGGGGGTTCTGAAAGCTGATTGGCTGATGGGTGGTTCTCACCTTGGCGGGCTTCAGCAGCTGGACGTCCTCGTTGGAACCGAAGCTCTTATCATGTTCTCCAGCAATCACAAGGTGGTAGGTCCTGACAGAAAACAGGAAGCGTGGCTTTAAAGGGCCAGTTCACACAAAGACACATCCTGTTTTCATCAAACATCTTTCACTGTAGTTGTAAATGATGTAGGTGATGAAGGTGATTTTCTGTATTCTTCTTCTCATCATTAAATCTCATGTTCCAGCAGTGAGTGTATCTGCTAACAGGTACTGTGTGTGTCTCACAGCCTGATCAATAAAAACTATTAAACACATCAGTGAGCCTTCATCACCATCAACACACACACTGGAGTTTATTTGCACACCGTCCTGCTGCCCCAAATACTCACTAGAGACCCAAATGTGGATTCATCCGCCGCTGAAAATAGTCCCCAACAAAGTCACTATTTCCTCCTGTTAGTCTGATAAAAACTACAGTGAGCAGCTGTTTGAAACATCAAATTATATATTTGTGTTTGTAAAGATTTACGTCTTCAGTAGGAACTAATGGGCTTGGAGCTGAGAGCCGCAGACAGGAAGTCAGACAGGACTGAGAGCCACAGACAGGGTTGGTTTTGTTGTGTAGTTGAACCCACCTGACGTTGCAGTGAGCGGCGGTCACCACCCAGTTCTCATTGATCAGAGATCCTCCACAGAAGTGGAAGCCGTTGGATTGCTGAAAGAAAAACAAACTGAACTCAGTCACTGAACAACAAGAGAAGAAGAAGAGGAGGGAGAAGAAGAAAGAGAACAGTTAACTCACCTGCAGAGACACCTGCCAGGGCCAGGAGTGAGGCACCGCCTCCTCACCGTTGACAATGCGGGCATAGCTGGTTACCTGGGGGGGGATGGCAGGGGTGCCGCAGCCTGAGAGGATGACAGGTAACAGACTTTAAAGGACTATTCTGCTCTTTTGACCTCAGACTTTGTGGTCTCAGCTCTTTGTGCTGAAGGTCTGTGACTCAACACGACTGAACTGCAGACACACGAAGAAGACACGACACATTTTTTAATCATGAAGTCATTTTATCAGGTCCAACATGCTGACACATCAGCAGTGAATAAGAACGTGTAAAAATGTAAAAGAAAAAGAGCTGAACTTCCTGTTGTTGCATGATTCTGATATCTCTGATCAAACTGAAAGAAGTCAGTCAGCAGGAACTATAAAGCCACACTTCATGTAGAAACAGACAGATACAGGTACAGATGCAGGTGCAGGTACAGATACAGATACAGGTGCAGGTACAGTGCAGGCGGAGGTCACTGGGATACAACCCTGCTGAGGTCAATCTGATCAGCACCTTGTTTTAAATGAGCTGACCTGAAGCCAGTAAGAAGTTTACTGTTGCAGTCTCTAACAGGACCAAGTGTGATCTCAGATCATTAACTGTAGTTTTAGTGTTATTACTGTCTGACCTGCCTGAACTGAAGATTTAGAATATTTTATCTGACAACCTGCAGACGTCACTTTGGACTCTTTTCCTCTTTGTTGATGTTTTATAGATCAAAGTGTTAAAGAACTGTGTCTGAGTTTAATTTAGAATCCGTGTTCAGAGACGACCCGTTTTCAAATGCCTGAAAACAGACACAAACTTCTGTGTTTGTGTCTGTGACTCACCATAGGCAGTGCTGACAAAGGCAAGGCAGGAGACAATCCAGAGGAAGGCCATGGTGATGATGATGATGATGATGATGTGTTGAAGAGCAAGCTGCTCTTTTATCCCTGAACCCTGCTGAGCCTCAGCCAATCAGAGCGGCCAGTGGTTTGTCCAGCTCAGCTGTCAGCTGCTTATCAGACCTGAGGCAACGGCAGCATTCTCACGAGTCACACGCCCCGACCTCCAGCTCTCCAATTGGCTGACAAATCATGTTGACTGCACCAGAAACCAGTCAGCACAGGTTGTTTTTATCCAAACAAACATCTCCAACAGACCCCAGATCTGTCTGTTTGATGAAATGTCAGATATTTATTATTATTAAATAAGCTGCAACAAGATGATATATGAAAGAATTCAGTTTTTATTGTGTTATACATAAAGATATGTGATTATTATTATTATGCGAGTGATTTTGACCCACTGACTGTGTGTGCAGTTTCTAATGACCAGTGCATCGAAGGGTTAACACACACAGAGACTAAACAGAGTGTATTTATGCTACAAGCTGATATTTTGGTGTGAAATAAATGAAATAGTTGTCAGTGAACATTTTACTGATAATTCACTATCAACACTATCAACAACATTTTGTGACTTTGCAAATACTTCATTAAAACTGTTTCCTCATTCTGTTAAAAAACTTTATTGAGGTGGCATCACATTCTTCCTGTTGCACATTAATACAACAGGTTTGTTTCCTAACAAAAGGATTTAATTGAGTCACAGTCAGAAGAAACGAGTTCTATCTTTATACCAACTTGCTCACTAACAAAAATACAGTCAGCAATATTTCCATTAAACATCATGAAGGCTTTTTTCTTTGACACATTTCCACAGAACGTTTCCCCCAAAACATGAAACTCTCTGCTTTTTCCTCTCAATAACGTCATTTCATAAGAAACTGATCTGAAGTCTTCTAAAACCTTTTTAGAATAACAGGATACGTTGTGATTGTTGGTGTTGGCTGCTTGAGGCTGTCCTCCACAGTGTTTGGAGGAAGGTACCCTGAGTCTCTGCACCTCCAGCACATCTAAAGCTGAACACCAGCTGAAAGCTAAAACACAAACCAACATACAGTTGTTTTAGTCTCTGACAGTCAGGACACAGTAGAAACCTGACGACATCAGAGACCACACTGAACCTCTGGAGGTCTGCAGGTAGACGACCATCCCACCAACTGTCATGTGATCAAACATGACCGCCAACCAGCAGCTTGTTTATATGCAGAAACATTTGAGCTGAAAAGGCCAAAAAAGGAGGAAAACAGCAGAGAGTTTGGTGAGATCCTGGATGGAGGACTGTAGGACTGTAGAGCCTACAGAGGGAACTGGATCTGAGTCAACTTCAGGTAAAGCTGTTTGTTTACCTGTACGTCTCCCTCAGCTGACCCAAACTGGAACAGACCTAGTCCTACTGACCCAGACTGGAACAGACCTGGTCTTACTGACCCACAGTAGAACAGACCCGGTCCAGATTGGAACAGACCCGGGCTTACTGAACCAATTCAATTCAGTTTTATTTATATAGCGCCATATCATAACAAAGTTATCTCAGGGCACTTTTTCATATACAGGAGGTCTAGACCGACTCTTTATATTTATAGAGACCCAACAGTTCCCACCATGAGCAAGCACTAGGCGACAGTGGCAAGGAAAAACTCCCTTTTAACAGGTAGAAACCTCGAGCAGAACCAGGCTCTGGGTGGGCGGTCATCTGCCTCGACCGGTTGGGTTGAAGCGGGAGGGGGAGAGAGAGCAGGAGGAAAGAGAACATACAGCAGCACAATACAGTTCCACATAGAGATGTAAAGTAATAGTTGTGGTAATGGTATTGATGTTAATATTAACAGAAATAATACTAAGAGCAATATTATAATAGTAATACTAATAATAAGAGCAATAACAGTAATAGCAGCAGTGGGTGCAGAGAAGGAACACGGGGGCAGCAGGTGGCTTCAACCATGGATTTAGACTCTACATCTCCGGAGGCAGAAATACCTGCAGAAAGCAACAGAAGGAGAGAAAGAAAGAGAGAGAGAGGAGAGAAAGCACACAACTAAGAAGTTGAGTTAGTAACAAGCACTGATGGGATATGAGGGCGTACAGATGGAGAGGAAGAGGAGGAGAGAGGAGAGAGGAGCTCAGTGCATCATGGGAAGTCTCCCAGCAGTCTAGGCCTATAGCAGCATAACTAAGGGGTGGCTCAGGGGTCACCTGAGTCAGCCCTACTATAAGCTTTATCAAAGAGGAAAGTCTTAAGCCTACTCTTAAATGTGAGGAAGGGGTCTGCCTCCGTACACAAACTGGGATCTGGTTCTACAGGAGAGGAGCTTGATAGCTGAAGGCTCTGGCTCCCATTCTACTTTTAGATACTCTAGGAACCACAAGGAACCCTGCATTCTAGGAGGGCAGTGCTCTAGTGGGGTAATAGGGTACTATGAGCTCTTTAAGATATGATGGTGCCTGACCATTTAGGGCTTTGAAGGTGAGGAGAAGGATTTTAAATTCTATTCTGGATTTTACAGGGAGCCAGTGTAGAGAATCTAATATTGGAGAAATATGATCTCTTTTGCTGGTTCTTATCAGTAAACATGCCGCAGCATTCTGGATCAGCTGGAGAGTCTTAAGGGACTTATTGGGGCAGCCTGATAATAGAGAGCTGCAGTAATCCAGCCTAGATGTAACAAATGCATGGACTAGTTTTTCTGCATCTTTTTGAGACAGGATGTGCCTGATTTTTGCAATGTTACGTAAGTGAAAAAAGGAAGCTCTTGAAGTTTGTTTTATATGGGAGTTAAAGGACATATCCTGATCAAAGATAACTTCAAGATTCCTTACAGTGTCGCTGGAGGCCAGGGCAATCCCATCTAGAGAAACTATATCTTTAGATAATGTGTTTCGAAGGTGTTCGGGGCCAAGTACAATAATTTCAGTTTTGTCTGAGTTTAACATCAGAAAATTGCAGGTCATCCAGGTTTTTATGTCCTTAAGGCATGCTTGAAGTATAGCTAATTGATTGGTTTCATCTGGCTTGATCAATAAATATAATTGGGTATCATCTGCATAACAATGAAAATTTAAGGAGAACTTCCTAATAATATTGCCCAAAGGAAGCACATATAAGGTAAATAGAATTGGTCCAAGCACAGAACCTTGTGGATCTCCATGACTAACTTTGGCCTGCATAGATGATTCATCGTTAACATGTACAAACTGATATTGATCTGATAAATAGGATTTAAACCAGCTTAGTGTGGTGCCTTTAATGCCAATTAAATGTTCTAGTCTCTGTAAGAGAATGTGATGGTCAATGGTATCGAATGCGGCACTAAGATCTAATAAGACAAGTACAGAGACAAGTCTTTTGTCAAATGCAATTAGAAGGTCATTTGTAACTTTCACCAGTGCTGTCTCTGTGCTATGATGCACTCTAAATCCTGACTGAAAATCCTCAAACAGCTTGTTGTTGTGTAGAAAGTCACACAACTGATTGGCAACTGCTTTCTCAAGGATCTTAGAGAGAAAAGGAGGGTTAGATATAGGTCTATAATTTGATGAATCCCCTGGATCAAGAGTGGGCATTTTAAGAAGAGGTTTAATTACAGCTACTTTAATGGACTATCGTACATAGCCTGTTAATAAAGACAGATTGATCATATCTAGTAAAGAAATGCTAAGAGTAAAACTTCTTTAAGCAGCCTAGTTGGGAGGGGGTCTAAGAGACGTTGATGGCTTAGATGAAGAAATCATTGAAGTTAGTTGATCAAGGGTGATGGGAGAAAAGCAGTCTAAATGTACATCAGGTTTTACAGTTGTTTCTAAGATTCCTGTGTTTGAAGATAAGTCAGCACCAACTGAGGGCAGGAGGTGCTGAATTTTGTCTCTAATAGTTAGAATTGTATCATTAAAGAAGCTCATAAAGGCATTACTACTGAGGTCTATAGGAATACATGGCTCAACAGAGCTGTGACTCTCTGTCAGTCTGGGTACAGTGCTGAACAGAAACCTGGGGTTGTTCTTATTTTCCTCTATTAATGATGAGTAGTAAGCTGCTCTGGCATTACTGAGGACCTTCCTATAAATTTTAAGAATATCTTGCCAGGCTAAACGTGATTCTTCCAGATTGGTGGAACGCCATTTCCTTTCAAGTTTTTGCGATGTTTGCTTTAATTAATTTGCGGGTTTGCAGGTTTCTAATGGAAGCGCAGAGACGCGTGTAGGACTGCAACTCTGCCTCCTGGTCTGGACCAGTCCTGCAGAGAAGCCTGGAGGTTTTTACAGTTTGTTGTTGTTTCAGGATTAAACTGGTTTCCACTCCTGTAGATGAACTGGGGGGTGACCGCTGCACACTGGCCATCAGGTCGAAGGTCAGCTGTGATGTTAAACTAGTCCGTTATAAAGGTCTGTTCTGGATTCAAGGTGCACCCATCTGGGACCTGAGACCTTCATATAATCACAGATTTGTTTTTCATGTTGACTTCATTTCGCAGAAGTATTTTGGTCAAATAAAAACCTGTATTCTGAGGCCATTAAGGGGTGGCAATGTTAATCAGCAACATCTCCTTATTCTGTAGATAACAAATGTAATCTAGGCAGCATCACATCCTTTACTAAATATTATTTCTATATACATGTATCAGACAGACAGAGTTGCTGCTCCGACACAAAGTGAACTTTAGTGATCAGATATATTAAACTTTGTTTTTCTCTGCAGGACAAGAGGTCAGTCCATCAGTCTGTCATACTCTGAAAAGGAAAAATATAAATGTTATAAAACTTTGACTCATCACTCTGAGTTTGTTTCCAGCTGCTCATTAAACTTCCTCATTAGTCTGTCAGTCTCATTTTTCTTTCAGTAATTTAATTTGTTCAGCAGTTTCCTTTGTTTCAGGAAGTTTGTAGAAATGAAGTCACTGAAGTAATGAATGACACTAGTTCATTTGTAGGAGACAAGTGAAGCAAACTCACTTCACTGACACATTTCTTTGTCTTGTTTAAAGAAAATCCGATTTTTGGACTCAATGACAGGACAAGTTTTACAACAGAAAACAGAGATGACTGCACTGCACTGCAGAAACTCCACATTTAACAAGTTATTCAGTCTGAAAATCTTTTCTTTAGACACCTGAAACAAATCAGTGAGACACAAATGAACTTGTGTCATTTTCTTTACTGCAGTTTTTGTCTGTTTTACAGTAAGAAACAGTCAGAGAAGACAGACTTCCTTTTACACCTGCTGTCTTTTCTTTGTCAACCTCCCAATCGTAACACACTAACAGTTTGTGTCCAGGCTGCCACATATCAGAATCACTAACCCACTGAGATTAGTGACCAGGGACGGATCCTGGATCAGAAAAAGCTTCAGGACACAATGAAGTCACCACTCAGTCCACCTCTACTGTATCAACAATGGCTGTTACAACACACACACACACGCAGAGTCATACATACGTTATTATATTCTCTGATATCATAAATCATCAAAGAGGAAATAAACTCTGTCGTCTGTAAACATGTCGTCAGATCACCGTCTGTTCTCTGTAATACACCCACACACACACACTGATGACCATCTGGAGCAATTTGGGGTTCAGTGTTTTGCCCCAGGGTTAGGGGGACAGGAGGATCCGGGGATCGAACTGCCAACCCTGTGATTAGTGCATGACCTGTTCTGCAGTACTCGTCTGGCTCGCAGGAAGCAGGCGCCAAAACCAAGTGTGGAGATCTTCACTGGCTACACAAGACTACTACAGGACTGACTGTAGTGACTGCAGTGACTGTATTAATACTATTAATAGTATTAATGGTATTAATGGTATTAATAGTCCAGACAGTTTATGACTCCAAACAAGAAGACGGCTGGATGTTAACGGGGACATCTGAGGAACAAAGATTGGTTTCAGTTTTACAAGTGACACAAGTGAACACAGTGCACTGTTTTATACTGAGTTAATGAAAGATGTGAGAGATAAATATATATTTAGTCTTTTTGTTGTACTGAAGAATCACACTCACCCAGTTTTCTTGTAGAATCTAATTCAGAATCAAGTTTATTACCAATAAATTTTCACACACAAGGATTTTTCTTTGGTATTTTGGTGAAAATAGTGAAATGTACAATAAGTAATATGTAAAAATATATGTTTTTATGTAAGTCAGACAAACTTTATGGAAACACAGCATTCAACATTCAGTCTTACTCATTTTCTTCTTGTTGCTCTTTATGAAATCTTTTTGAAACGGTTTCTGTTTGAGGAAGAACATTTTCATTTAAAATACAACAATAATTTTAATTCACTCGTGGCTGTTTTCATGTTCTGGTTCAGCATTTAATTCTGAGTAAAAGTATGACAGAAACTAATGTGGTTTTACTTTGAAATCCCCTGACAGGAAATAATAATGTTTCCGTTAACTTGCCGTGTTTCTAGCAGTCTGTTGAGTCTGGACTCCGTTGCTGGACGTGTTTGATCCGGATCATGGACCTGGTCTTCCAGTCAGTGTGTCGCGGTCTTCAGCTCCTCCACTCTCTGCTCTAACCCTCCAGCTCCCCCCGGGAGCTCCAACATGCTGCTGCCGGGAAACGACTCCTCTGGCTGGGCTGATCTCCCGAAATCCAACCGGTCCCAGGAGGCGGGAGGCGGCGGCGCGGCGGAGGGCGGCGGGTCCGGGCCAGAGGCGGTGATCGTGCCGGTGGTGTTCGGGCTGATCTTCGTGGTGGGGGTGGTGGGGAACTCTCTGGTGATGGTGGTGATCGGGAAGGTGAGGTACAGCGGCGGAGGGGGAGGTGGTGGGGGGAGGCGCTCTGGCAGCCCGACCAACATCTTCATCCTGAACCTGAGCGTGGCGGACCTCAGCTTCCTTGTCTTCTGCGTCCCGTTCCACGCCACCATCTACTCTCTGCCAGAGTGGGTGTTTGGAGCGTTCCTCTGTAAGTTCGGACACTACTTCTCCACCGTCAGCATGCTGGTGAGCGTCTTCACGCTAGTGGCCATGTCCGTGGACCGCTACATCGCCGTGGTGCTCTCCAGGAAGTCTTCCTGCGTCCGGAGCCGCAGGAACGCGCTGGCCGGGGTGTGCGTCATCTGGACGATGTCTCTGGTGTGCTCGGTGCCGGTGGCCCAGCACCAGGTCCTCATCAACCACCCCAGCGCCCCCAACAGCACCTTCTGCTGGGAGAAGTGGTCCGGAGCCTCCAAACACACCTACAAGGTGACCATCCTGCTGATCGGATACCTGCTGCCGCTGCTGCTCATCAGCTGCTGCTACACCAAGGTCAGTTAAAAAAAAGCGCCCATTTAACAGGATAATGTTTGACTCCCAGCTGCTGTAAAACACAGATTAATAACAGAGCAGAGGGACCAAAGGGCACACACAAAGTCCTGATGGTCATAAAAACTGTGCATAAAAACCTGCCACAAGCGCGCAGAGACCAACCCTGAAAACACTGGTGTGAAGTTTCAAAATAAAACGCCTACAAAGTAACAAGCGTTGTAGAAGTTGAGATTAAACTGGGTCACGGATGAAAAGTGGTTTTGCCCACTCGTAGGGCTCCGTGATGAATTAATAATTAATAATAACAATATTCATCAGACAAAAAGATGAATATTGAGTGAAAGTGAGACAGTGAGATAAAATATGTTCTCCATATAGAGTTGGGTGAGATGATGAGCTTTGATAATCGTGTATTATACAAACATGTATTCATACAGAAGTATTTCAATATTTTGACATTTGAGTTTGTGCTGCTCAGCTCTGTCTCCATGGAAACAACTAGCCTACATAATGAAGCCTGCAAAATTTTCGAATTCGAAGGCAAAAAGTCAAAAGATGATCAAAATCAACTTCATCAGCAGACGTTAAAGTGTTGTGATGTTTCTGTCGTGTGGTATGGAGGACCAAAGCTGACTTGTTAGTTAACAAATTAGTGTTCAGTAAGTAAAACAGCTGAGACTTGTTTTATTATCGATCAATCTGCGATAAACATGATGTCGTCAAATGTCTCGTTTTGTCCAAAGAGACAAAGAGGTTACTGAGAGAGAAAACAGAAAGTCTTAAAGTTTAGAAGCTGGAACATTGTTGGTTAATAATGACATAAACAATTAATTGATTAACAAAATAGTTGCTGATTCATTTTTGTTTATCGATACATTGATTAATTAATTATTTCAGCTCTAAAAGAGTCAAATAATGTCTCAAATTAATAAATAAGAAGCACAAAGAATGTGAGAAATACATGTATATTATATATTATTTCTATAAGCAACTTACAATTCTTTTCATTATCAATTATTTTTAGATGCAGCAAATATTTGACTTAAACTATAAATTGATGATATAAAAAGCCCCAAATTCAGAATGTAATTGTTATTCCAGTCTCTAGCAGATACAGTGCATATCAAACATGAATGAGACATTGTACAGATGCTGTAAAGCTTTTATTGTCATCACAGTCATAAATAGTTGCCCTGTGCAGTGTCGGACTGTTTTATCACAACATATGATAATAACATGATAACTCATGCACCAATCATCCATGATAATAAAAAAGAAATTATTAAAAATAACTCTCAAGGATTCACTGAACCCATACTAAAAAAGAGTTGGAGACACACCAGAGGTCAACGTTTACATGAGCTGTCGACTAAACGTCTTGTCCAGATCTCTCAGTCATCAGGTATCCAGGGGTTCCCAACTTTTTCAGCGCAAGACCCAGACTTACAAAAATACATCATGAATTGCCGTAACATCTACATTCAAGAACACAACAAACCATGAATGCCTTGAATGAGACAGAGAGGATATTATCATTAAAAATCACCACTCACTTGTTACTACCACATTAGTCACACACACACACACACACACACACACACACACACACACACGGAATTTCTTACATTTGTCCAGCATGGAAACCAACACACATACACACTAACTAGGTTAATACAAACGTAACACACACATTACTGACTCTTCCACCGTCAAAACAATGTTGAATAAATGCACTTTGCTGCCTCCATATAGGTATATAGGGCAGCCAGGAAGAGTCTAGCAGAAACTGTACACATTTTTACATGTGTACCTAAAGTTTAATTGACCTGCACAGCATTCCAAGAAACAGAAACACAATTTTTTAAGGAGGAAAATGAAGAAGGACGCTATGGAAAGCCTCCAAAGATGGAGTCTGGTGGTGGAGGCTCAGTTTTGTAATGTCCTTCAAGATCGTCCTGTTTGTCAGCACCTTCTCCAACTAAAAAGACAGTAATATTTTATAAAAACCTAAGTAACTGAATGAGTAGGTGCGATAACCAATCTTTTATAGAATATTTGATATCGATCATTATAAGAAGAGGATTCATGTGATCAAATTTTAGGTCTTACCAAAATGCCTCTGGACGCAACTGGATAGACCTACACCCACTCAGAGCAAGGAAATGTGTGACATAGCGCTGAGGAGAGGAGCTTGATAGCTGAAGGCTCTGGCTCCCATTCTACTTTTAGAGACTCTAGGAACCACAAGGAACCCTGCATTCTGGGAGCGCAGTGCTCTAGTGGGGTAATAGGGTACTATGAGCTCTTTAAGATATGATGGTGCCTGACCATTTAGGGCTTTGAAGGTGAGGAGAAGGATTTTAAATTCTGTTCTGGATTTTACAGGGAGCCAGTGTAGAGAAGCTAACATTGGAGAAATATGATCTCTTTTCCTGGTTCTTGTCAGTAAACATATCCTGATCAAAGATAACTCCAAGATTCCTTACGGTGTCGCTGGAGGCCAGGGCAATGCCAGCCAGAGAAACTATCTTTAGATAATGTGTTTCGAAGGTGTTCGGGCCAAGTACAATAACTTTGGTTTTGTCTGAGTTTAACATCAGAAAATTGCAGGTCATCCAGGTTTTTATGTCCTTAAGGCATGCTTGAAGTTTAGCTAATTGATTGGTTTCATCTGGCTTGATCGATAAATATAATTGGGTATCATCTGCATAACAATGAAAATTTATGGAGTGCTTCCTAATAATATTGCCTAAAGGAAGCATATATAAGGTAAATAGAATTGGTCCAAGCACAGAACCTTGTGGAACTCTGTGACTAACTTTGGCGTTGTAGGGACCATGGGAACTCCACATATGAATTTGTTCATTGTGTGATGTAAACGGAACTTTTATTTTGAAATTTAAGTTGTTATGCTTACAGTTGTACCTCTCCTCCAATCACTTCCTGTAACTGTAACCTGACGTCTCCTGGGTGACGCCCCTGACCAGGTCAACAAAACTCCAGCTCCGCTTTGTTCTCTGACCTCAACGGAGGTCCTCTCCACAGTGTGGCCTGCACGGAGCAGACACACTGAATTCTCTTCTTACGGCAGCGACGCAAGAGATCCTTGGTTAGCACTCTCTAACTTAGGGTAAACAAGTTTATTTAACGCTAGTGGCTACGACACAAAGTCTGCCTGCTAAGTTAACTTTAAGAGCAACAGGAGCAACGAAGCAAGTTAGTGCCGAGCTGCTAACTTTGCAAAGAGAACAAAGGAGTGACCGGTTTCCTCTGACCTGCACCATCAGAACACTGCACAGCAAGTGCACATCAGAACTGCAGCTTTTCCCAGTCTGGCTCAAATCCACAACCGATGGAATCGCCAGCTAACACAGCAGCACACCAAGCTCTATGAACTGGTAACTAACTGGGCATACACAGCTATCATAGCAATGATACACGGCTAAGCACAGGACTATTAAACTTTATCAGTGTACTGTAACGCTACATGTATTGATTCTGTTTATTTACTGCAGTATTGTTGTGATCTCTGTTTAGGTTATTGGCTCCGCCATAGAGCTAAGTTGATGTTAGCTATGCTTTACACAGACACAGGGTCTTGCATGCAAACTAACCATCCTCTTTCCTAATCTGGCACCATTATCCTACACTGATCACATGTGATACGTTTGGATTTGGCCTCCACAAGCAGAGAGGAAATTTAAAGCTCCCGCTTCACATGCTCTTTTGTTCCGGCTTAACACGTGTGTTGTTGCCCATGCAAGTGCACAACACACTGTTAGAACAAAGAAACACACACACACTCTTTCTGGCGCATACCAACATGTGCGCGCACACACACACACACACACACACACACACACACACACTTTTGTTTTAGTTAAGTATATGTTTAGTTAGATTACTTGTTGTGTTTTACCTGTTACTATTATTTGATAAATAAATGTTTGTGAATACATTCTGGTCTACTGTATTTAATGTACAAGAGTGAATTCTGCCAACCTCTACTATTCAGAACTTCAAAACCCTTCAACCTTTACTAGAGTATTGATATGGTTATTTTGGTTGTAGTTATTAATTTAATTATTAATCAGAGTTCAAAATTAATGATTAAGTATGCTTGATTTATGAGATTGATTTATTAATTAATTGGCTATCATCTTCCCTTCTTTAAGGGTGGTGCCCCAAGGTGAATTTAATAAAAGTTAAATTGTATTATTTAATGTAAACACTGTTTACTCTTGATAGCCTGAAGTGAAGTGAAATCACTCCACTTCATCCTTTTGATACCAGTTAATGTGTTACACTATATCATTTTGGTGCCTGTTTGGGGTTATTAATTATTGTTACATGTTTTGGTAGAGGATTCATCGTTAACATGTACAAACTGATATTGATCTGATAAATAGGATTTAAACCAGCTTAGTGCGGTGCCTTTAATGCCAATTAAATGTTCTAGTCTCTGTAATAGAATGTGATGGTCAATGGTATCGAATGCGGCACTAAGATCTAATAAGACAAGGACAGAGACAAGTCCTTTGTCGGATGCAATTAGCAGGTCATTTGTAACTTTCACCAGTGCTGTCTCTGTGCTATGATGCACTCAAATCCTGACTGAAAATCCTCAAACAGCTTGTTGTTGTTGTGTAGAAAGTCACACAACTGATTGGCGACTGCTTTCTCAAGGATCTTAGAGAGAAAAACAGGGTTAGATATAGGTCTATAATTTGACAAAACCCCTGGATCAAGAGTGGGCTTTTTAAGAAGAGGTTTAATTACAGCTACTTTAAAGGACTGTGGCACATAGCCTTTTAATAAGGACAGATTGATCATATCCAGTAAAGAAATGCTAAGTAAGGGTAAAACTTCTTTAAGCAGCCTAGTTGGAACGGGGTCTAAGAGACACGTTGATGGCTTAGATGAAGAAATCATTGAAGTTAGTTGATTAAGATTGATGGGAGAAAAACAGTCTAAATGTACATCAGGTTTTACAGTTGTTTCTAAGGTTCCTGTGTTTGAAGATAAGTCAGTACCAACTGAGGGCAGGAGGTGCTGAATAGAAGTTTATCATTAAAGAAGCTCATAAAGTCATTATTACTGAGGTCTATAGGAATACATGGCTCAACAGAGCTGTGACTCTCTGTCAGTCTGGCTACAGTGCTGAACAGAAACCTGGGGTTGTTGTTATTTTCCTCTATTAATGATGAGTAGTAGGCTGCTCTGGCATTATGGAGGGCCTTCCTATAGATTTTAAGACTATCTTGCCAGGCTAAACGTGATTCTTCCAGATTGGTGGAACGCCTTTTCCTTTCAAGTTTTCGCGATGTTTGTTTTAATTTGCGGGTTATACCATGGAGCTAACCTCCTCTGTTTTATTATCTTCTTTTTTAGAGGGACGATAGAGTCGAGTGTTATTCGTAGGGAGCCTGCAGTACTACCAACAAGATGATCAATTTGGGAGGGACTAAAGTTAGCATAGGACTCATCTGTTATATTGAGACATGGAACTGAATTAAATGCCGATGGAATCACTTCCTTAATTTTTGCTACAGCACTATCAGATAGACATCTATTAAAAGTCTTCAGAGTTAAAAACCAATGCAGCTGTGAGCAGTTTTATATGTTTCATCTGGCAGCTGAGTCACAATATCAGAATAAAAGTCCTCTGAAGTGTCCTGTGCACTCTTATTGTGAAGGCAGCACAGCCTGACTTCCTCCTGGTTGTTTCTAACTGTAGCTGTGTCTCAGTTCAGGGGCCGCCTCCTTCAAAGGCTATATTTGAAGACCGAATGCGTCACAGCAGCGTGACAACACCATCCCATTTCAGAGGCTCCTTCAAATGCGGCCTTCTTTTCCCAGATTTGGAGGATCCAATGGCTGGATCCTTTGCGGCCCGACCTATACCAAGATTCATTGCAAGGCTAAGGGTGGGAACAGCTAGTGACCCAGTAGGAAATCCTCCGTAGACCAGACCATTTAACATGGCCTTCGTCCTTAGAAGGATGTGGCCCCTGAACTGAAACACTGTGTGACCTTTACACTCTGACCTACTTCCTGTTTACAGGCCAAAGACGCTCTTGTTGTTTATGTGCTTTTTCTTCCAGGTTTTATTTCATCTTCATAAAAAGATGAAGAACATGTCCAAGAAGTCTGAGCACTCCAAAAGAAAGGTAGAGTCCTCTTCAACCCCCTCCTCCTCTTCCTCTTCAGACAGACAGACAGACAGACAGACAACAGATTCATGGTCCTCACTTGGAAGAAGGTCGTTGTTTGAAAGTGTCTCCTCCTCCTCTTCCTCCTCCTCTTAGTGGTGGTGATGCTGAAGTCATTTGACCGTGGTGTAGTTGTTTATAGCCTAATGTTAGCTTTTTACTTCTGGAGACTGAAGATTATCTTGCTGAACTAAACACGTCAGTATAATAAACTTTTCTGCAATAATCCAAAATCCAACGGAAACATCCCATTGGCTGTTTGTGGATGGAACCAGGGTAAATAACTCTTTCAGTGTTTAAAGCTAAAGCTAAACAGGATGTGGATTTATAATGTGTCACTTTATAAGAAGTGACTTGACACCCGTCAGGGTTTTTTTACTCAACCTTAATTTGTTGGTCACAGCCTTTTATTTGAAAACCAGCTCATAATGATACTTTAAGCGGCTGTAATGGATATTTTTACACGAGCTGCTCAGCAGCAGACAGACACAGTTAGAGACCAGCTGCTGAACATAGTGGAGCATTTAGCAGCTAAAGAGCCAGATATTTCCCTCAAACACAGAGCTAACAGAGAACATCAGGTGACACAAACAGCACTCCACATGAAGGACCATGTTGCTCTGTGACTGCTGCAGCTGTTTGATCACAAGTTCAACACATCAACTGAAAAGGTGATGATTTGTTCATGTTGTGTCAGAAACATCAGTTAGTGCAGCTTTAAATGAATCTTTTCAGTATTCTGATGGATCCTCTCAGGATCCTCTTCAGTCTCTGATCCTGAACAGAAACAATGAAACCTTCAGTGAAACCGGTTCAGGAGCTGCTGAACCTGAGTGCTGTCCTTCACCTCACAGGAATGTTTGATTTTTGTACGTTAACATCAGTTATGAAAATCTCAAGTGTTGTCAGTGAGTGCAGCTCGAGTCTCTCTGCTCTGTTTGTAGATCTGAAGTGGACAGACTCTGATCCACCTCCTGTCCTCTCTCTTTGGTTTATGAAGCTCGGAGTCATTTCTCTTCATCCACCTGCACTTAATCCCTATTCACACAGTGGATCTGGAACATTTCTGGGTCCTTCTGTTACAGGGTTGGAAGTTAGTTAGATAGATGTACTTTATTGATCCCGTGAGGGAAATTGTTTTGTTACAGCAGCAGCACAAACAACAATACAATAAGAATAACCATAAATTAAAAGCACAATTGCAGATCTGCAGAATATCAATAAAAATGAATAAAAATATAAATATAAAATAAAGAGCAGAATTGCAGATATGCAGAACAATTCTCTGAATATAATAATAAGAGGAAATAAAAGTAAAACAAAATAAAAGAGCAATAAGAACAGGTGTGCAAAAATAGCAGTGAATAATAAATACAGTATATGTATGATATAAACAGTATGTACAGATGGTAGTGCAACAGTGTGTTCACCTGTCACACAGAGGTGAGCTGTTTTACAGGGTTGTAGAGTGGTAGGAATAATTTCCTAAAACACTCTTTATGACAGCGGAGCTGAATGAGTCTTTTGGAAAATGAACTCCGCTGTCTTTGAAGTGTGTCATGGAGTGGGTGGGGTGGATTGTCCATGATGGAGAGCAGTTTATTCAGTGACCTCCTGCTCCTCACTGACTCAAATGTCTCCAGGTTTTGACCAATGATAGTTCCAGCCTTGTGAATGAGTTTATTGATCCTGCTGGCATCTCTGACACTGATGCTGCTCCCCCAGCAGACCACAGCACAGTAGATGGCACTTGCGACCACAGCCTAGTAGAAGATCTCCAGCATCTTGTTGCATACATTGAAAGATCTGTGCTTCCTCAGAAAATAGAGTCTGCTCATCCCCTTCTTGTACACAGTGTCAGTGTTGGTCCTCCAGTCCAGTCTGTTGTTCAAGTGGACACCCAAGTACTTGTAGTGCTCAACAGTACCAACTTCCTCACTCATGATGTTTATGGGCTTGGTCACAGTTCTCTTCCTCCTAAAATCGACCACCATCTCCTTGGTCTTGTTGACATTTATGAGTAGGTGATTCCTGCTGCACCACTCCACAAAGTTATCCACCAGTTCCATGTACTCAGACTCCTGCCCATCTCTAAAACACCCCACCTCCGCAGAGTCATCAGAGAACTTCTGCAGGTGGCATGACTCAGAGTTATACTGGAAGTCTGAGGTGTACAGCGTAAACAGGAATGGAGACAGGACAGTCCCCTGTGGAGCTCCTGTGTTACTAACCACCACATCAGACAGGGAGCTCCCCAGCTGCACAAACTGTGCAAGGTGGGCCAGAACCAGTCTCTCCAGTACCTTCATGACATGTGACGTCAGGGCAACTGGTCTGAAGTCATTGAGGCCAGATGGGGTGGCTTTCTTAGGTACCAGTACTAAAGAATATGTTTTCCATAGCACCGGTATCCTTTCCTGCATCAGACTCAGGTTGAAGATGTGTTGCAGGATACCAGACAGCTGGGTAGCACAGGACATTAGGACCCTAGGACTGATATGATGGGGGCCTGCAGTCTTGCCTTGGTGAAGTCTCTCCAGCTGTTTCCTAACCTGGCCGATCGTCACAGTCATGGGGGGGTGTGGTCATCCCAGTGGAGATTGGAATTAGAAAGTTGCGATCAGGGGTACTCAGCAAGAGGGGGTGGGGGGAAAGCAGGGGTTGCCTCAGTGTCTGAGGGGGTGTGAAGACTGGTCCAGTGTGGGAAGGCCCAGCTGGTGGTCCTGTGCTGAACCTGTTGAAAACCACATTCAGCTCGTTGGCTCTGTCCAGGCTGTCCCCCTGCTGACGGTCTTTGATGTTGAAGCCTGTAATCTGCTTCATGCCCAACCACAAGTCCCTGATGTTGTTTGTCTGGAGTTTATTCTCCAGCTTCCGTCTGTAGGAGTCCCTGCACTCCCTCAGTGCCACCTTGAGGTCATGCTGTACCCTTTTCAGTTCGTCCTTGTCACCAGACCTGAAGGCTCTCTGGTTTTCAGACAGAGTTAACTATCCAGGCTTTATTCAGACCTGATTTTACAAAGTGAGGACATTTCAGAAAGTGAGCACATTTAATGGATAGTGAGAAAAAGTGAGAATATTTTTTGAAAGTAAAGACATTTTTACAAAGTAAAGATCCAATACTTTTTTGCCATTTCAACAGCTGACAGGGATTTGGTTTGGTGAGCTCACACAGAACAAAACAAAAACTACAAGACCCAACACCTCACATACAGTGACCACATTAGGACACAAGAGTAAAGAAGTCATAAGAATAAGTAATGGGGATGCTATGATGTATATCATTGTACACGCCTGTGCAGTGTCTTACACACTGGACTAAAAGCAGCACATTAATGGTTTAAGAATTAAGGGCACCCACAGCCTCTGGGTAAGTGCTGTTGCAGAACCTGGCTGTCCTGGTTCTGATACGTATCAGTCTTAAAAGAAGGGAGGAAGTTAAAAAGATGTATAGCATGGTGAGAGAAGTCAAAGAGAATATTGTGTCTTTTTTGGAAGTCTAATGGTGTCTGTTTCAGCGGGGGATGGCAGCTCTTTGCCTACAAGTTTTGATGCTGTTTGCATCAGTTTGTCCAGATGTTTCCTGTCTTGTGCTCAGGTGTTTCCACACAGTGATTCTAGAGGTGAGGATGCTCTCGACCCCACCATGATGAAATTGCATCATACCTTCCCCTGATATGGAAAACATTCTCAGCTGTCTTTGCTGCACTGTCTTCAGCACTGTTGTGGTGTTGACTTCCCCTTTAAAGAAGGTGAGATTGTTACACCTGAGAATCTGTAGCGCTCCACCTGTTGAATTCCCTACATTTATGACTAACGAAAGATGTCCTCTATGACTCTTACAGAAGTCCACCACTACTTCTTTTGTTCTGGAAACATTCTCCTCTTAGTTGTTGGCTGCACCAGTCCACCAGGAATGAACGCTCATTTCTGGAGAAATGAGTCCTACCAATGTGGTATCATCAGCAAACTCAAACAACTTATTGTAACAGACTGGGAGTGGGAATACAGTTTTATACATTTTATAGAGTGAGCATAACAGTGGAGACAAAAATGCATTCCTGTGGGGCACCACTGTTAATAACCAGAGACTCTGAGAACTCTGACCACCTGCCTCCTCCTGCAAGAAGTCCAAGATCCAGTGAAACGGGGACGTCTGGACTCCCAGTTGGAGAAGTTTATCATACAGCCTGGATGGCAGAAACGTATTAAATGCTGCCCTGTAATCAACAAACAGAAGATAGGTCCTTTCTGCCTGCTGCTGTCAGACTCTATAATCAGTACAACTCCCGGTAATCTACACTTGACTGTCAGTGTGCAGACTATTCACTACTATACTTCATCTGCTGCTGTGCATTATCTTCATACATATATTGTATTCATGATGTTATCTACTTCATATGTTGCTGTGAAATATTTTTCATATACATGTATATTATATATGTGCAATATTTTTATCTTATCTATTTGTTCATACTTACAACTGCACTCAGTCACTCTATTATTTATTTCTGTCTATACTGTGTATAGGACTATTTTTCTATTTATTTTTATTGTATTCTATATATGACACTTTTGCTGGCTGCTGCAACGCTAAAAATTTTCCCGCTGTGGGACAATAAAGGCTTATCTTATCTTATCTTATCTTATATTAAGGCCACAGGTCTGTAATCATTCAGACCATTTGGGTTCAATTTTAGAGGGCACAGGAACAATAACAGCAGACTTAAAAGATGCTGGTTAAAAATCAGAGTTAGACCCATCTGCACACCATTTCAGGGTAGCAGCTGAGACTAAGGACTTGTGTTCACATGGCGTTTTTTTTCCGACCGCCAGCATCTTTTTTCAATTGTTCTCAATGAGAAATGAACGCATGCGGCCGCGAAGAGAAAAAACTGCACCCAGCATCTTTTTTCAAAGCGCTTTGCCTTTTTTGTGCGGCCGCTCCAAGCGCTTCTTGAATTTTTCAGAAAGGCGCTGGTGTCATCACTGGCGTTTTTTTCAGGCAACCAATCATATATTAGATGGGGCTCGTCACCCTGGTAACCATGAAAATGGAGGATGAACTTGTTCTGGCTGTTCTGAGCTTTATTATATGTCAGACAGAGACAGAAAAGCCCATTTGTGGGAGCAGATTGGCCGGACACTGAATGTTGCTGGTTAGTGGTTTTATCATCCTGTACGTTGTTAGCTTGTTGTTAGCTTGTTGTTAGCTGTGTAGTCACTAATGTAGCATTAAGATATTGTCATCACAGAAACAAAACCCATGTGCAGCGTTTTTTTCTCTCATTGCAATGCTTCACCCAATGCTCCCCAGGTTGGAATCCAAATCGGTTTTATTTTATGGTTTGTGATTAATGTCTTGTCCTTCCACAGACCTCTGCTATCGTTAGACTTGAATTAAGTTGTGTTTCAGACTGTCTCTCAGCTCTCTGCACTGCCCTTCTAAATTCATACTTTTTCAAAGCTACATTTTTCCCCTCTTCCAAATTTTTTAATATCTTTACTAAACGAGAGGTTTTGTCACCTCTCGTAGCAGTGAAGATTTGCTCCTTGTACTTTTCTCAAGCTGACATGGTTAAAATCCTAAATTACAGAGTCTGGGTCTGGGTTTTCTATGTCCATGTTAGGTCTAAAGAGATGTGGCCCGGCCTGAGGAGGAATGTAAACAGTAATTAAGATAAAGAAAAATTCCCTGGGAACTTTAGTGCACCACCTTTGATTGACATAGAAGCAGACACCACCGCCCCGATTTTTCAGTGACTCTGTGGTGCGGTCTGCCCGGTGGAGCGCGGAGTCAGGTGTGCCAGAGTTAAACCAGGTCTCGGTGAAGCACATAACTGAGCAGTCAGCGTAGACCTTCCTTGATCTGATCAAGATGGCCAACCCGTCCAGTTTGTTGACTAAGACCACACATTTGAGAGTATCGTTGTCACGAACTTTGACACAGGACCGGCGGACTCAAATGCTCGACTCATGAGACCAGGGCTTTTAAGTTCCACAGCAGTTTTACTGAGGTGTTTCAATAAACAAACAAAAAGCGCTCACAACGAGGATAATCAAAGTACAACAAAAACACTCACGAAGAGGATAATCAAAAGTACAACAAAAAACACTCATGAAGAGGATAATCAAAAGTACAACAAAAAACACTCATGTACAACAAAAAACACTCATGAAGAGGATAATCAAAAGTACAACAAAAAACACTCATGAAGAGGATAATCAAAAGTACAACAAAAAACACTCACGAAGAGGATCGATAAACATGAACACAATAAACCTGACATAAAGGGCATTCGCGGGCACGCTTGGATTGGGGGTCTGTTGACGAGCAAAAACAAGACGAACTGGCACAGGACAAGGGGAGACGCAGACTATAAATACATGAGGTAGGGGAGAACAGGTGAACACAATCAGGGGCGGGGTAGACAATCACACTGGCGGGAAAATCACACAAAGGGAGGAAGTCAGGGTCTGAAACGAGAGGAAAAAGTTACTACACAATAAAACAGGACATGACAAACTTAACAATGTTGACGAGACACAACAATCGTGCTTGGTAATGGAATGCAGTGCCTGCACTGTAAAGACATTTTCAGAGCTTGTTGGGCACATTTTTGTAAAGTGGCGTAAAAGGAGGACTTAAGATAAGATAAGATAAGCCTTTAATTGTCCCACAGCTGGGAAATTTTCAGCGTTACAACAGCCAGAAAAAAGTGTCACATATAGAAATACAATAATAAAATATAATAAAATACAATAAAAATAAATAGAAAAATAGTCCTGTACACAGTAAAGACAGTAATAATAATAGTGTGACTGAGTGCATTTGTAAGTATGAACAATAGATAAGATAAAAATATTGCACATATATAATATACATGTACATGAAAATATTACACAGCAACAGATGAAGTAAATAACATCATGAATAAAAAATATGTATTAAGATAATGCACAGCAGCAGATGAAGTAAAGTAGTGAACAGTCTGCTTATTGACAGTCAATGTAGATTACCGGGAGTTGTACTGATTATAGAGTCTGACAGCAGCAGGCAGGAAGGACCTACAGTACCTCTCCCTCAGACACCGAGGGTGGAGCAGCCGGTCGCTGAAGGAGCTGCCCAGTGCTGATAGAGTGACATGTAGGGGGTGGGAAGTGTTCTCCAGTAGTGATGATAGCTTGGCCACCATTCTCCTGCCACCCACCACATCCACTGGGTCCAGAGGGCATCCAAGGACAGAGCTGGCCTTCTTAATCAGTCTGTCCAGTCTCTTCCTATCCCTGGAAGAGATGCCACTGGCCCAACATGCCACCCCATACAAGACGGCTGATGCCACCACAGAGTCATAGAAAGTCTTCAGGAGCGCCCCCTGCACTCCAAAAGACCGTAGTCTCCTGAGCAAAAAAAGACGGCTCTGTCCCTTCTTGAACAGAGCGTCCGTATTGTCTGACCAGTCCAGTTTGTTGTTCAAGTGAACACCCAGATACTTGTACGATCTCACAATCTCAATGTCCGTTCCCTGGATGTTCACTGGTGTAGGTGAAGGGAGTTTGCGCCTGCCGAAGTCCACCACGAGCTCTTTGGTTTTACCCGCATTGATCTGGAGGCGGTTCTGTTGACACCAACCCACAAAGCCCTGGGTCAGTTCTCTGTACTCCCCATCATCCCCGTTGGTGATGAGGCCGACGATGGCAGAGTCATCAGAGAACTTCTGCAGGTGACAGTTTGAAGTGTTATGGGTGAAGTCCGCTGTGTAGAAGGTGAACAGGAAAGGCGCCAGAACGGTTCCCTGTGGAGCCCCTGTGCTGCAGAGAAGTGTGTCAGACACACAGTCATGTAACCTCACATACTGTGGTCGGTTTGTGAGGTAGTCCAGGATCCATGCTGCCAGGTGATGGTCCACCCCAGCGTGCTCCAACTTGTCCCCCAGAATCCTGGGCTGGATGGTGTTAAAAGCACTGGAGAAATCAAAAACATGATCCTCACAGTGTTTCCAGCCTTTTCTAGGTGAGAGAGGGATGTGTGAAGTAGGTAAATGACAGCATCATCCACCCCAATGCGGGGTTGGTAGGCAAACTGCAGAGGGTCCATACATGGGCTCACCAGCGGACGCAAGTGGACAAGGACCAGTCTCTCCAGGGTCTTCATCAGATGAGAGGTCAATGCCACTGGCCTGTAGCCATAGAGGTCCTTGGGGTGAGGGGTCTTCGGCACAGGAACCAGACACGATGTTTTCCACAGTTTTGGCACCCTCCCCAGCTTCAGACTCAGGTTGAACAGGTGCTCAACAATCCCACACAGCTGGTCCGCACAGGACTTCAGAAGTCTGGAGCTGATGCCATCTGGGCCCGCCGCCTTCCCTACCCTCATCTTCCTCAGTTCGTTTCTCACCTGAGATGTTGTGAGGAACAGTCCGGTTGAGCTTGTAGGGGGTAGGGGGGCTGAAAGGGAGGTGTTTGCAGGTGTGAAATGAGGAGATGGGCCCAGCCCCGACTGTGGTGTAGCTGTATGAAGTGGCTGTAAGCTGAGGGCTGTGTGGAGTGGTGAGTGGTGAGATGAGGGAGCAGGGGGGCTGCAGGCAGGGAGGGTAGATGGTGATGATGGTTGTAGGGGGGACAGGGCAGG
>SEMN01001059.1:0-116498 GCA_005408345.1 Macquaria australasica
TACCATTTTAATCTGTTAGAGACAGGAGGAGGAGGAGAGGGCTGTACTTCTGTTATTGTGACTGACTCTTATTAATCATCAATCATTGGCCCAATATTGTGCAACCTAATGAAACCAGTTATGTGTTTGGATGCATGAGAGGCAAAAAGAGGTTTTAATAAGAAGTATTGTCTTGTCTCATCCTCTGTGTGCCATAAAAATATTACATTTCACTTATGTTTGTGTTTGTTGTGACTAATTGGCCCAATAGCGATAGCCACGGTGGTGAATGAAACTACGTGTTGTTGACGCGCATACCTTTAGTTCCTCCTTTGTCGCTTGCTTCTTCTGTCTTGCTGCAGTTGTTGATTGCAGAATGTAGTTTCCTCAGCTGTGTTAGTACCTGTAGTAGCCTGTTGTTTTGTGTCACTTAATGATGTGAAATCATTTCATAAGAAGCATTACACCTCCTGCAGTCCAAACACAATGAGGCTACACACCTGTGTCTGTTTATTACCTGACTGTGTGACATGACCCATCACCAATGTTACTGCCCCCTAGTGGCGCAGCATACTAATACCCAAAAAATATCATTAACATGTTTTCTCTAAACTACATGTAAATTACCAGCAAAGACAGCGAACACGAAAACTGTTTAATAAATGTTGGATAAAGTTCTAATATGTTGTGAAACTGAACTTGGTTGCTTGTTTTTAATATTAACTTACATATTTGAACATTTGACGAGACATTTTTACATTCACTTTTTATCTCTGTCTGTTTCACAATTATTTTGAAAAAACCTTTAAACTCTCTTGAATATAGTTTGATGAAATCCTGATTATGTCTGTAAATGTACTCAATATATGAAACAAAGAATTGTGACTGGGTTTGTTTTTTAAGTCACATTAAGAGGAAGCCATGTTTTATACAGGTGCATATCTGCATAAACCTAATTTGCATAAGCAGAGTTTAGAAATGAGCAGTGATATATGTGAGCTTCATTTCATCAAGTCCACAAAAGTAAGTAATGACTTATTATACAAAACATGTTGAAAATGAGACAGTTAAAAAAAGAGTTGCGTATGTTCAGTACAAACACACATGCTGTGTTTACCTCTTCAGTATAAGACTTCACCATAGTCTCAGAAATATGAAATCAAGATCAACGGCATTATGATTTGGAAGGTGTATGAAAAATGTTTCCATACAAAAATGTTTACATGCTGAATGTGAGTGTATGAAATCCAGAAATCAGAATACTGAAGGCACACACACATCCATGAATAATCTACAAAATCATGAATGCTTATATTAATAATGTGTTGCCATTTTAAACCTCTTTAACTCCTCTCACAAGGCGGGACAATGATATCCAATATTTGTATTATTATTATTTGCATTAGCCAGAGTATATATATGATGAGTTGTATACTGACATTCATTTCATCTGATACATTTGGTGACTTGCACATCCTGAATTAATCTTAATCTAAAATCTGGATTTTGTATTCTGGTGGTTTATTCCTGAGATTCATATTAAATTCAATTCTGGATATGTTGGGTTTCTTTTCTTTTTTTTAACAGGACATTAATCTGAAAATGTCTGTAAACGACGTAGCTGAAAATGATGTAGATACAATTAATCAGATTTCTAATTGACTTCCTGTAAATATGCATTTAAATGAAAAAAGCACTTGTGTAGTTTAAACAGGGACACATTTCTCATTGAATCTGATCAACCGCCGTCTTTAACGTTTCTGCATGTTGTTTATTGATTGTTGAACATCAAAGATGTGAAGCAGCTAGCAACAGTTTTTAAAAATGTCTTCTTAAATGAAGTGTTTCTGCAGAGGTGTCAGACTGTCGGCCTAAAGGAAGAACTGATGGGAAAGACTCTTCTAGGCAAACTCAAGTAGCTTCACCAAAAATGCAAAGGTGTTTAGTAACATCTCTTTTTTCACTACATTACTAGAAAATGTAGCTAAAAATATTAAAAAATACTGAAAATACTGTACTTAAAATGGATTACATTTAGATGTGTTTATTGAAGTTGCTTTCAAGTACAGTTCATTACTTAAAGGTTCCCTGTGAAGTTCTCTTGTAAACAAGTTTCTCTTTACATTCAGTGTTCACAGAGCGTTATCCTGAACATGTCTGTAAATGTAAATTAATAATAATTATAATAAAGCTTTAGTGGATATTACTTAAGGAAGGATTCATGTAGTTTATGCAGCGACAAATGTTTCTGATCTTGATCTTTTCCTCTTTTAAAGCAGCAAAGACGTGGTTCACTGCCAAACAGTAAGAAAATATTTAAATATTTGATTACATAAAGAAGTGTTTAAATGAGCAGAAGTTATTGATTGAATGTATCCTTAAACCAACTCTTTACATTCAGGTATCTGAGTGTCGGCCAGGTGGAACTGATCACAAAGACTCTTCAACTTCTTAGAGTTCCTCTTAAACTTGAAAGGAAATGGCGTTCCACCAATCTGGAAGAATCACGTTTAGCCTGGCAAGATAGTCTTAAAATTTATAGGAAGGCCCTCCGTAATGCCAGAGCAGGCTACTACTCATCATTAATAGAGGAAAATAAGAACAACCCCAGGTTTCTGTTCAGCACTGTAGCCAGGCTGACAGAGAGTCACAGCTCTGTTGAGCCATGTATTCCTATAGACCTCAGTAGTAATGACTTCATGAGCTTCTTTAAAGATAAAATTCTAACTATTAGAGAAAAAAATTCAGCACCTCCTGCCCTCAGTTGGTACTGACTTATCTTCAAACACAGGAACCTTAGAAACAACTGTAAAACCTGATGTACAT
This sequence comes from Macquaria australasica, assembly GCA_005408345.1. Classification (NCBI taxonomy): domain Eukaryota; kingdom Metazoa; phylum Chordata; class Actinopteri; order Centrarchiformes; family Percichthyidae; genus Macquaria; species Macquaria australasica. The sequence continues at coordinate 2,806 of SEMN01001059.1, forward strand.
TTAGACAGCTTTTCTCCCATCAACCTTAGTCAACTAACTTCCATGATTTCCTCATCTAAGCCATCGTGTCTCTTAGACCCCGTCCCAACTAGGCTGCTTAAAGAAGTTTTACCCTTAGTTAGCATTTCTTTACTAGATATGATCAATCTGTCCTTATTAAAAGGCTATGTGCCACAGTCCTTTAAAGTAGCTGTAATTAAGCCTCTTCTTTAAAAGCCCACTCTTGATCCAGGGATTTTGTCAAATTATAGACCTATATCTAACCCTCCTTTTCTCTCTAAGGTCCTTGAGAAAGCAGTCGCCAATCAGTTGTGTGACTTTCTACACAGCAACAAGCTGTTTGAGGATTTTCAGTCAGGATTTAGAGTGCATCATAGCACAGAGACAGCACTGGTGAAAGTTACAAATGACCTTCTAATTGCATCTGACGAAGGACTTGTCTATGTACTTGTCTTATTAGATCTTAGTGCTGCATTCGATAACATTGACAATTAAATTCTATTACAGACACTAGAACATTTAATTGGCATTAAAAGCACCACACTAAGCTGGTTTAAATCCTATTTATCAGATCGTTATCAGTTTGTACACGTTAATGATGAATCCTCTATGCACGCCAAAGTTAGTCACGGAGTTCCACAAGGTTCTGTGCTTAGACCAATTCTATTTACCTTATATATGCTTCCTTTAGACAATATTATTAGGAAGCACAACATACATTTTCATTGTTATGCAGATGATACCCAATTATATTTATCGATCAAGCCAGAAGAGACCAATCAATTAGCTAAACTTCAAGCATGCCTTAAGGACATAAAAACCTGGATGACCTGCAATTTTCTGATGTTAAACTCAGACAAAACCGAAGTTATTGTACTTGGCCCCGAACACCTTCGAAACACATTATCTAAAGATATAGTTTCTCTAGATGGCATTGCCCTGGCCTCCAGCAACACCGTAAGGAATCTTGGAGTTATCTTTGATCAGGATATGTCCTTAAACTCCCACATAAAACAAACTTCAAGGACTGCCTTTTTTCATTTACGTAACATTGCAAAAATCAGGCACATCCTGTCCCAAAAAGACGCAGAAAAACTAGTCCATGCATTTGTTACATCTAGGCTGGATTATTGCAACTCTCTATTAACAGGCTGCCCCAATAAATCCCTTAAGACTCTCCAGCTGATCCAGAATGCTGCAGCACGTTTACTGACAAGAACCAGAAAGAGAGATCATATTTCTCCAATATTAGCTTCTCTACACTGGCTCCCTGTAAAATCCAGAATAGAATTTAAAATCCTTCTCACCTTCAAAGCCCTAAATGGTCAGGCACCATCATATCTTAAAGAGCTCATAGTACCCTATTACCCCACTAGAGCACTGCGCTCCCAGAATGCAGGGTTCCTTGTGGTTCCTAGAGTCTCTAAAAGTAGAATGGGAGCCAGAGCCTTCAGCTATCAAGCTCCTCTCCTGTGGAACCAGATCCCAGTTTGTGTACGGGAGGCGGACAACCTCCTCACATTTAAGAGTAGGCTTAAGACTTTCCTCTTTGATAAAGCTTATAGGTGACCCCTGAGCCACCCCTTAGTTATGCTGCTATAGGCCTAGACTGCCAGGGGACTTCCTATGATGAGCTCCTTTCTCCTCCTCCTCCTCTCCATCTGTACGCCCTCATATCCCATCAATGCTTGTTAATAATTCAACTTCTTCCCGTAGTTGTGTGCTTTCTCTCCTCTCTCTCTCTCTTTCTCTCTGCAGGTGTTTCTGCCTCCGGAGCTGTAGAGTCTGGATCTGTGGTTGCAGCCACCTGCTGCCCCAGTGCTCCTGCTCCGCACCCGCTGCTGCCATTACTGTTATTGCTCTTATTATTAGCATTACTATTATAATATTGCTTCTAGTATTATTTCTGTTGGTGTTAACATCAATACCATTACTACAACTATTACTTTACATCTCTATGTGAACTGTACTGTGCTGCTGTATGTTCTCTTTCCTCCAGCCCCCCCCCCCCCCTTCAACCCAACCGGTCGAGGGAGATGACCGCCCACCTAGAGCCTGGTTCTGCTAGAGGTTTCTACCTGTTAAAAGGGAGTTTTTCCTTGCCACTGTCACATAGTGCTTGCTCATGGTGGGAACTGTTGGGTCTCCGCAAATATAGAGTCGGTCTAGACCTGCTCTATATGAAAAAGTGCCCTGAGATAACTTCATGATATGGCGCTATATAAATAAAACTGAATTGAATTGAATTCTATGAAACTTCATGTAGGTTCATTTTCTATGCACAGCTGTTCAGAAGTGTCTATACTGAATGAATCTATGAACTGATGTCATTGTTATTGTGACACTATACGGCTTTTTTCCTCTGCTGGTAGAATGATCCAGATGACAAGATGGTTGTTGGGGAAAAGCAGAAGGTGGAGGCAGATGAAGCAGAGCTGGAAAGAAAAGGAGCGTTAGATGGATCTCACTTGGTACAGGAAGTGGAAGGAGAAAATGAGGGACGTGAATGTTAATGTTTGAGCTGCTCTAAATGTGCAGTTAAAAATCAAGACATACTTTTGCATTATGAAACACTTTCTGAAAACAAATCTGTTAACACATTTGTTTAAATGCTACTTGTACTGTAACCTGTTCAAAAAAAAAGCTGACGTGAAACGTTTTCTGGTAACAATGTCGACATAAAAACTGTTGTCCTTATTGACTAGCAGAGGAAACTGTTTCCTGAATCTATTTATATCAAGAATTGACTTTAGACTCGTTACTTCAATCATGATTTACAAGGCACGTGTTTGTGAATCCATACAAACTGTCTTTTTAAAATGAAGCAGAACATACAACATTGCGAACATTACCTGAGATTGATAGTTAGACATTTAAACTCACAAACATGTGTTGTTGGCTTCACAGATTTTATGATATAGAAATTCTACATGTTTTTATTATGTTTTAATTCTAAACCTAGAAAGACTTTCAAGACTAATGAAAGAAAACCTGAAATGCTGGGTACGAGTTTGTTAGGAGGCGTTGAGTCGACTCAGCACACAGAGACCAAACAAAGAGACTTAAATAAAACAGTTCGGCACAGTTTATACATAGAACAGGTAACTTAGGTTCACGCAGTAATTGGGCTTGAGAGCGCAGGCAGGCGGATAGCGTCGACTTAAGACCAGTGCCGGGGAAAAGGGACCGGACCAAACCAAAGCTGGATACTCTCCAAGACGGAATGGAGGACAACCAGCGCGGAAACTGAGTCAGGGCGACACTGCTCTGCGCAAAGAGGGTGGTGAAGAGAGAGCAGAGCATAGGTCCATTCCAGGCAGAGATCTCCAGGAGCTGGTCCACGTGAGTCAACGGTACAATCTGGCAATGCTTATGAGGGAGACCAGGACTTAAGTACTGGCAGAGGTGATTGTAAATTGGATACAGCTGTCGTGATTGAGCTGCGGCAGCCACCAGCTCCAGACCACGCCCCTTGACCTAAATCACTCCACACAGGTAGACAAGAAGGACAGACAGAGACAGAAAACACAAACCCCAAACACTATGGAGAGTCCAGCCATCCCATAACAGAGTTCCTGAATGTGTTCGCAGTGACAGATCAAACATCATGATTCAGGAAACATTTATATTCTCCAAATGTGAGATACAAGGTACAAATTATTGTTATTAAATTACTACATTGGCCTAATACTGCACCTGAGGAGTTTTACAAATCATTACAACATTACAACACTGTGAACATTTGTTACACATGACTTAGGGGTCATATAAACATCAGTTGTGACTCTAATCTTTTTATATTCCATTCATTGCTTGATGTGATACGAATGAAATGTAACCAGCATGCAGCCAGCTATACTAATTTGATGGGCAACAGCATTTATACAAATGAGTGATTATGTATATATGAAATCATGAACATCCATTGACAACATAACTGACAGCTGCCTTGTGTGTCTCTGATCCATCTACTGGTCAGTCATATTTAGCCAACAGAATATGGGATATTCAACCTTCCAACTGTCAATGACAAATCTACAAAATCAAAAGTACAGAAAACCTTAAACTGAAATCTTAACATTTGCCCCAAAAACCCAAGTGAAAACATAATTAAAAGTATTTCAAGGTATTTAAAATCATAGTTGTGCAGTTCATTAACCAAAAAAAGAGAAAAATAATATTTTCTTGTTATTTTGAGTTAGTATGACTTACAAAAAGATTGTGTGTGTGTGTGTGTTTCTCTACACAGGAGGAGACTCTTCCTCCTACAGTGAACACAGAGACACTGAGGAACCAGATGACCAGAACAAGAACCCAGGATAAAGAGGTTCAGTGAATGTGGTGTTGAAAGTGTGGAGGTGGATCAGGGAGTCAGAGGAGACTCTGTAGAAGGACAGAGAGCCAGCAGGACAGTCCACATACACTGCTACTCTGTGAGAGGAGGAGGAGGAGGAGGAGAGGACTGTTCTTGTGTTATTGTGACTGACAGAGTAACCACCATCAGAGCACCTCAGACTCCAGGACTGATTATTCCATCCAAACCTGCAGTCAGTACTGTCTCCTCTCCTTCTGATTCCTCTGTAACTCACTGATATATAAACCCCTCCGCTCCACTCGACCTCCCAGTAACAGCGACCAGTCAGACCATTAATACACAGCAGCTGACAATAGTCAAACCTCTCTGGATGATCTGGATATGGCTGCTTCTCTATCACTGCTGTCACCTTTCTGTTGTTGTCAGAGAGTTGAAGGAATCTGTTTACTGTGTTTGTGTCCAGTGTGAGTTCACAGGCATCTGATGGAGGGAACAAGACACAATACAGCAGCAGTTTATCATCTAACACACCTGATGGCTTTATTTGTTGCTTTATTAACAGACTGACTGTTAATTAGATCAAAACTTCACAATGACTCATCTTTTTGGATCTTCTGTCAAACTGAGAATTGAATGCAGATACACAAGCTTTTGATTTAAAGTACTTTAACATGTGCTGCCTTGTTTCCATGAATCAAAGTGAACACACACTTACACTTCCTCAGACCAGGTTTCAGCCTCTGCTCTCCACCATGTTCCACCCTGGAGGAAGAAGCAAAGTCAGAAGCTTCTTCATCAGTGATCTTCATAAACCTTCACTCAGATCCACCATTAAGACAAAACAGCTGCATTTATAAAAAACATTTCACACACAGACTCAATTCAACTGTACACAAAATACTCAGAAGATTACAATAAAATAATATAAAGGTCAGACAAAAAGGAAACATCCAGACTATCAAGACAATAAAATACTAAAAGATAAACAAGGTAAAAATATAATTTATAGTGTAGATCTAAAAACTCTTCAACTCAGTGGTCAACAGAAATGTTTTTATGTTGGATTCAAAAGTATTAAATCAAGTCATTTTATTTATATAGATCATGATCACAAATCACAAATCACAAATGTCCCTCCAGGTGCTTAACAATCTGTACAACATACGACATCCTCTGTCCTCAGACCCTTGATTCAGATCAGGAAAAACTCCCAAAGAACTCTTTAATGTAATAAACAGGGAGAAAACTCAGAAAGAGCAGCAGAGGAGGGATCCCTCTTCAGGACGGACAGACAAGAAGTAGATGTGTGTACAGAATAAACCAAAGTAAGTATTAAAGGGGACATATGAAAAACCCACTTTTTCAGTGTTTTTGCAGTTACATTTGGGTATCTGGAGTGCCTACCTACCCACAAACTGTGAAATAAGACAACCCAGTAATTTTTTTGTGGGATGCTGAGGTCAGAAAATATGTGAACCAGACGTTCAGGATTTGGCTCCCCTTCTTACGTAGAAAGCGGGCTCATTAGAATGATACTGCCCCCCCCATCTGAGTATCTCCACCCAAGGCCTGAGGACTAACTTTGCCATGTTGGCATTTTTTTCTCACAAGCTCTGACCGATAGCATTTTGTCAAAGCTAACAGCTAAGCACAGGAACTGCTCTGTTGTTGGCTGCACAGACCAGCACAAATCACTGCATCGGCCCCCAGCCTCAGAGGACAGAACAGCTGAGTGGATCAAGTTTATTTTTGAAGGCAACGTCCCAGCTACAGTCAGCTACGTCTGTGCTAACCACTTTATGTGTGACTGCTTTTCCAACTTGTGTGGCACAACTGCAGAAGAGGGAAATGTAAGTATTATGCTATGTGTTTCTTTACCCATTTAGCATAAGCTAACGCTATCAGCTGAGGTAAATTTTAGATGTCATTTTCTAGAACGTTAATGGCGTTACTTGCTGCAAGATACACAATAATGTTAATGCTATTGGTTTGTTATGTCTGTAAGAATGGGTTAGGCCAAGTTATTGTTAAAAGTGGAGGTGTAAGGTTATTGATAAGCATGGCGAGGTATGGCAGAAAAATGAGACTGCGTTGTCCAGGGAAAATATTGTGCCAAACTCCCTTTAAGAAATATGACATTTTAACAATTCCTCGCATGTCTGTAAAAACACGTAACTCTAGAAACATAAGATAAACGGTGTCATATGTCAAGACGTATTGTCAATTTGGCATCAATGTTATCCATAAAGAAACTATTTCTGTTGGATTTTGTCGCCTCAACTGGCTACCAGTCTCCTTTGGGTAGCTGCGCCATTTTAGTGGGAGAGGAGCGAAGGAATTTGAGGCGAACCGTTTCAAAAATTAAGATTTCTCACTAAAGTGCTGGTTGGTGGGTCAGATGCAAGCCGAATTAAACACTGATTCATAAAACATTTAATTCACCGTGTATCATGTGTGTGTGACTGTATTTGATGAGTTTTTCGGCCGTTACCAAAGTAACTATCCAGTTTGCTTCTTGGCGCTGGAGATAGCGCGCCTACAACATTAGCATGTTGTGCTAGAGCAAAATGTGCTTTACACGGGCAGGCTTTGCAGTGTGTAGATATGTATGTTAGTGTGTGTATCGCTGCTAGACTGAGCAGAGACCTCATCTCAGAGCAACAGCCCTCAGTCTCTCCTGGTGCGTTCATGTAGTCTCACATTACATTACAAACAACAGAGTCTCACTAGGTAAATGTTTGTAGCCTGATATATTCTGACTACTTTGAATAACGTTTAACACTGAGCTGTTGCAGCCTTTAGTAGTTGTACTTATAATGTAATAGTGCCATGTGTTGTTCTTATGTCATATTGCTTGGGTTTCATGTAAAAAATGTAATCACCATGACATTAGCACTGTGATCACACCCTGTTAAATACATGCTTCTCCTTCATTCAAGACCAAATGTATCTGCAGTTGGATATTGTTAGCCCTGATAAAACTTGACAGTATGATGTACAAGTAACTGTGACTCTGCCATGTTTTACAGATCATCTGAATGACCTGATGAAGCTCATGTTTGATGAGGTGTTCCTGGACCCACCACACTCTCCTCACAGTATGAGAAATCATCATCAGAGGAAGTTATTGCTGGGTAGGTGTCATGCTTCAGTCAAGCGACGGCCTGAAGACGACACAGCAGCCAGCAGCATCAGGAAAGTCTCGGTATCAAGACGCATCAGGATGACCACTGTGGCCTGAGAGCTCCATGACCAGCTGACACAACTTCAGTATACAAGAAACGCTTTACCCTGATGGAGGATATCATCTGGACAGTCTACATAAAAATTATGGCTTTGCTACTTTGTGCATTATATACAGTATGCACAATGTATATTTCCATTTCAATGGCTATGAATAAAGTGCTTTATTTTCAAGGTCATTTTTTAATTTAGTAGTCTCAGGTGCTGATGAGAGCGGTGAGACTGAATCAAAACAGAAAAGTTATGGATCATAAAAACAAAACAAAGCCTTTTAGGTCATTGGTGTAGTGCAAAGTTACACTACACGTGATAATGTTTGGTGGGTTTGTCACTAAGTCACACTGTTTAGTATTACACATGGTCATTTGACCCAACACTAATTAGAGCAGCTTCAGTCCTGAATCCTGTAGGTCATTGTTACTCAGGTCCAGCTCTCTCAGACTAGAGGACTGGGAGCTGAGAACTGAGGACAGAGCTTCACAGCTTCTCTCTGACAGATTACAGCCACTCAGCCTGAAGGAGAGTTAGTGATAAAGACAAATAATGAAACAGTTTCTTTAGGGTCTCACATGATGAGACAATTATTGTTTTGTATATTATTATATTATGAACATTAATAAAAATTATAGGCACAACATTGCAATCACAATAACAATAATGCATTTTAGATTTAAATGAACTACAATGTGACAGATCTTTATTTTATTTTGGGGCTGCATTAATTTTGGAGGTGCAATGAAACATAAACCAACATAAACCTCAAAGTCTTGAAAATCCACAATTTCACAATAACTGGGAAAACTCCATCTGCTGATGAAGATCATGTAATATGATCAAAAGCTTCAGAACAACTACTAAATGGACATTGAGCAGAGATTATTGTGTCAACTGCTGTGTCCAAGGACAAGAATGAACTCTGAACCTCTTGATGATTTTGCATTATGGTTTATAAACACTTGACTGTATTTGTCAAAAAGAATGTGTCTTGTTAAATGATCAACACCAGATCCTGGTCTGATGTTAGTTCGGAGGCCAGTCTCAGTGGGGACGGGGACTCTCAGTACATCAGTTACTGTCTTTACTGTTATCAGAGTGCTGCTGGTACTGACTGTGAACCAACAGTCCTCAACTTGTCAGTGTGACAGAGAAACAGTGTGTGAGCTCTTGTTGTCTGTTCATACCTGAGAGTGTCCAGTCTCCAGTGTGGATCATCCAGTCCAGCAGACAGCAGCTTCACTCCTGAGTCTCCTGGAAGATTGTAGCTCAGGTCCAGCTCTCTCAGATGGAAGGGGTTGGTTCTCAGAGCTGAGGCCAGAGAAGTACAGCCTTCCTCTGTGATCAGACAGCCAGACAGCCTGGAAACACAAACAGAATGATAATTCATTTAAATTCAATTCAATTCATTTATTTTTGTCTGTTCTTTCCTTGTCAGTGAGAATTACCCAATGACTAAATCGCAAGGTTTATTGTCAGTCCACTTCATTGAAATTCATTGTTACTATACAGTCAAATGACACCACCACCCATCATCAACAAAGTATTTTAACTTAAATCTGCATTAATTTGTTTTTGACCACTCAGGGGCAGCTCAACAAGCTGTAAAAGACAACACTGACATATTAACACCTAATGAAGTTGCTATTAGTTGAGTGTCTTAGCAAACTTGCAGGCTTTTGTGTTGACCTGCCAAAGGTAGCACAGGGACGTTATGTGACCAAATCACAGAGTATCCGTAGAACAGAGGAGTAGTGCAAAGTCGTGATAATTTTCTGTGGGTTTGTCACTATGTCACACTGTTTAATATTATACATGGTCATGTGATCCATTGTTAATGTTAAAACACTAGAGCAGCTTTAATGATTGTTGCATGTGACATTTGCAGCAGAATTAAAATAAATTGTGAAATCTTCTCAAACACAATCACTCCCACAAACTTGTAGGTCAAGCAACATTTAAAGGGTTATCTGTTAAGCAGAAGCTGAATCCTGACCTGAGAGTCTCCAGTGTACAGTGTGGACTCTCCAGTCCAGCAGAGAGCAGCTTCACTCCTGAATCCTGCAGGTCGTTGTTACTCAGGTCCAGCTCTCTCAGACTAGAGGACTGGGAGCTGAGAACTGAGGACAGAGCTTCACAGCTTCTCTCTGACAGATTACAGCCACTCAGCCTGAAGGAGAGTAGTTTAGACAAATAATTATACTGTTTCTCTCATCTTCAATGTAAAACACATCACATTTCTATGGTTGTTCTTACTGACTTGATGAGTCTTTAGAGTACATTGAAACAGAAAAAACAATTTGCAGGTTTTTCAGTTTATCAACTAATCAATTAGTTTACTAAATCTATCAGCGACTATCAGTTGACTAAGACCTTCATCAGTTTAGAACAACCTTACATGCGATACAGTTAGTATCTGCAGGTATCTGTCTACCTACAGAGCTTTGGTGGAGGCTTTGACCACTGGCAGCAGCCTCAGAAGAACCTCCTCTGAAGCACAGTATTTCTTCAGGTCAAACATGTCCAGATCTTTTCCCGATGACAGTAAGATGAAGACCAGAGCTGACCACTGAGCAGGAGACAGTTTATCTGTGGAGAGACTTCCTGAACTCAGGTACTGTTGGATGTCCTCCACTAGCGAACGATCATTCAGTTCATTCAGACAGTGGAACAGATTGATGCTTCTCTCTGGAGACAGATTCTCACCGATCTTCTTCTTGATGTAATCGACTGTTTCCTGATTGGTCTGTGAGCTACTTCCTGCGTGTGTCAACAGACCTTGTAGCAGATGAGTCTGATTGGTCTGTAGTGAAAGACCCAGGAAGAAGCGGAGGAAGAAGTCCAGGTGTCCATTTGGACTCTGTAAGGCCTTGTTCACAGCACTTGTGTAGAGGTGTGTTGGTTCAGGTTTGTCTCTAAATAGTTTAGACCACAGGGAAGTTGATTTTGTTTTTGACAGCAGATTGACACCAGATTTGATGAATGTCAGATGGACATGAAGAGCAGCCAGAAACTCCTGAACACTCAGATGGACGAAGCAGAACACCTTCTCCTGGTACAGTCCTCTCTCCTCTTTAAAGATCTGTGTGAACACTCCTGAGTACACTGAGGCTTCTCTGATATCGATGCCCCACTCTGTCAGGTCTGATTCATAGAAGATCAGGTTGCCTTTCTGCAGATGCTCAAAAGCCAGTTTTCCCAGAGACACAATCATCTTCCTGCTCTCTGGATTCCAGTGTGGATCTGTCTCAGCTCCTCCATCATACTTGATCTTCTTCAGTTTGGACTGAACCACCAGGAAGTGGATGTACATCTCAGTCAGGGTCTTGGGCAGCTGTCCTCCTCCCCTGCTCTTCATCACATCCTCCAGAACTGTAGCAGTGATCCAGCAGAAGACTGGGATGTGGCACATGATGTGGAGGTTTCGTGATGTCTTAATATGGGAGATGATTCTGCTGGCCTGCTCCTCATCTCTGAATCTCTTCCTGAAGTACTCCTCCTTCTGTGGGTCAGTGAACCCTCTGACCTCTGTCACCATGTCAACACACTCAGGAAGGATCTGATTGGCTGCTGCAGGTCGTGTGGTTATCCAGAGGCGAGCAGAGGGAAGCAGGTTCCCCCTGATAAGGTTTGTCAGCAGCACATGCACTGAGGTGGACTCTGTAACATCTGTCAGTATATCATTGTTGTGGAAGTCCAGAGGAAGTCGACACTCATCCAGACCGTCAAAGATGAACATAACCTGAAACTCTTCAAACCTCCAGATTCCTGCTTCTTTGGTTTCAGTAAAGAAGTGATGAACAAGTTCCACCAAGCTGTACTTTTTCTCTTTCAGTACGTTCAGCTCTCTGAAAGTGAATGGAAATGTGAACTGTATGTCCTGGTTGGCTTTGTCTTCAGCCCAGTCCAGAGTGAACTTCTGTGTTAAGACTGTTTTCCCAATGCCAGCCACTCCCTTCGTCATCACTGTTCTGATTGGTTCATCTCTTCCAGGTGAGACTTTGAAGATGTCTTCACATCTGATGGTTGTTTCAGGTCTGTCTGGTTTCCTGGATGCTGCTTCAATCTGTCTGACCTCATGTTCATCATTGACCTCTGCAGTCCCCCCCTCTGTGATGTAGAGCTCTGTGTAGATCTGATTCAGAAGGGTTGGGTTTCCTGCTTTAGCAATCCCCTCAAACACACACTGGAACTTCTTCTGCAGGTTAGATTTGAGTTGACGTCGACAAACTGCAGCAGCAGTTCCTGAATGAAAACACAACATATAAGATCAGTGAGTGGATGTTAGTGTTAATATGAGAAAAGTCGAGTGTGGAAAATCCTCTTACTGCTCTGCAGACAGTCAGCCAGCTCCTCCTGCTTCATTCTCCTCAGGAAGTGCAGTGTGATCTTTAGAAATGCCTCTCTGCTGCTCCTCCTCTTCTCTTCCTCCTCACCATCCAACACCTCCTCATCCTCACCGCATTCTGGGTAATCTGGACTCAGAACCTTCTTGATCTTTTTCAGCTCGTTATTCAGAAAAATTACAATGTTCTCCTCAAGATGCTGGAAAAGAATAATAATTTTTAAAAACTTATGTTTATTTTATTCGGAGCCGAGGTAAAATTTGTTGTTGGACATATACACACCATAAATATGGAATCCAGGTGTGTTGCATGCTGCTGGACAGACTGACCAACAGGAACCTCAGAACCTTTTTGATGCTGAACTCTATAGAGAAAACATGAAGTACGATGATTCCAAATATTAACAGACACACATTTTAGCAAATTTTCATGGATTAGGTGATACAGTTTTCTGGCAAATTTTAACGATAAATTACAGCTCCCCCATCAGCATAAATGGGCAATTATTTGTGTCCAACTGTTAAAGGGTAAATCTGGTATTTTGAAACCTGAGCCCTATTTTTTTAAAACATATTTTGAGGTCTAAATGACTAATACTTACCAAAAGTTTTGGAATTGGTCCAGTATCTCATCCGGCATCTGCGAACAGGGTGCAATGGAATGGCTGCAAGTAATCCTTTGGGGCAATTGCACCAATGAAAACTACGACCACTAAAAGTGCTTGTTTTTGCCAGGGACAGTCTCAGTTTGTTATTCTAAGTGTCTGACAACATTTTGGACAGGATCCCTACAGAGGCAGATCTTTTTATTAAAGAGTAAGATCCTTTTTGTTTAACCAGAAACAGTAGTCTTGCTCAAGGAAAAGTCTTGCTCTGAAATCTTGCAAGATGTTGAGTTGTTGCAGGAAGATCCGTATACTGTGGCTCTAATAAAAAAGGGATGGCCATCAAATTCAAATGCCTCATCTACATTGTCAAAATCAGCTCAATATAGACTTTGAAAATAAATTGCTAGCAGAGACTCTACGTAAACTTCTTTCCAACTCTGACTCACGTTTCCACAGTCATCTTCCTGCAACAACTCACCTCTAGTGAGATTTCAGAGTGAGACTTTTCCTTGAGTGAGACTTCATTTTCTGCTTACACAAAAAGGATCTTACCCTTTAACAAAAAGGTCCATCTCTTTAGGGATTCTTTCCACAATGTTGTCAGACACTTCGAATAACAATCTGAGGCCGGACGGACTTTGATGGGCGCAGTTGCCCCCAAAGGATTACGCTGCAGTCATTGCAGCCCATTTGTGACTGCAGGATGATGCAATGTACTGGACCAATTCCAAAACCTTCTGTTTCCTGGAGGAGGAGGGTAAAGCAAGAAGGTTCTGGGGAAGCCTTGTCTATTTGTCTGAGATTACTGAAATGAAAAGTTTTGTGGTAGCAAGGAGCCACATTGGATGAGCATCACCCTAAGATGCTGAAATCTCTGGACATTGCTGGGCTGTATAGGTTTAAAACAATGCCTCTTCAATAGTGAGATCAAGTTGGCAACAGTCACCCTCCCTGGGAAAGCTTATGCCAGGCGGATGGAAAGGAGACTCTAGCGAGCCATGCTGAATGTATGATCCATGGAAGGGCCCTGAGACTACGGCTCTAAGCACGTTCACTAACATACTACAAATCCCCCCAAACGAATTCATTAGGGAACCTGTTCTAGAACCTAACCAGGGAGTAAGCTCCGACAAAACAAAGTTAAATGTGCAACGGACTGCCTGTACTTAACCTTTATGTGCCACAATGTCACCAGAGTACCTGCAATCTGGCAAAAAAAACATACAATCCTCTACACAAAATCCACAAAAAACACTGACAACCTATACTTATTTATATCAGATTATACCCATTCAAAAGTGTGTCTCTGTAAGGCTTTCTACAGCTTACTACTCAACTTACTACCAACTCTGGACACGTGGTACAGATGCACCAGAGACAAGTTCCACTGATTACCCACTTCATTCACAAATTACAAAGTTCACCTACAGAGGCCATCATTACTGATATCATGCATACCTTACTAACCCCACCTGCTAAGGCCATGAGGAAAACAATAACAGTGGGAAAATAAGCTACACCAAATTACCAGGAATACTACAAAGACAAAAAAGTGAAAAGAAAAATGGACAAGTCCCCATTTGTCACAGCTCGGCTCTTAGACTGGGACAAAAAGGGGTGACACATGGGTATACTAAATAACAAAGTTATTTATTTACAACAAACAACAAAATAATCAAAGCAAGTAAGTGGGAGGAATCTGTAAAGTCAGTAGTGTAGGGAGTGGATGGGTGAAAATGTGCTGCATGTATATTGTGCTTTAAAAACAAAGAAATCAAACAAAGCAACAGTGCACAGGTGTGTGGTGAGAGGAGATCTGCCAAAGGACTGGCTGCTGCTCTGGCTTATATGCATGGGGGACACCGACCCAGGTATGTCCCATGACACTGATTAACCTTCTAATAGGTCTGCAGCCCTGGAGACAGAAAGCAAAGCAACAGCAGAGCGAACCAAGCAGAGGGGCCGTCACAATGACACCAAACCATCTAAGAAGAAATGTGTGGAAACATTTTGAATGTGACACCATAGATGGAAACATTTGGGATAGAAGTAGCTGAAAATGCAGCCACCTTACAGTAACATTACCATGACAAAAATCTGAAGCCAGTGGAATATGAAAGCTGAGACCCACTGGTAGATCCTTTTGTGTCAGGACTTGATAGCAGAGCTGCAGAATAACAAACTCATCTGATTTAAATTCTTACCTTTCTTCAGCAGAGTGGTGTCCACCTCTGAAGTTAAAAGGTTCAATCATGGACTGGTCACTCTTCATGGACACACAGCTGGGTACAGGAGAGTCTGGGCTTTGCTGGTGAACACTGGTAGAAAAAGTCAGACAAACCAATGCACCTCTCAAGTCTTCAACTGCATATTTATGGTTGAATGTATCAAAAACCAAACTTCATTTGTATGTTGAACTTTTTCAGCTCTGCACAGTGCAGTTCATGGCAACCACAGGATCACACACCATACAGTTCAGGGATATGTTCCCAAACTAAATACTGTGCATATGCATGATTATAGTTGTTTAATTGTGCTCAGTTTGTTCCAGTCCTTACTGTTAATATCTGGATATTACTACTAGTGTTTCAACAGCTTCTAATTGTATTCATGTTATACTGTATGATTATTTACCCAAATTTCCTTTAATCTCATAGCATATTAAGTACTCAACTTATGTTTCAGATGATGTTGCTTGTAATAAAAAACTCCACCCCTCTCATGTGATTGGATAACTCAGAGGTAATAGAGGCAGCTGATAAGCAGCTTCATGCTACAGGTTAACCAGGATCATTGATCAGTGAAGCAGGTAACCCAAAGAGAGCCAGACTAAGCTGAACATGCTTCGTGATGAAGGCCGCAGAACACTTTGCAGTTGAAAAGTAAACTCAACAAGGAAACTTGTTGCTTATAGGCAATTTTATTTATTTATTTATTTTTTGGTCCATAATTTCACAGTCCTTTTGGTTTTATCATTATTATTATTATTTTATTAATATTTCAATGTATTTAACTGTTGTTTAAATTGTCTGATGTCTAATTGTTTGTTGTAAAGCACACTGAGCTTTAGAGAGTTGGATTTTCCACTTTGGGACAATGTTCATAATATCATTTAGCTAAACTGGTTATATTAATCATAACATGTTGCTGATCATTCCTTCAGTTTTAAGCTACAAGCCTTTTGAAAAAGAGACACGATGATATAAGAGGAGGTGGAGAACATTACAGGAGTGTTCTCTGAAATGATAAACATCAGTATAATGTTGTGTGATTGTTATAATTGAAACGTTCCTCCAACAACAACATTGTTGTTCCCTGCTAGCTGAGACTATGTTGACTTACTGAGTCTCTGAAGGATGTTGTCCTTTAAATTCTAAAGGATGACCCATGGACTGGTAGCTCTTGATGGACACACAGCAGGGTCCAGGTCCAGGAGAGTCTGGTCTCTGCTGCTGTTCTGGGCTTCAACACAACACACACAGAGCTTTGACTGTGAACAATGATGGTGGAGTGATCTGAGAGCTGAGCTCTGACATGGAGAAGAGTCCTGGACAGTTAGAGATCCTCATCTCACCTCTGAGCTCTGGTCCTTGGGTCATGTTCCCCACACAGAGTGGTTTTAGAGGGAGGGGCTCCCTCCTCTGTCTCCTTACACTGGTCCATAGCAGAGCCCCCACCTTCACACAGACACAACAACATGCTGTCAGAGCTCACACATTATTTATCATCATTCCTCTCAGTCACATGACCAACATACAGAGCTCTGACTGGAGGACACCAAATAAAAACATACACTAATCTGACAGTTTCCATGACAGAGAAATGTTGACGGTTTCAGCTGCAGTGTAATATCTACTGTAATATCTTTTTCTCTTCAGGATTCAGGTTGAATGGTGCCAGTAAAAAAAGGGAACCAGGCACCAGTTTTCTGACCCAGTTTAAAGACAAAAAACACAGAGATGATGTGAAACAGTGTAAACGGTCAGTCAGATCTCTGCAGTTATTTGTTCCCATTTGTATGAAAATAAAGAGTGTTGTTGTCTGTTGAAAAAGGAGTGGACCGTGTGGACTGTGAACTAGTTTACAGTGAAGACACCAAGACCACAACAAGAATCCAACCACAACCAAAACCACTCAGCCCGATCTTAAAACCTAAACTAAAACTGAATTAGAGCTTTAAAACAGGTTGTGGGACATTTTTATACTATATAATTCATAATAACGTGATGAAAAACATGTTTGTGCCATTTAATCAGATGTGATTCAGCAGCTGTGGTTAGAACATGTTGAAGCTGCAGTCACAAACCCAGTCTGAGGCAGAGAAACCACAGATCAGCTGATGTAGTTCTGCTATCAGTCCACTAGATGGAGGACATTACCCACACTGACTGCAGTCAGCCATCACAGCAGCTGCACAGAACTGGAGTGCGCCTGTATTCTGATTTACGGTAATCAACACCGTTTGTGACTTCTTTCGATTCTTTTCCGGAACAACAAACACGCTTTCACACTGATTACTGACTGTTAGCAGCTGTTAGCATCACCGGTGAACCCGGTTTTCACTGTTTCAAACTAAAAAGCACAAGAGCCGAGCGGCTGATCCTGTCGACCAACAACCTCGACACCTCTCACACATTCAGACAGTTTGTACACTGATGATTGGGTCAAACTAACAGAAGGCAGAAACAGTCAGATAACACGAGTCATTACACAAGAAAAGAGACAAATCCCACATGAAAAACTGACATTAAAACACACATTTACCTTTTTGTCCGGACGGAGAAAATAATCTGCGCCACGACGAGAGAGAAGTGAAAGTTAGAGACAGAAAGAGACGTTAATCAGGAAGGTCCTGTGGAGCCCCTGCAGGTTGGAGTAGTGAACCCCTGAACTTTACACATGACAAAGTATGTATGGGGGTCATTTACAAAAATTGATAGAAATAAATAAAGATGATATCAGTGATTTTTATGAGTTTATCACATCAGATAAATGTAATGGATTCAAAAGTACTATATTTCTCTCTGAAATGTAGTGGACAACAAGTAGAAAGTCACCCATCTCAGCCCCGGCAGGGCGACAGGCTGCCACCCAGGAAACCTGTCTGAAAGACATGAAGAAGCACTAACACTGACCATTAGGACATGGACACATCCACTGGTCGTAAGGAGATCAATACCACAATGATAAACTAGATTGTGTATTTCCTAAAGAAAATGCGTGCAAGAGCTGGAAGTTGTAAGCTGCTGCCAGCTGATGCTAGGAATCAGGTGGACCATGACGTGGTCAGTGTCCCAGTGCAGCATTCTCCTCTCTGGTCGGGCATTTCATAAACTGTATTTTGGGAGTTTGTGGGTGGGATTACCTTTGTTAAAGTCACAGAGGGTAATAACTAAGTAGTCTGGGTTTGCGCTGTGCCTCCTGCACGTTGGACCAGAATGAATGAAACGAACTCACGGGGGGAGTAGAAGGGTTTGCAGTTGATGAAGAATTTTTCCAGGTCAGGAGACCTACTTTTGAATCACTGTCACATCGTTACACCAGCCACTGTTAGTGTAAAAACTGTTACCTCCACCTTTCCTTTTGCCTGACAGTTCTATGTCGTGATCCACTCTGAAGAGCTGGAATCCTTCCAGCTGCAGCACAGAGTCCGGTACCGATCCACACAGCCATGTCTCCATGAAACACAAAACGGAAAATGAAGATGTTTTTCCCCACCAGAAGCTGAAGTTCATCCAGTTTATTGCACAGTGAACGCACATTGGAGAGAAATTTTCAAAGTCAGTGCCGGCATTTTACTGTGTGGACAAAGGTGAGGGCACCATCTTTAGCAGAACACTAATTTAACGCACAAAATAAGACAAAACAATGCGCACCAACACACTGAGGCATGCTTTAACTACATATAAAGTAGTTAAAAAGCAGTTAATTAACTTGCTTCCATTTTATTTCAGTGGCCACTCGTGGTATTGCAGCAAAAAATTCCCCTGCAGCCCAAAAGCATTTCCCCCTGGAGCCAAGAAGCGACTTAAAAATCTGTGACGTCATCACAATGTAAAGTCTACGGGGCGAGCGGGAACTCGCGGGCGGGGCCAGCAGGGGGGAAACACTACTGCGCATATTCAGTGGGCCGCATAACCTGGAAGTAAACCCGGAAGCTAGAAACGTTTTCGGCATAGGCGCCAGGTGAGCAGTTCTCACTGGACTCAATAGGCGCCATCTATGCTTAAAACCTGCTAACTGTATGGAAAAGAAGTTAAAACTCTCTAACTGTATATAAAGCAGTTAAACTAGCTAACTGTATATGGCTCAGTGACGAATAAGGTTTTCAAGATGACCAAAAATTAAAATAGGTTAAAACTGCACATAAAAGTAGTTTTTGCCTTTATTAGGATGTTATTTACTTATTACTAAAATCTTATCTTCAAACAATGTAAAGTGTTTTAATTGAGAATCATATGAAGACACCCATCAAAATGTCATACGGCATAACGTTAATGAATTTTCAAAATATTATTATATTAAAACTTTTTAAATCAATAATACTTAATAAATATATAAAGTGAGACAGCAAATAATATTTAGAGCACAGAAAATAAAACTTGCACAATTATTTTTTCTCATTATAATCTGTTTACCTTACACGTGACACGTGACTTGTTGAAGATTTTTACCCACATTTTAACACTGTAATGTGATTTAAGCTGCAAAATGTCTGAAAATATTTTACAGTACATGGTATCATACTATTATTGTTTTCTCAACTCCATAAAATGAAATTATAGGTTTTAAGGGAAAAAAATCAGCGTTATCCCGCCTGACTGAAATTGTTACTCGGTATGACACCTTATGAGTTTCCACATGAATTGTAACACAATTCAATTCATTCAACATTTTAACACAACGTAAACATAATTGATGTTCATAAATAAAACATGTTTATGTTATGCAAAGGGGATCGCACTGAAAATAGTTTTTTCAAGGACATTAATTAAGCTACAGTGTGAAGAAATCACTACAGACCAAATAAAAAATCATTCAGTGTTGTTTCATTCCCAGATTTGGCAAGTAAGAAAACGTTTAGCCTAACATTTCCCATAAAATCATTTTAACTGATTTATGAATAACAAAAAGAAAATCCCAAAAATCCTCAATGGCCTCAATGTGAAAACTGTAAACTGTTAATAAGATAAGATAAGATAAGATAAGATAAGCCTTTATTGTCCCACAGCGGGGAAATTTTAGCGTTGCAGCAGCCAGCAAAAGTGTCATATATAGAAATACAATAAAAATAAATAGAAAAATAGTCCTCTACACAGTATAGACAGAAATAAATAATAGAGTGACTGAGTGCAGTTGTAAGTATGAACAAATAGATAAGATAAAAATATTGCACATATATAATATACATGTATATAAAAAATATTTCACAGCAACATATGAAGTAGATAACATCATGAATACAATATATGTATGAAGATAATGCACAGCAGTAGATGAAGTATAGTAGTGAATAGTCTGCACACTGACAGTCAAGTGTAGATTACCGGGAGTTGTACTGATTATAGAGTCTGACAGCAGCAGGCAGGAAAGGACCTACGGTACCTCTCCTTCAGACACCGCGGGTGGAGCAGCCGGTCGCTGAAGGAGCTGCCCAGTGCTGAAAGAGTGACATGTAGGGGGTGGGAAGTGTTCTCCAGTAGTGATGATAGCTTGGCCACCATTCTCCTGCCTCCCACCACCTCCACTGGGTCCAGAGGGCATCCAAGGACAGAGCTGGCTTTCTTAATCAGTCTGTCCAGTCTCTTCCTATCCCTGGAAGAGATGCCACTGGCCCAACAGGTCACCCCATACAAGACGGCTGATGCCACCACAGAGTCATAGAAAGTCCTCAGGAGCGCACCCTGCACTCCAAAAGATCTTAGTCTCCTGAGCAAAAAGAGACGGCTCTGGCCCTTTTTAAACAGAGCGTCCGTATTGTCTGACCAGTCCAGTTTGCTGTTCAAGTGAACACCCAGATACTTGTACGATCTCACAATCTCAATGTCCGTTCCCTGGATGTTCACTGGTGTAGGTGGAGGGAGTTTGCGCCTGCCGAAGTCCACCACCAGCTCTTTGGTTTTACTCGCGTTGATCTGGAGGCGGTTCTGCTGACACCAACCCACAAAGCCCTGGGTCAGTTCTCTGTACTCCCCATCATCCCCGTTGGTGATGAGGCCGACGATGGCAGAGTCATCAGAGAACTTCTGCAGGTGACAGTTCGAAGTGTTATGGGTGAAGTCCGCTGTGTAGAAGGTGAACAGGAAAGGCGCCAGAACGGTTCCCTGTGGAGCCCCTGTGCTGCAGAGAAGTGTGTCAGACACACAGTCCTGTAACCTCACATACTGTGGTCGGTTTGTGAGGTAGTCCAGGATCCATGCTGCCAGGTGATGGTCCACCCCAGCGTGCTCCAACTTGTCCCCCAGAATCCTGGGCTGGATGGTGTTAAAAGCACTGGAGAAATCAAAAAACATGATCCTCACAGTGTTTCCAGCCTTTTCTAGGTGAGAGAGGGATGTGTGAAGTAGGTAAATGACAGCGTCATCCACCCCAATGCGGGGTTGGTAGGCAAACTGCAGAGGGTCCATACATGGGCTCACCAGCGGACGCAGGTGAACAAGGACCAGTTTCTCCAGGGTCTTCATCAGGTGAGAGGTCAATGCCACTGGCCTATAGCCATTGAGGTCCTTGGGGTGTGGGGTCTTCGGCACAGGAACCAGACACGATGTTTTCCACAGTTTTGGCACCCTCCCCAGCTTCAGACTCAGGTTGAACAGGTGCTCAACAATCCCACACAGCTGGTCCGCACAGGACTTCAGAAGTCTGGAGCTGATGCCGTCTGGGCCCGCCGCCTTCCCCACCCTTATCTTCCTCAGTTCGTTTCTCACCTGGGATGTTGTGAGGAACAGCCCGGTTGAGCTTGTAGGGGGCATGAGGGCTGAATGGGGGGTGTTTGCGGGTGTGAAATGGGGAGATGGGCCCAGCCCAGGCTGTGGTGTGGGTGTATTAAGTGGCTGTAAGCTGAGGGCTGTGGGGAGTGATGAGTGGTGAGATGAGGGAGGGGGAGGGCTGTAGGCAGGGAGGGTAGATGGTAATGATGGTTGCAGAGGAGACGGGGCAGGGGGAGGGGTAGATGCCTGATCGAATCTGTTGAAGAATACGTTCAGGTCATCTGCCCACTTCTGATCCCCCGCAGGCCGGGGCTTGGAGTCCATATGGCCCGAGATGGTTTTAAGGCCCTTCCAAACTCCTCTGGTGTTATTTTTCTGCAGTTGACTCTCCAACTTTCTCCTGTAGCTGTTTTTCCCCTCCCTGATCCTCCTCCTTAGCTCTCGCTGGACACTCTTTAACTCCTCCTTGTTACCCGATACAAAAGCTCTCTTCTTTTCCTTGAGGAGAGCCTTAATATCAGGAGTAATCCAGGGTTTATTGTTGGCGAAACAACGTACAGTCCTAGTGGGGATGGTGTTTTCCACACAGAAGTTTATGTAATCTGTCAGACAGTCTGTGAGGTTGTCAATATCCTCCCCATGAGCGTCACTAAAAATGATGAATAATGATAAATATTAAGCATTTAGGCACATGCAAAACGTTATGAATATGGTGCATTCTCTTTTAACACTTATTGACATGAACTAAGACTCTATAAGAAGTGATTTTATGTTAACTATGCAATAATAAACAATAGTAATGTACCATTGTTTACACAGTAATTACCATGTGTTAACTAGGTATTAGGGTCAATATAACCATAGTGCCTTTCAACCCTCAAAATACTCACACATTGTGGCCTTAATTTACTATTCAGTTTGTCTTATCATAAATAGTAGACACTTAAGAAATATATATTAGCTGAGCTCCCACACATATCATATGGCCCAATATTTGAAGAATAAATTAAATGCTTAGACATGAATTCACAACAAGAGGTCACATTGTATATTAAGAGTAGCATCATTACGCATTAATAAACATGGAAAAACGGATTAATAACGTATTGTGTACGATGAAGTGTGAGACAGGGAAGACAACGGGTTATTTCATGTTTATTTAGGCTCTATTAATGCATAATGATGCTACACTTAATATACAATGTGACCCAACAAGGAATACGCAATAATATAGATTAATATGACCTAGTGTGTCTGTGTGTGTGTGTCTGTGCGTGTGTGTGGTTGAGTCCATTATCAAAGCGATGATAAAACAACATCCATCTACAAATTACAAATGAACAATATGTACGATATGGACATTTTGGGACAACAATAGGGTGGACATTTTGAGCTTCAGTTAGCATATTAGCTTACAACAAACTGTGACTAGATAACCAGCTAGTCTGGTTGTTGAAGAGAATTTGGTATAGTTAGACATACATATCCCAATGTCAGCTGGGATTGGCTCCAGCCCCCCACGACCCTCTAAAAATGTACCCTCAATACATTTTCATATCATCTGATAAACAGAAATTAATAGATTCAATAACTGTATTTTTTTATAAACATTTTCCTATTTATACTTCATAAAGGGCTTTGGACATTACAATTGCACCTCACGTCATTGGGCCTGTATAAAAAACGATAAACTTTCTAATTGTATACAAAGCAGTTAAAACACAGATAGCTTTTTAACTACATATAAAGCAGTTCAAACTAGCTAATTGTGTATAAAGCAGTTAAAGCTAGCTTACTGTATAGAAAGTAATGCTTGTGGTGGATTTTCTTTCTTCTTTTTCAGATCTGAATGTTGTTAATTCCTCAGCTCGGAAACTTCAACTTACTATAAATTAAAGTAGGTGGTACCACTACCCTCACTGACGAGTGACTTTGAGTCAAAGAAAAATGCATATACAGCAACAGAGACTGATGGTCAGTTCAATCCACGTAGGTTTATTTGCATCAATACAGAATACAAGCAACTGTGTTGTCTGGAGAGCAACCACTGAGCAAAGAAAAGTTACAGTGTTTTATACCCTAAACTGGCCAACGTCTTACCTCATAGCTTTTGCATACTGTACATACTAAAAATCCTGATTTGACCTTCCCAGTAATCATGGCCAACGCTGCATAGTTACTATAGTCTCTTACCCAGTTCATAACACACATGTCATCGAAGGAAGACAGTCGAGACAGAGCACAGTGGGCAGAACATAAACCTTAGAAAAAACACTACACTGTGTGTGAGCATACAGTCAAGCTGCATGGTTCAAACTCTGGTCAGGTCAACCTGGACTTTAACTCTCCTCCCATTCCAACTTATCCTGTTACGTAGGTTGTTATTAGGTTCCCGTGCAACCTGACCGTGAAGATAAGTTCACTCACATACACACACACACACACATGCAAGGCCTCATCTCTTGTGAGTACAGAGTGAGAGTACACTGTTAGTGAGATTACATCACAGATTGTTCTATATGGATGAGCTAGCAATTATAAAGAAAGAATACATCACATGGATTAACTAACAGTTCATTTTAAATTAACACAATTCATTTCCAACTTCCACATGCTGCTCTAACATTGATGGAAGAAGAGAGAGCGGTTCAGAGTTTATACTGATAACTGGATTTACTGCGAGTCAGTCTGTTGTATCAGTGACACCTGTAACCATGGTAACTGTACACAACAAAGATGGCGATAGAAGACATAAACAGTAAAAAATGCCTGAAGAACACGAGACTAAAATGTCTTTAGACTTTATTGACTAAAACAATAAATAATAATCAAATGACTAAAATTTAACTAAAACTAATGTACATTTTCTTCAAAAGTTTAAAATAAAATCAAAATCAGGGGTCAAAATTAACTCTGCATCACAGGTGGGTTTAAATCTGTTTTGTAAATGTGTTCAAAACTCATGAAGACATGTTGAGCTTCAAGGTTCATTCTTGACTTTGTAATACTTTTTAGTAAAAATTAACTTAAGGTCAACTTGCTTTCAGTCGCATTTAGTGGCTGTCGTCAGTGGATGGAGTTTGCTCGGCTGTCATAAGAGTGGAGAAGACATATTTATGAATAAATAAATAGTCCAGGACTAAATATCATAAACTAAATTATATGACTTAATAGTAAATACATGTTATTTTCATTATATTTTCTATGATTACAGCTGTGTTATATTTTAATTGCAGTCATTTATTAACTGTTAGGAATGATTCACAGGAGCAGTTATTACCAAATATATTAATGAACTGTTAAAAATGTCAGGTTGTGTTTTTGTCGGTGGGAAGGCGTCAGGTGCTGCATCTGAAAAAAACAAAACACGTCAGACATTTGAAGGTAGGAAGGCCGGCAGCTGCCTGATAAGAAAACCACACTGACATCAAGGCTACGCTGCCATGTAGAAGCTTTTTCACAAGAAAGCAGTTAATTAATGACTAAAGTGGTCGACACTCAGTCCTCAACCATCCTTTAAACTTTAAAACGTTCGAACATCCACATGCAGCCATGAAGCTCTGCTGACTCATAAAACTGAGAACAAAGATATCTCCAGGGCAGTAGATCATGGAGGACACTGAGGTCCTCTGTGATATTTCTGGGAATTTTGGGCAGTTTAATGAAATGAAGGTTAGTTTACATTCTACAATGGCAAATATTTTACACATGTCTGGGTTTTAAAGGATGATTCTGATATTCATTAGACTAAATGTCATGACATTTGTCAGTTCTGGGACCAAAAAAAAGAACCGATAAAAGTGATTTAGTACAAAATTACACACCTGGCAGTGCAGAGTGAGCTTGAAACAACATTATATTTAGATCATACTGTAGGACATTAAAGTTGACTAAAATGTCATTTTAAAATATGCAGAAAGTTATACAGAGTTTTGTTGGTGTATAGTCAGAACATCTTAGAGGGGTGGGGTTGTTCTAGGGGAATTTGGACTCATGACCTTAGTATTTCTAAAATCCTGGCTATAGCACTGATTAACACTAATCCACACAACTGTTACAGATACAGTCCGACATTAAATTGTCGTTGATGGCAATGTCAGTCAATCCACTACTGTGGTCCAGACTGACCTCACTACCTCACTATCGGATGGATTGCCATGAAATTTGGTTCAGACCTTCAAGTTCCATGTGGATGAAAGACAGCGGTGATCCTCTGACTGTTTCTCTAGCGCCACCAGCAGGTCAAAGTTTTCATTTATTTAGTAAAATATTTCAAATCTACTTAATGGATTGGCACCAAATTTCGTACATACTTCATCCCATTGACTATAGTGATTTCCTTATTCCCCTCTAGCGCCACCATGAGGTTGACATTTGTAGTTTTAAGTGAAACATCTCAACAACTATTATGGGATGGATTGTGATGAAATGTGGTTCATCGTTCATGTTCCCCTCAGGATGAACTGTAATAACTTTGGTTATTGACTTTTCATGTAGCGCCATCATCAGGTCAACATGTTAATGTGTCCAACACTTTGGTTTATGACCAAATACCTGCAGAACTACAGACATTCCCATCAGCCTCAGCTGCACTCTGTGTTTACTGCTAACTAGCAAATGTTAGCATGCTAACACACTAATCTAAGATGGTGAACCAAAGCAGGACCACCTGCTAAGCACCACCATGTCAGCATGTTACCTTTAGCATTTAGCTCAAAGCACCGCTGGGCCTAAGTACAGCCTCGCAGAGCTGCTAGCTGCTAGCATGGCTGCAGAGTCTTGCTAAAATGGATGTTTACAGTTCGGACATGTGGTTGAATAGTGTTTTGATCCAATGAGCAAAGTTGAAAAAAACTGTCACCATAAACTATGCAGACGATTCAACGAGCACCATCCTTCTGCTTCAGAGCAGTAGAGCTGTTCGCAGAGCAGGTGGAGCATCAAGAAGATTGCTCCACTACATCACCCATTACAACTAAATGTCCATGAACAATGCTCCTGTTCCTCAAACAGGAGGCTGCATGCAATGGATAATCCTTCCCTGCCCCTGCATGCCATAACAATCTCAGGTCACATCCATAACTCCTGTAGAAACACTAAAACTGATGAAATACTGAGGTTCAGATGACTCTGGCGTTATGTTTTTCTCCACCTGAAAGATGGAATTGTTGTTCTACTAAATCACATAACCACACAAACAAATATAAAATAATTACACATTATTAGAATAATTATCTGCACTTCTGTATTTAAAATCAAACTTCTTGAGAGTGATGTACCCACAGGGAGTAAACATTTTAAGATCTTCAACCCTGATTGACAGTGAGAGCAGACTGTTGGGGGGGGGGCAGGGAGGGGTCTGTGTGTGTGTGTGTGTGTGTGTGTGTGTGTGTGTGTGTCTGTCGGGGTCAGCGTGGTGCTACAGTAGTGACGCTCAGCTCTCCTCAGCCTGGCTGCCTGCATGTGTGTGTTTGTCACTGTGGTAAGAAAAAACTTTTATTTTGAAAAATCTTGTTAATAAAATAGATCTGTCTCACTCTGACCGTCTGGATGACAGTAAGCGAGTGTGTGTTGTGTTTCTGAGCTGAACCGTAGTTCAGTTCACTGTGTGTTTGAACGCAGCACCACGTGTTCACAGATCCACCACCTGTTTCTGGTTTTACTTTGAAATGTTTTCAGATTCACAAGTTAAAATCACATTTTTGACAACATGCTAGAACTTTTCATAGACGTGTCTTTAATCTAGATGTAGTGAACATAACTGAGGAAAACCTTTCATTCTCATGTCATGCACATTAAGATATTAACACGTGGAAACGTGCTTCACATGTTAAATATTTGGGTTCAATTTAAAGGCGCTAATCGATAATTTGATGTCTGTCAGTCTGGTTGACGTATGGAGAACACTGCACCCGTCAGACAGTTTTTCCTCTCCTGTTCATGGTGGTTCAATATGCTTCAGTCAAAATATCATAACTTAGTGTTGATATGACGGTTTTCACGTGTGATTTTTTTTTTTTTTTTTACAATGCACTATTAAAAAAAATCATGTGATGACCAGAAAAATAGAAACACTTCATCCATTACAACAACTGTTATGATACTTTTTATTTGTCACTTAATAAGTTGACAAAATATTAAAAAAGATCTTTTAAAATCTACCTCTAATATATGACACTGTTGAGTCCTGACAGACACATTATCAGATTATTGTCTGTTATCTTTCACAGAGTTCACGTACAGGCTAACATGTTATTGAGGGTTCAGTGATGAAACCTGATTATTAGTTGACACACAGGAAACTTCTGCTGTGATGTTGACGTGGTTTGACCAGAAACAGCCTGATGAAAAGTGGATTTGGAGCACAGCGAGGGGTCGACGTGCAGAGACACATCTGCCGGCCGCAGACAGCGACGACATGCGAGCGCTTCTTAACTCTCGGACGCTGCGAGGGCTTTTGGAGTGCACCTCAGCAGAACCAAATCACATTGTCTTTATTTTTTTGTTTTCCATGGCGGGACAATGGAGCGGCCGAGGGGGTCCATGTTCAGTGTCCACTGCCCGCTGCAGACACTCCACAGCTCTAATTGATGCTTTGTCCGTCCACGTCTCGCCTCGTTAGAGCCCTCAGAGCCTGCAGGCCGGAACAAATCCAACATGTCATCTGGTCTCAGGTCTGCTCCAACTGTGTGTGTCAGAGTGTGTGCTTATGAGTGTTGAGGTTTGTACTCCATGTTCGGAAAACTTGCACTTTTCTGAGCTCTAATAAATGTAACTTTCATACATGTTCAGGTGCCATTTTCCAAAAGAGATAGTTGATTTGAAAGTGCCGGCGTCATGCTGCAGTGAGGATGGAAACAACAGACCTTTCTGAAACTGAAGTCATAAAATGCATTCATCAGCTAACCTTCCCAAACTCTTAAAATGCTCTAAAATTATAAACATTTAGGTTTTATTATTGATCAGACTCTGGTTCCATAGTTCCTGGAACTATTTGGTTTAAAAGGGCTGTATAAGAAACCTGCAGCTCCCTCCACATTTGACCAATCAAAACAGGCCTCCAGTTATCTTAAAGCTGCAGTGCAGAACTTTTGTCTCCCCTTCTGGTAGTGAGAGTAATTACACAAACACTGTGGACAATCCATTACTTAGGCAGAGTAAATGTAATAGCTACACAGCCTACTCCAAATATTTTACAAAGACCAACCTGTCCAAGAACAGTAACACAACATACCTGTCTGCCCTCAGTCCCTGCTCTTCTTTCAGCCTCTCCAACCAGGAACAGCTGCACCGATGGTTCTCCTGTTAGTTTCTGTTTCTGACTGTAGTCCTTCCTCTGAACGCTGAGTTTCTGTTTTATCTGCAGCATCAGAAACTTTTCTCGGAGCTTCTCAGGTTTTTCCTCCAGACTCCTGGTTGCTGCAGCTGCTCCGTCAGACCAGAGCCATGTAGAGAGAACTATCTGAAGTCTACGTCAGTCATGTGACCATCGAGCATTTTGAGCTTCTGTTGATGCGACTCTCTCTGCATGGCTCTGGTTTTACTACCAGCTGCAGGAATGTGTCCACACACAGCAGATTTAAAAACTCAGGTATACTGAGACACACAGAGAGATTTAGCTGGAGGTGATCGGCTGAATCAGCTGAATGTGTGAACTCGTCTGTTGACGGACTGAATGTGACGGACCTTCATTTATATGGAAAAGTCCTGCACTCTAGTTTTAAATCAACTTTGATCAAAAGCTTCACACTGTAGTCCACGTAATGTGTAGCAGTTTGATGATGACAGTTTCCTGTAGATCAACTTCTGACCCTGATCTCTTAACCTCTCTCCACTTTCCTATGCTACAGTACAGCACCCTCTGCAGGCTGAGGAGTGGATCCCACC
This sequence comes from Macquaria australasica, assembly GCA_005408345.1. Lineage (NCBI taxonomy): Eukaryota > Metazoa > Chordata > Actinopteri > Centrarchiformes > Percichthyidae > Macquaria > Macquaria australasica. The sequence goes on from SEMN01001059.1 coordinate 32,128, forward strand.
CACCTCTCCATGGTAACATCTGTGTGTGTGTGTGTGTGTGTGTGTGTGTGTGTTTCCAGCTCCTCAGGTTGACTTGTTAATCTCTGCAGGCAACTGTGACGTCATACACTTCCTCACAACCACCTGCAGAGATGATCCAGTCGCTTTGATCTGATCAATAACACCTACTGATTAATAATAGACTTTTGTACTTTTACTAAAGTAAAAGAACTGAGTACTTCTTCCACCAGTGGGTAAGAGTGGCTTGTTAGCGCCCCCTGGTGGCAGCTGGAGGTAACTGCCTGTATTTGAGTTCAGGACAGAAAATAAAGGCAGAACATGGTATCTGTCTCCTCACCTGTGATCTGCTGATGAAATCAATATAGAAGGTCAAACCCAGCAGTCTGCAGCAGATATAAATCCAGAGTGATGTGTTTACAGGAAACAGCTGTGATCCAGTTTAATCTCAGCTGGCAACTGTGAGGTTTGAGTGTCTCACGGAGCCAACTGAGGTTCACCTGAAGGCAGCACCATCACCTCCTACCTGAGGACCAGGACAGCCTCAAGGGGGCGCCGTGGAAACCCCCCAAAAATATGAAAACTATAAAATAAAAAACAAAGTAAACCTCTGAAAGCTCCTGTTTTCATAATGACTGAAAATTTGAATCTTACGTCATGTCATATATTTTCGTCCTGCTGTTGCCTCACATCTTTGTTTGGTTTTTATTTAAATGCTTCAGATACTAGTGATGTGTCATCACTCATGATGATCACTCAACGAGTAGTAACGAGTCGTCTCAGAGAGTAACTCGTTCTTTTTGGCTGCGCCTGCACAACAATAACAATGTATGAGTTCGTTTTTCTCACGTGACAGCTACACAGACTAAGTATTGGACAGAAATGAGTCGTCATTGCCCCCCCCCAAAAGAAATCAATAAATTACTCAAAAAACAGTAGTTCATTTTACTGAGCGAGATTTAAGGAACTAAGTCACTGTAATGAACCGGTTATGCCATCACTATCAGATACAATAAAAGGTTAGTTCACCCAAGTTAAATATAAGGCTATGTGAGAGTTAAATAAGAAAACATTTGTTTTCCCCTTAATTTGATGTTTGCAAGTTTTAAAATAGATTCTGCAGTCTTTGGTGAGTGGCTCATCAAGGTTTTTATTAATTCACAAAATGCTCATTAAACATATTAAGTTAATTTTGATATTGATAAAAACTCACTCAAATAAAAACGTACTTTGCTTTTACCTTGTGAAGCGTTTTTTAATTTTAGGACTTTTTTGACCAACTCTGGGAAACCATTTTAATTTTTAAGTAACGTGAACACGGCAGGTTTAACTTTCTCTGTGGCTTATATTGTGTGTCTCTGTGTGTGATCATGTACAGGTAAGTATGACTGCGAATCCACCTGGAATGACGGACAGGTTTCCTGATGTTGATGATACTGCATCAGGAACTGATTGGAGAGCGATGAGAGGCCGTCAGTTCTTGATGCACAGCCTTCAGCATTCAGAGACGCTTCTCACAGTGAACACCTGAAGGACGTCGAGGCTTCGTCAGCAACCAGCCAATCACAGCCAGGAATGTATTTTAAATCCATAATTTACCCAGGTAAATTATTATATTCATGCTGGCAGCGTGTCTTTATGGACTCAACAAGCTCAAGATTTGTTATAATTGTCATGAAATTTGGTTCAGACATTCATGCTCCCCTCAGGATGAACTGTAATAACTCTAATTAACATGGTGATTAATCAACATGTTAATGTGTTTATGACCAAATACCTGCAGAACTACAGACATTCCCATCAGCCTCAGCTGCACTCTGTTTACTGCTAACTAGCTAATGTTAGCATGCTAACACGCTAAACTAAGATGGTGAACATTATAGCTGCTAAACATCAGCATGTTAGCATCGTCATTGCGAGCCCGAGTCGCTGCCCGATCCGCACCAGAAACCTGGTATTTCCTGTGCTACTTCCGGTCACCTATTTTTTCTTAGTTGCAGAAATTAAACTTTCTGTTGATAAGTGGAACATATACTTAGAAATACATATTGATCAAATATGTTTAGTGTGACTTTTACCTATCTACCAAAATCTAGTGGTCCACTTAAATTTGATAAATTTAAAAAGTGTCTTAAGTGATAATGAATCATAATAAATACATACATAAACATTAATATATATCTCATTTTTCATAATTGAATGAATTCAACAATTACTTTATCATTTTACCAGCTGTTTTGTTAATGAATGATGAAATTAGCTCCATATTTTAGACACTTTTTACCAAAACAGGAAATAAAGTGTTTATTTAATAAGGAAAAATCTGAATCTTCTATTTCATAACTAGTAAAACCAAAAATAACATTATTGGTTGATTGATTGGTTGATTACATTTTCCCTTATTAAATAAATACTTTTTTTAACTTTTGTATTTCTAAGTATATGTTCCACTTATCAACAGAAAGTGTGACTTCAACCGAAGCTTTTAATTTCTTTAAGAAAAAAAAAAAGCAATAACAGGAAGTAGCCACATTTTCGCACATGCTCAGAACAAATCAGGTTTCCAGTACGGATTGGGCCTGTTAGCGTGCTGATGTTAGCATTTAGCTCAAAGGTCTGCTGTGTACAGCCTCACAGACGAGATAAGACACCACACAGGAGAGTTTTACTGTTTGAAGTTTGTTGCACATTATACAGTTAAAGCTGCAGAACGAACTGACAGAGTGATGATCGATGTTAGCAAACAGCCGCCTTCTTCCACATCCAGCAGTCACAGAGCAGCATGATCATCTCATTCCCTCTCTCCACCAGCTCCTGAGTAAATATCCCGCTCATGAAGATCAGTGAAGTATTTGAGGAAAATGTCTTTCTGTATATGTATTTCTTCATGTTGTATTCTGGGTAAAAAAAGATTTTGTTGTGGTTTCTAATCAGCCTTTAATGGCAGAAAAAAGAGTTCTTAAAGTGAAGAAGAGAAATATACACAAACATTTTATTTGCATAGTCTTAATTTAGAAGATGTAGATGTTGTACAAAGTGTCAGATGCCTGAACCCAGACAGTGACAAAACACGTGTATCACCTGAAACTCAGTATCATCAGCAGCTAGTTGACGGTTTTCTTTAATGAAGACTCAAAACACTAAAAAGGACAAACTCTGCGTCAGCTCTGTTGTCCTGAACACACAATACATTTCTATTCTAACATACGTTAGGTCAGAATGAAATCAAAGAGCACCAATCCATCCACACCAGACTGCAGCAACAATTCATCATTTAACCGACCAGGACCATCAGGAAGACATTCCCACGTCCACTGCTGTTCCTGCAGCTGGTCAGTTGTCCCGTGGGGCCGTCGTGTCTTCAGAGTTTATTTTCTTCAGCTCAATCTTTGCATCACTTTGTCTGTGTCTGAACAGAAAGAAAGAAAGGAGCAAAGTAGTTATTTTATCCTTGTGAATGACAACAATTCATTAGCAAGTGGTTAAAAATGTAAATAAAGTTGTACCATGACCACCGAGAACTCTGGATTCTGATTGGTTGGAAGGTCTGGATTAACTTTTAGGAACTGGACAGTTTGACCGGACACCTACAGTATGATTTTTGTGTTTGATGGCAGTTGGTTGATTGATTGATTGATTGATTGATTGATTGATTGATTGGATAACATGTTAAAGTGAAAACATTTATTTCCAACATGGTGCCAAGATGTTAAAAGAAAACACAGAGAAACACAAGACATTCAACATGAAATCTAAACAGCACATCACCACAATTAAAGAAAAGAATAACTGTGTTACCCTGTCACATAAAAAGCCCTAACCTGACCTCCATAAGCCCCTCTCATATTTAAAACGTGATGTGTAAGGGAAGGCTGTTCCACAACATGGCACACGCAGCCATGCTAGCTACTGCTGGCTGGTCAAAAACTCCAACCCTATTGTCGGACAGGAATGTTGATGATTCTGCAAAACCCTGGATCACATTAAATGACACCATTTTTTACGTCCATGTCAATGTTTTTAAAATACTCTTCCGCAATATGCACACATGGCAACTATGGTGTGGCAGGGAAAGTTCATGGTTAAGGTTAACAATAAGGTGAACACTGTTGCAGGTCTGTGGAAGGACACAAACTCCAGTCTCCTGCATAAAAATCAGGCTTTTACAGGTCATGATATAGATCTGGGACTTGACCAGAGCACAGAGTTGAAGCAGTAGAAATCTCTTGAAGACAAAAGAAACACTGTACCTTCCCTCCTCAATATCAAAGATGTTTTCAGGCAGACGGACGTTGAGCGTCTCTGGGAGCATGAAGACAAAGCTGCCGCTGATGATCCCCGTCCCAGCGAAGATCAGCGGCGGCAGAAGAAGCCAGACGTCCTCCAGCAGCATGATCATCGGAGCTAGGGAACTCCCGATCCGACAGAGACACGAGGTGTAGCCTAACCCACACTGCCTGTCCAACAACACAACAGGAGCTTCAGTCTGAATGCCGCAGTTCTCCACAGAACACAGTCTCATTCATTTTCACCATCAATGTGTTTGTCTCACTGGCAGCAGGTCCTGAGGACGCCAATGTGGCTCCAACATTTTGGTCCAGATCAAGAAACCTTGACAATGACTGGTCACCTTTCCATGACATTTCCTGATCCCATTTCTCCTTTTCTCAGGATAAAACTTTACATTTTGAGCTCTACGGCTGGTTAAGGACAACAAGCACCATCATTGTGTGTATTGCCCTTAAGCCTTGTTCTGTCCAGCACTTTCATATTTAAGGAGCTGCTGGCAGGTTTAACACAGTTTGGATGCCGTGGAAACAATGTTTGAAATGAACGTAACATTATTTTTACAGATCTAGTTTATATTTTCTAGACCAGAGTCTGTTATTCATTCATTCATAACACATATAGAAAACACATGACAATAGCTATTAATCAAATTGAAAGCAAATAATCAAATAATGTAATAATATAAAACACACAGGGGCCATTTTTCTGCATAACATGTTAATAGCTAATATTAATTAATTAGTTAATATTTTTTGAATGCAGTACTTTTACTTGTAATGGAGTAATTTCACATTGTGGTATTGTTTGACATGACGCTTACTGCACATGCCAATAATGTTTGCAGTGGACGTCTGGCTTCTAAGTACTAAACACTTTAATTCATATAAATGAATGTGGTTCGAAACACAGTCTTTAACAACTCTTTCCAATCACACTGGTTAAAAATGCTGTGTAAGTAAAAGCAGCATCAGTCAGGGTCCTTTGGGTTGACCCTCGTGGTTTCAGGTTTGGGGTTTTACCTGAGGATGGTTGGGAAGAGTTCAGCTGAGTAAAGGAACGCTGTGGTGAACGCCGCCTCTGAGAAACCCTTCGCCACCACAGCGATGCACGTTCGAAGCACAGAGAACTCTGAAAGAGAAAAAGATTATGTGTGAGGGTCTAGAAATGTCAAAGTCATCTTTTTAGTTAAAGGTCGTATCTGTGTAGATTCACCACAGACGTGAATTCTCGTTTATGTACATGTATGCAGAGACAGGAAGTGATGTCACCTAAAGGTATGGCTGTGTTCACTCCAATCAGAGCTCCCGTTGTGATCAGAAACCACGCCTGGCCGTTCCGCCGGCCGAACCAGTCCAGGACGAAGAAGGTCAGGATTTTGGCAGGAACTTCGATGGCGCCGTAGATGAACTGTGTGAGGTAGATGCTGACGCCGAAACCTGAGATCCTGAAGCTGATCCCGTAGTACAGGAAGGCAACAGCAAACCTGTAGGTACAGCAGCACAGTCAGTACGAACACACAGCAGCACAGTGGACAACAAGGTCAAACGTCAGAGGATACCAGAACAATCCGGAGCACAGGGTGATCTTCCTCAGCTGGGGTGTTTTGACCAGATCCAGGTAGGTGTTTTTCTTCTCTGCCACCTCAGACACCGTCGCCTTCCGCAGAGCCTGAAACAAGCACACAGACCAACACAACAGTAACTGTCAGCACATGAACATCAAAGATATGTTTGTCGGCCGATATATATCTTTAACAGAGCCCATTTCTGGACGGGGCTTCGTTTCTTCTTTCCTCTGTTTTATAAATCTGTTGCACCATATTTTAGTACGACCTCGCCTTGTTTTCTGATCTGCTCCCGTATTGTATGATCCAAACTCACTTCCTCAGACAGAGGACAGCAGAGTCACGTCACACTCACCACTCTGCAGAAAGCACTTTCTGTTTAACACACATACGGGTTTCTTTCACTAAATAACTCCAGCTTTTTCCATTTTGCCAGTTTGCCAGCTTGGCTGAGTTTCCGTCAATGAAACTCAACACTTCCTGCCCAGATGTTTCACATTAAAAGCCTTCCAGTGGTGTAGTGCAGGTATACGGCGTATAACTACTTATTTTTCAGCCGGCTTTGCTTTTCTTTCTTTACTAAACCCCTTCTGATGCCATAGTCGTAGATCAGTAGTGTGCCGCAAGTGTAACATATGCTTCTTGCATGTTACATTAAATACATAATTTGAGGTTTAAATTGTTACTTTCTCTAATAGCAAAATCTTGTAATATAGAATTTAATTTTGTCAGTAATGTTACCTTTATTTGATAGTTGGAAGTTGTACATATTTGTATTATTTTCATATTTTTATGATGATTATTTTATATTTCATATTTATTACTAAGCTACAAAGGATCCATGGTAACAATGCAGTTGAAAAGTCCATCACCGGGGGAACAAGTCCCCCAGGTGAGTGGTTGACTGTTAAATGAAAACCTGTAAATATTAATGTATAGCCTATCAGAGAGAGAGACGGTAACTAAATTGACATCCAGAGTAATTATCTATGTGTACTAATTTATCTGTATCGGTAGTGGACCGTTGGCTCTATAATTTGTCAGTTAAGTTTATTTAGATTGGCTACAGAAATCATTCATTAGTATTGTAAGTTTCCTTTGTTTATGATTTTCTTTTGTACTGAATAGTTTTACTGAGACCGGGCTTGTATCCCCCAGGTCCTGAAGTGCTTGTAAGCAATAAATCATCTGTGAATCGACATCGGAGCTGTTTGTGTCTCAGCATTGGAGTTAACTACTGTAGCTGTCAGCTGTTAGTCCATCAACATCACAAAACACAACGCAGAGACTATTGGCTGTTATCACTGTCAGCGATATAAGAAATGTATTTGCTGTTTTATAAACTGTAATCAAGAGTAGACAGACCCTGGTTACACAAGCCACATTATTTTTCCTAGGATGGCGAAGGCATGACCTGGTTGGTTGGGTTGGTTAGGTTTAGGCATGAGGAGTGATGATTGGTTTGGGTTAGGGTAAGAATATCAGGGTTAGCCAATCAGAGGCAGAGTAGGGCAGGTCATGCCTTCGATTCGCCATCCCAGGATAAGAAATATCTAATGCGGCCGACCTGCCCATAGACTACTTGCAAGGTGCGAGAATAGGTGTCCAGTTTTCATGTGTGGATGGACTGAGGAATAATGAGGAGTTCACTCAAAATGCATAATTATGTTGTTGTCTCACCCGAAAAACAATTCCTGCACCTCTTCTGTGGCTAATGTTGATTTCATAATGATCCCTGAAGTCAAGCAGCAGAAGTTAAGTGACAATGTGGAAACACTACCAGCCAATTTTTGGGTGAACTAAATCTTAAAGAGTAGTCTTACATGTCGCTGTTTATAACACAGGGTGTTTATCCTTTGTTGGCATATATTAAGAGTATACCCACTTCTCCAGGCACCACTACACCGTTCTGTTAAAAGCCTCCCAGTGGCTCAAAGGGCAGCATCCCTCGCGTCCCTGAAAGGCTTTTACTTTGCCAGGAAGTGTTGAGTTTCACCGATGGTTCTGAAAGTGTTGGACGGACAGATCGACACCCTGAATCCTCTCTGCTCATCAATAACTTTTATTAATGCTGGATGTTCATATTGAGTCAGTCAGCTGCACCTCTGTGTCCAGTTTAGATGTGTATTCCTTCTTCCCGTTCATTTTAGCGCACTGAACCAGATACTTCTGGGCTTCCTCTGCTCTGCCGTTGGCCAGCAGCCAGCGGGCCGACTCCGGCAGCCACCTGACCACAGACAGAGGAAACTGGCTTTTAAAAACACAGACACACTAGGATGTTTACTGTCAGCGTGGAGAAGGGAAACTCCCCCTAACATCTTACCACCAGGAGATGATGGCAGCGATGCAGGGCGCCGTCACCGCCAACGTCAGGTGTCTCCAGTCTCGTATGAAGTAGGCCAGCAGGGCCAGGAGCATGTTCCCCGCGCTCCACGACAAACTCATGACGGTACCGGTGAAAGTCCGGTGCTTCACGTCTGTCCACTCGATACCTGAGCAGGAAGTGAGCGACCACAGCAAACAGACTTCAATGAAATAAAGACTTCTTTCAGACTGAGAACCAGATTTCTACCTTTGGTCATAGATAACAGGACCATAAATAACATGCTGTCAATATGTCGACCGATATGCATAGTGTACTCTGCTTCAGATAATTCAAGATAATAACAACAATAATCTACGTATCCAGAATTCATTCAATATTAGAAATGTGCTAAAATGCTAAAATACAGTATGTATGAATATTTTAATCCAACAGCATTCCACGCTAACTCCAACAGTTCCCTGTACTACAGGTCTTCACAGGTCCAGGTTCTAAAGAACTGAGACCCGACCCAGGACTTGAGGTAGACTCAGTAAAATGTAACATTCATGGTACAAAATAACAATTACTGTTTGGAATTAGTTTGACAGATATTATCTTCATTATATTCTGTCTGACTATCACCCAGTTGGCTGCAGAGTTTTTAATTTAATTTTAATTAAATTTATTTAATTTAAATTTTTTTTTCTAATTAATTTTTTTCTTCCCTTGCAGGGACAAGAACAAGAACAATTCAGCCGGATAATAAGATAAACAACAGATTCATGATTATAAGGCTACAGAAGGTTTTAGTGTTGTGGTGAAAACCGGACTTTAAATTATTTCTATAAATGAGTCTTTGGAGCGTACAAACAAATCAGTTTCTATGACTTTACATTCGATCCTTGATCATTATTATTATATTTCTGCTCTTTTCCATTGCGGCTGCTTGTTAATTGATGATTAGTTTGTGTTCAGGGTCTAGATGGTTTCCGGGTGTTTTTGGATGAAGCCTGACTCTGCTCGTGGCCCCTTCTGATTGGATTTTATTTTGAAAATTGATTCATGCTCGTTGGGCGTGGGTGCTTGTTTGGGATGCTGTCAGAGGGCTTTTACTGTGAAGCAGCTGCAGATGTTACATATGTGCTGTTGTTGTTATTATGTGCTTTTCAAATTAATGAGACCATGAAGTCACAATCGTTAGATAACGATTAGATATCTTGAAAAAGGAAAAATCATTATCTCAGATTAACCGTTAAAAAATACATTTGATCACCAATAAAAACATAATTTGCTGTCATAACAACATAATGAAGCAGTGATCTCAGTATAATGAGATGACAAAGCTGTGATGATGAGATGATGAGCCACTAAGTCTTTATTGGGAAAATTAAACCATAACAATAAAAAACCCTGTCAGTGGGTTTTTACGCCGACGTCACCAAAGAGACACGAGCTTGACGTGAATGTGTTTTTGTTTTGAATTGTGTCTTTGCGTTCTCACCGAGGGCCACGCCGATGATGGACATCCCGCTGAGGGCCGCACCGCAGAGCGCTCTGCAGACGGCGAACATGACGTACGAGGTGGAGAAGGCCGAGGTGACTCCCAGCGTGGTGGCGGCAATTAAAGCCACCAGAAGCATTGACTTACGACCAAACCTGCAACACACACACACACATCACTTTAGTAGCTGGTCTGGAGCTTTTGATCAAATCAGAGGATCTTCATCTGCAGATGGAGTCGGTTGTCGAAGATTTTTTTCAGAGAACTTTGAGGACTCCTTATGTCGACTTAAGTTCATTCTTGAACTTCATTTAGTTTTTCTTTTTTATTTGAACATCATGTGATATGTTCAAAAGCTCCAGAACAGCTACTAAATGGACCTTAAAGTGACATAGTTTTGTCGACAAGTGACAAACATTTTAAACTGATCTCCTCATTTAAAAAAAATATTATTTTTCTGTGAAAATAATCGTCACCAGAGTTCATCTGTCTGCAGCTGTGTGTGTGTGTGTGTGTGTGTGTGTGTGTGCACGCAGAGATACAATCATGTGGAGACAGAGGTCTGTGTTGGTAATTAACGACATGGGCTTATTAGGTAACTGACCTTTTGGGGCTTATTCAATATAAAGTCACGTGGAGAATCTGCAGTTATTACCACACACACACACACACACACACACACACACACACGTTTGTATCAGCAGAGCAGCAGCTGACTTTGTTGCTGAAAAGCACTTTGAATCGCCTCGTTGTTAAAAGGTGCTGCACAAACAGAGAGTTGTGAACTATAGCGTGGCAGCTGCCTTGCTCAGAGGGAAGGTCTGTTTGAATGTGATCGGTATGAAGCCAGGACTGTAGGTCACAGAGCTCCGGATAACTTTATATGTTAAAGTTAGAGTCGTTCATTTTCATGAAATCAAACCTCATTTTTAATACTATTAATGGTTGGTATTTCTCAGCAATTGCAATTCAATCTATTTACATGTACTGCAGTAATCACGGCTTTACAGTGGTGGAAGAAGTATTCAGATCCTCTAACACCATACTCTGAAAATACTCCACTACAAGTAAAAGTCCTGAATTCAAAACCTTACTTCAGTTTATGACAAACATCTAGAGAAGCGTGGTTTTCACTGAACAGGAAGGGGATGAAAAACTGTTATCTGAAAAGTAACTAAAGCTGTCAGACAAATGTAGTGCAGTAAAAAGTACAATATTTGCATATGGGATGTGGTGGAGTAGAAGTATAAAGTAGCAGAAAATGGAAATACTCAAGTAAAGTACAAGTACATTGTATTTTTTATACTTAAGTACAGTACTTGAGTAAAAGTACTTAGTTACATTCCACCACTGGTCCTGCTGCTGTGAGGAAAACTCCTGACTCGGTGTGCAGCATGAAATTAGATGGAGGTTGTTGACTTCTCTATTAAAACAACCTGAGTTTGTTTGGCTGCACTGTAAACATTGACACCACACTGTAAAACATTTTAAGCTGCTGCAACTTATAAATGTATGTAAGCAAGTTTCCATCATAGAGACAGAGCACATTTAAGTCCCGCCCACATAGGAACTCAACTTCATTGACTTTGTATTGCGTGAAGGTGCCTCCTTGTCACATCTGTGCGCTGCTGTGTGGTTGGATGCACCACCAACAGAGTAAAGAACCCAGAACTAAGTTTTTATAAGCTGCAGAACCCAAAAACTGAGTTTTTAAGAAGACAAGAGTTGATCCAGACGTGAGACATCAGCAAGAAGAACGGGAACTCTGTGGGATCCTGACACTCAGTGTGTCCCACTATGTCACTGCTCAGTACAATATCCAAATGTCAGTTTTAGGCTAATTATACTGCTGTAAGCTAAGCTAAAGCATTTTGACAGTATGCTACTTGTGTAGCTGAATGTGGCTAAATCAGAAAGCTATGCAGTATTATGTTAGCTAGTGGCTTAGCTTGAGAAGAGACACTGAGACAGACCCACAGTGTTGAGTTTGTCCTCTCTTGTGGACACAGGGAGCTAAAATAATCCTCTGACAGGCTGAAATCTGATGTTTTTAGCTGCTGCAGGCATTTTGTTAGCGTTTCAGCCCTTGGTTGCAGATTGTGGCACCTCTATGTGTGTTTTCTTCCAACTACAATAAAGAACATTTTTTTAAAAAGGTGAATTAACTTGAAATTAACTTTTTTTTTTAAGTGTTGATTCCACTTAAGATCCTGTATGAAGTTTTACAGGGCAGCTGCTCCTCACTTGTATTTCTGACTGCGCAAGGAGTGTTTGCTGTATCCCGGTGGTCGATATGCATGTCATCTCCAAATGAGTTCTGGGACCTGTAGTATTAAACCTGTTACAATGGTAACGAAGGACTCTGAAGAACTCACTTGTCAGAAAGCTGTCCGAACAGAACGGCTCCGAACGTGACGCCGAGGAAGAAGTAGGTAGCGAGAGCTTGATTCAGCTGTTTGTCATCACACACCAGATCCCACTGCAGAGAGACAGACAGGTTAAAACACAGATGGCATGACACCTGTCTGTGATGTCGCCCACAGGTGTCAGAAGGGACGAATGGGAGCCTCAAGCTTGAGTTTGAAAAACACACCTCCCTCTAAACCTTAATTCTTGATTATTGTGAGGATTATTTTCACATTCTGATCTCAGACTGACATGAGAAAAGTTGAATTTAACTCCTTAAACTTTTGAGTAAAAACTGTGTTGACTTTGTATTAGTAGAGAGAAGTTTGTTTTCCCACTTACATCATTACAGTCACAGTTTTCTTGGAGCAGCATCTGGTGGACATTAAAGGAACTGCAGCTTAAGAAACTAAGTGATTGTTTCCTTTAGCGCCACCATCATGTCAACGTTTTAATGTGTCCAATACTTGGGTGTATGGGTGTTTGGTGACTGAGTACCATAATAACTCTCAGTGTTTTGAGGGCTGACAAATGAAGCCTTCTGAACCTTTAAAGGACTTTCATTTGATTCAACGTTAATATCAGAACTTTAAAGGAAAAGTTGAATTCCCGCACACAGTCGTCACTGAGTTTATTAGAGACACAATGTTTCTGTCATGGATCTTCGTCAGGCATCAAATTCACAAAGTGAAACAACACATCTTTGACCTAAAACCTCCTGAGTCATTTGCCACATCAACAACTGATGAAAATATTTTTTATGAGTGTGAATGTGACGTTTCACATTGTGAATGAAGCCTGATGAAGGTTTGTGTCTGAAACATTGTGTCTCTAATAGTCTTGAATTGCGGTGGTGCAAGAATTCCTGTGCACCTGTCTACCAGGTGAGCATTATAACACTTAGTTTGACTGGTCAAGTTCAGGTAATAGAGAAGAAAATGCTTTGAGTGTCTTTGGTGTGTGGCTCGCCTGTTCTTCATTTCTGATCAAAGACTTTGATTACTTTAGCTTCTCCTTACCTCTGAGGCAGCTGTGGAGCCGAACTGTGATTGGTCGTAGATCCAGCCGTGTGGACAAGGTGCCGTCCTGTTTCCTTGGCCAAGGTCAAAGGTCAGTGGGGGGTCGTAGACTCTACAGGAGCTGAAGGAACCGTCGTCCTCACGGGGGATCCTGAGGGCCAGTGTCTCGGGGTCGAAGCTCAGCGACACCCCATCACCGTCCTCCAAGCTCCCTAGGGCGCAGCGGTGAGGAGGTGTCGCGGAGATGAAGTTGTGCAGGAGGAAGTGGAGGGGGAGGATGGCGCGGGGGAGGCACAGGATGAATAGGAGCAGGAATTGGAATTTTGAGAAGCCGCCAACATCGTCCAGGATCTCCTCAAACCTCATGGTGACGAGATGGAAGCCGTCTGTGTGTCTAATAGAGGACTCGTCCACTGTCTGAACTCTCTCTCAGTCTGTCTGTGGCTGAAGACAATCAGCTCCTTACAATCAGACAGAAAACACAGTGAGAGGGAAGTGCTGTGTGTGTGTGTGTGTGTGTGTGTGTGTGAATAAATGATTTCTCGGTGTACTGAATCCGTCCGGCATGTGTCACACGAGGCTGAATTCCATAACTAACTAACTACTTCTAAACTCTATATTCACTCATGATGAATAGTCAATTGAGAGATTAATGCATTTATTCTGTTAGGATATCTTTTAAAAGATAAAATAACACCAACATTTACATTTTAACAAGTTTAATTATGTATTCATGCATATAAACTGTAATTATTCCGTGTATTTACACCACTATTTTTCTGTAGGGTAATAACCATCAGAGATCCCATTCGCACTTTAAATTAATCTAGCATTACTTAGAAAATAATAACAATTAAATGTATTTTTAGATTATAAAACATTATATATAATCTATTGTTTACCAACAGAACGAATGAATAGCCCAGGCTGTAGCGCAGTGCAGTGCAGCAGGGACTCGAGACCGCTCGCGACATTTCTTTGACAGAGACAATGATAGTTGCTAAGCAACCAAGATGCATCTCCAAACGCGAAAAAATAACAATAGAATCGTGCAAAATTCCATGCGGTCAATATGACCACTTGTTGCCAAAATAAAAGGATCATATTTTCTATGCCTTTTGTGTAATTTATATAAACGTTTGAATCCTGCGGAGAGTTTGTTCCTCAGAGTAAACGTTTACCCCATTTACACCTGGCATTAAAGGGAAACTCTGGTATTTTTAAACCTGGGCCCTATGTTTTTTAATTTTTTTTTTTTTTTACAAATGTTGGGGTCTAAATGACTAAAACTTACCAAAAATGTTTTGAATTGGTCCAGTAGATTGCCTCCGCTGGCATTAGCAAACAGGCTGCAATTGCTGCAAAATAATCCTTTGGGGCAACTACGCCTGTCAAAGTCCGTCCACTAAAAGTGCTTGTTTTTAGTACTGAATCTGGTTCAGACTGTTATTCTAAGAGTCTGACAACATTATAGAAAGGATCCCTACAGAGACAGACCGTTTGTTAAAGAGTAAGATCCTTTTTGTTTAACCAGAAACAGAAAGTCTCGCTCTGAAATCTCGCGAGAGCTTGAGTTGTTGCAGGAAGAAGAAGGATTTTACTCTTTAACAAAAAGGTCTGGACTTTTAGTGGACAGACTTTCCATTGGAAGGATCCAACAGCTGGATCCTTCGCGGCCCGATCTATTCCAAGATTTATGAGTATATGACGTCCCCAAACGCACCACCAACAGCAGCCGAGCAGGATTACACTTTTAAATGTGAGTATTGGGTTTCAACTCACTCGAATAGCTAACGATACAAATGTTAAAAAAACCAAGGGGCCTTAAAAACCTCAAACCTCAACTGCAGCTGTGACGCAAACAGGAAATCCTCCGTAGACCAGACCGTCTCATTTAACAACGCTCGGTTCTGCCTTCGAACAATGTGGCTGCTGACCTGAGACACAGCTTACGAGTGTTTTAATTAGTCTGGTAATTTGATGTTATGTTTGTAGGTTTTGAACATACAATTAGTGTGAATGGAGGTTTGGAGTTCACTCAGTGTTGAGAAATATGTGTTCTGAACAATATTGTTTATAAAATTAAGATTTGAATCCAACTTCTTTACCAAGTGACTTAAAGTTGAAGTGCACATGTATCACTCAGATTCCTGTGACTGTGGTGGATCAGGATCTTCGAACTCCCAGATCGTCGCCTCTGCTTCTCTCTCGATGTTTCGCTGCATCAGTTCAGGACTCAACAACGGTATCTTCACAGCTGGAGGACAATCAGACTGCAGATTCAGCCAAATGGAATTTATTCAGCTTGTTAGTTTGTTCTGGTCTCACTTCAAGGCTGTTGGGACTCTGACCTCCTCTCTGAGTTCAGTACTTCTACGAATAAGAAATATTTTCCAGTAATTAACCACTCGGACAGCTCATTTCAACTGTGTTTTTCAAATATGAAAATATTTCTGAACTCATTTGTTACCAAAACACAACAAGACAAATAACTTAAATAAATAAGCTTAAAATAATAACAGGAGTCCTGTGGTTCATAAATGTTTTTATATCAAGGTCAAAGTTCAACAAATGTGAACTTTCGGCGCAGCGACGCTCTGCAGTCATCAGCACAGGACGAGGTGAGACATGATGAAGCAGAAAGTGTTAAATAAAAGCAGAACAAACTTCAAGTGAAGAATGATTTAATTGAAGTTTACGGTTCATGTGTTTGGAAATGAGAGTAAAATGTGTGCGGTCACTTCCAGGAATCCTGTGAAAAATCTTTGCCTCTTGATTCCCTTCACTAACACAGTTGGACAGGGTTTCGTTTCCGTCGCCCTTCCTTCTGTCAGACGACAGGTTTTAAAGGTCTGGAGCGGATTTGAAAGAAACTTTGTGGTCAAGTTGGTCTAAAAGAATAACAACTCCCACACAGACTTCCTTCAAGTGGCTTTGATTTTGCACTTACAGCTGCAATAACTGATTCTCTTGGCGACTTGAGATATCAGTATCCTCCACTATGTTCCCCAGCTAGTCTCCAACTGTGTCTGTCTGCTGGAAACACTGAGACTGAACCAGACAGGAAATCCAAAACCAGGAGCTAAAAGAGGCTAAAAGGCTCCGTAGAGCTGCCTGCACAATACACATCCATCGTTAACACACAAATATATTGATCAGTGCAGACTGAAGGTGGTGAAGTTACAGTTGGCAGCACCAGGAGTGTTTAAATGCATGAACATTATCAGAGATCATTCTGTGATGTCTGCCGGCCGGCTCCAAGTTGTGTTTCAGTGTTTCTAGTAATGAAAAGGTACACCTGGCCGACAGGTGTTTCTATATAATGCAATACAGTTCAACAGCACCATAAGCTACACGTCTCTGAAACACCAGCTGAACATGACCCCCATGAAGGAGGATTTATTACAGGACTGATGGATCAGACTGCACCAGTTTCAGCTGTAGTGTTTCGATTTCATTATCATTTAAAGATGTCCTTAAAAATCAAACTTCAAAAACTTGAAAAAGTTGAAGAACTACGGTAATAAAAGTAAAAATACCTTTGAAATGTGTAATTGTGTGTATATGACTCAGTCATGAGGATGTGACACTGCTGAATGATGATGTTTGAGTTTTGAATGAGAAAATGTGTTGTTCAGCCTACAGATGCTGTGTGTTTGTCACCTGCTCCATGAACAACAGGAAGAGATGCAGCAGATAAGAAGACGTGGGGTCCATCTCAGGATCCTCACAGGTCAGCTGAGAAACAGACGGACTCATGGGAGATTTCTTTGAATGATGGACTGATTTTTGTTGGACTAAGGCTGCGCTAGTGTGTGACATTCATCATTATCTGTATAATCCATTTCTCCAGGCTCTCGGGTGTCATGATCCCAAGGACTCTTGTGTGGACTGTGTGTTGTTGCTCTTATTTCCTGTTTTATTTAGTAATCGGGGTTCTTGTTTTCTTGTGTGCTTTTTACTTTCCTGTCTTTGTTCTTTTCCCGCCAGTTTTGATTGTTTTCACCTGTGCCTCATTACTCACCTGTTTGTTTCTTTCGTTAGCAGTTTCTCTATATATACCGTACTCTCCCTTTGTTCCTTGTCGGTTGTCTCTCCCTGTGTGTCAGTTCTCCTGCTTCTCTCGTTGTCATCCGAGTTTCCTGGTGTCATGCCTGCCACGTCCCTTGCCTTGTGTTTCTGGATCACCTGCTTGTAAGTTTTTCTTGTGTTCAGATAAATCCTTGGAACCTCTGGAGCCTCTGTACCTGCCTGGATTTGGGTCCTTCCCCTGCTGCCTAGATGTCACATCACGACATTGGGTCAGTTTGAATTAAATTGAAACTCAAAAGAGAAGCTGTGTGTTGAATTGTCGTCCATTATTTAAGTGTGTTTTGGTGATCTGACTCACGTTCAGATTAGTTTCACCTCTGCTGTAACTTTGGATCCACCAGTACACACAGTGTTCAGTCACACACACACCTGCAGATTAATATACTTGGACCGGCCAATCAGAAACCAGTATTTTATAAGACAATATCGGACTGAATAATAAACAGCTAACAGACAAACGTGCTCTGAGGCAGATGTGTATGATCACCTGCAGGTCATCGCTTCATGTTTCTCATTAGATTCAGTCTTAACGAAGGCGAACCTCCAGGTAATCAACCATCAGGTGCATGCTGGGAATACAGTCACACTTTGTGGCACTGCCATCTCTTCAGAGGAGGTAAAGTGATCAGATCATTCATTGGTATTAACTGGAATGTGGCCCCCTCCATGAATCGCCACCTTAACGTGGTGGAGGGGTTTGTGTGCCCCTGTGACCCTGGGAGCTGTGTTGTCCGGGGCACTGGCCCCTGGCAGGGTCCAGAGCTGAGCCAGAGCTGGTGCAGGAGGTGGAGCGGTACCAACTAGATATAGTTAGGCTCACCTCTTTGGTTCCAGATCCACCTCAGGATCTGGAACCAAACTCTAGGAGAGGGGCTGGACTCTCTTCTTTTCCAGAGTTGCCCAGGATGAAAGGCGCCGGGCGGGTGTGGGGATACTGATGAGTCCCCGGCTGAGCGCCGCTGTGTTGGAGTTTTCCCCGGGGAACGAGAGGGTCGCCTCGATGCGACTGAAAGTTGCTGAGAGGAAGGCTCTGACTGTTGTTTGTGCTTATGCACCAAACAGCAGTTCAGAGTACCCGGCCTTCTTGGAGTTCCTGGGTGGCATCCTGGAAGGGATACCACCAGGAGACTCCATAGTTCTGCTGGGAGATTTCAACGCCCATGTGGGCAATGATGGTGAAACCTGGAGGGGGGTGATTGGGAGGAATGGCCTCCCCGATCTGAACCCGAGTGATGCTTTGTTGTTGGACTTCTGTGCTAGCCATGGACTGGCCATAACAAACACCATGTTTGAGCATAGGGTGGTTCATAAGTGTACTTGGTACCAGAACACCTTAGGCCGCAGGTCGATGATCGACTTTGTGGTCGTATCATCAGATCTGCGGCCGTATGTCTTGGACACTCGGGTGAAGAGAGGGGCAGAGCTGTCAACTGATCACCACTTGGTGGTGAGTTGGATAAGATGGCAGGGACGGCTGCCGGACAGACCTGGCAAACCTAAACGTGTAGTGAGGGTGAACTGGGAACGTCTGGCGGAGGGCCCTGTCCGTGAGATCTTCAACTCCCACCTCCAGAAGAACTTCTCGCGCATCCCGGGGGAGGTTGGGGACATGGAAACAGAGTGGGCCATGTTCAAAGCCTCCATTGCTGAGGCGGCCGCTAGGAGCTGTGGTCAGAAGGTCGTCAGTGCCTGTCGAGGCGGCAACCTTAGAACCTGCTGGTGGACACCGGCGGTGAAGGAAGCCGTTAAGCTGAAGAAGGAGGCTTTTCGGGCTTGGCTAGCCCAGAGGTCTCCTAAAGCAGCGGACAGGTACCGGGAGGCCAGAAGGACGGCGGCCTCGGTTGTCACCAAAGCAAAAACCTGGGTGTGGGAGGAGTTTGGGTAGGCTATGGAGAAGGATTTCGGTTGGCCTCAAGGAAGTTCTGGCAAACCGACTCAGGAAGGGAAAGCAGGGCTTGGCCCAGGCTGTGTTCAGCAGGGGAGGAGAGCTGCTAACCCGGACTGGGGATGTTGTCGAGCGGTGGAAAGAGCTCTTTGAGGAACTCCTCAACCCGACCAACATGTCCTCAGTGGAGGAGGCAGAGATTGAAGACTCAGGGGAAGACTCACCCATATCCCTGGCAGAAGTCTCCAAGGTAGTCAAAGAGCTTCTTGGTGGCAAGGCGCCAGGTGTGGATGAAATTCACCCTGAGATGCTGAAGGCTCTGGACATTGTTGGGCTGTCTTGGCTGTCACACCTCTTCAGTGTCGCATGGAGGTCGGGGACAGTGCCTGTGGAGTGGCAGACCTGGGTGGTGGTTCCCGTCTTCAAAAAGGGGGACTGGAGGGTGTGCTCCAATTACCGGGGTATCACGGGAAAGTTTATTCCAGGGTGCTGGAAAGGAGACTACGACCGATTGTCAAACCTCGGATCCAGGAGGAGCAATGTGGATTCCGTCCTGGCCGTAGCACAGTGGACCAGCTCCTTACTCTTGCAGGGCTGCTGGGGGGTTCATGGGAGTTTGCCCATCCAGTCTACATGTGTTTTGTCGACTTGGAGAAAGCTTTCGACCGTGTCCCCCGGGGGGTCCTGTGGGGGGTACTGCGGGAGTATGGGGTACCGGGGTCGCTGCTACAAGCCATCTGGTCTCTATATAACCAAAGTGAGTGCTGTGTCCGCATTCTCGGCACAAAGTCAAACACGTTCCAAGTGGGTGCTGGACTGCGCCAGGGCTGCCCCTTGTCACAAATTGTGTTTGTGATATTCATGGACAGGATTTCAAGGCGCAGCCGGGGGGAGGAGAGTGTCCAGTTTGGTGGTCTCAGAATAGCATCTCTGCTCTTTGCGGACGATGTGGTTCTGTTGGCTTCATCGGGCTGTGACCTTCAGCATGCACTGGGGCGGTTTGCAGCCGAGTGTGAAGCGGCTGGGATGAGAGTCAGCACCTCCAAGTCCGAGGCCATGGTTCTCAGCCGGAAAACGGTGGACTGCCCCCTTTGGGTTGGAGGTGAGTTACTGCCCCAGACGGGGGAGTTCAAGTATCTCGGGGTCTTGTTCACGAGTGATGGTAAGATGGAGCGTGAGATGGACAGGCGGATCGGTGCAGCATCAGCAGTAATGCGGGCGTTGTACCGGACCGTGGTGGTGAAGAGGGAGCTGAGCCGAAGGCAAAGCTTTCGATTTACCAGTCGATCTACGTTCCAACCCTCACCTATGGTCATGAGCTTTGGGTAGTGACCGAAAGAATGAGATCGCGGATACAAGCGGCCGAAATGAGTTTCCTCCGCAGGGTGGCTGGGCTCACCCTTAGAGATAGGGAAAAGAGCTCGGACATCCGGAGGGAGCTCGGAGTAGAGCCACTGCTCCTTCGCATCGAAAGGAGCCAGTTGAGGTGGTTTGGGCATCTGATTAGGATGCCTCCTGGACGCCTCCCTTTGGAGGTTTTCCGGGCACGTCCAACTGGTAGGAGGCCCCGGGGCAGACCCAGAACACGCTGGAGGGATTATATATCTCATCTGGCCTGGGAACGCCTTGGGGTCCCCCAGGAGGAGCTGGAAAGTGTTGCCGAGGAGAGGGACGTCTGGACAACCCTGCTTAACCTGCTGCCACTGCGACCCGGCCCTGGATAAGCGGATAAGCATAAGAAAATGGATGGATGGATGGATGGAAAATAAACAGAATAAATACGATACAGTAGATGGAAATGTTAAAGGTATAAAACATGAATAACAGGGTTCTCCCTAAACAGTGTAACAGTGATGCTGTAGGCCTAGCCCCTTGTTAATATCCAGCAAATTTCTCAGTCTTAAAATTGATCACATCAGTCAAGACTATCATTTGATATTGTTGATGGGCCCCCATCACCACCTTGTTACAAAGTCCTGGGGGAGAACCCTGAATGAATAGGATACAAAACACAAACTGGGACCTGGTACAGCCAACTGACGAGCTGACGTGCTCAGGTGAACGTATTGTCTCATTTCCGGTTACCGGTGTTTCTGTGTTAGTGGTTGCAAAGTTCGCTGCTCCAGCTAAACCCAGTTAATTTTGATATTTTCTTTACTATAGCGGTTAATTTTCCACTATACATTTAAGGATACACTAGCTCTGTTTAACCACTCATATCTGTCTCCTGTTAGCGACTTTCCGCTAATCCCACAGTTGTTTACACGCTAGTTAGTTGCTACTTTAGCTCAGTTAGCGATGGCGTCTCTCTCTCCCTCTCCTGCTCTCTCTTGCTCGGTGTGTCAGATGTTTAGTTACTCCTCTGCCTCCTTTAGCGATAATGGTACGTGTAACAAATGTAGTTTATTCATCGCGTTGGAGGCGAGGCTCAGTGAGTTAGAATCCGCACCATGGAGTCAGTCAGCCGTAGCTAGCCAGCCCCTAGCCGGTGCGAGCCGACCAGAGGCGGCTTCTGCTAGCTGTCTCTCGGCAACTCCCGAGCAGCCGGGAAGCCCGGGAGGCTGGGTGACTGTCCGAAAGAAGCATAGCCCTAAACCAAAGCCCACAGTTCACCACCAACCCGTTCACGTTTCTAACAAGTTCTCTCCACTCAGCGACACACCCGCTGAGAAACCAACTCTGATTATTGGCAGCTCCATTTTGCGAAACGTGAAATTAGCGACACCAGCGACCATAGTCAAATGCATCCCAGGGGCCAGAGCGGGCGACGTTCAATCCTATTTAAAACTGCTGGCTAAGGATAAGCGTAAATATGCTAAGATTGTTATTCACGTCGGCGGTAATGACAGCCGATTGCGCCAATCGGAGGTCACGAAAATTAATGTTGAGTCGGTGTGTACATATGCAAAAACAATGTCGGACTCCGTAGTTTTCTCTGGACCCCTGCCTAATCTTACTAGCGATGACATGTATAGCCGCATGTCATCATTCAACCGCTGGTTGTCGAGGTGGTGTCCAGGTAATGATGTGGGCTTTGTAGATAATTGGCGGACTTTCTGGAGAAGACCTGGTCTGATTAGGAGAGATGGCATTCATCCCACTTTGGATGGAGCCGCTCTCATATCTAGAAATCTGGCCGAATTTATTAGTGGCCCAAAGCCATGACAACTCAGAGTTCAGACCATAGACTTAATACAGTCTGTGGTCCAGACCAGGAGGCAGAGTTGCAGTCCTACACGCTTCTCTGCGCTTCCATTAGAGCAGTTACCCACCCTAAACTCCACAGACAGGGTGTCTGCCCCCCCACCACTTAAATTATTTACATCAAATGTAAACAGAAGAAGAGTTGCACATAAAAACCTAATAAAAAGTAAAACCACCACTGCAACAGTACAACAAAATAGGAGAATTAAATGTGGACTCTTAAACATCAGATCTCTCTTATCTAAAGCTGTTCTAGTAAACGATCTAATATCAGATCATAATATTGATTTATTTTGTCTCACTGAAACCTGGCTGTGTCAAGGTGAATATGTTAGCCTAAATGAATCCACTCCCCCCAGTCACATTAATACTCCTCAATATTCCTCGAGGCTCAGGCCGAGGAGGTGGAGTTGCAGCAAACTTCGACTCAAGCCTATTAATCAAACCTAAACCTAAATTAAATTATAACTCGTTCAAAAGCCTTGTTCTTAGCCTTTCACACCCAACCTGGAAAACACTACAGCCAATTCTATTTGTTATAGTGTACTGAGCTCCTGGACCATACTCTGAATTATTATCTGAATTCTCAGAGTTCTTATCAGGTTTAGTCCTTAAAACAGATAAAATAATTATTGTAGGTGATTTTAATATTCATGAGGATGTAGAAAATGATAGCCTTAGTGCTGCGTTTATCTCATTATTGGATTCGGTTGGCTTCTGTCAGAGTGTACATGAACCCACTCACTGTTTTGACCACACCTTCAACCTTGTTCTTGTTTATGGCATTGAAATTGAACATCTAATAGTCTTTCCACAGAATTCTTTTTTATCAGACCATTTTCTATTAACTTTTGAATTCCTATTACTGGACTACACACCATTAGGCAAACATTCCTACACTAGATGTCTATCTGATAGTGCTGTAGCTAAATTTAAGGAAGTGATTCCATCGGCATTTCATTCAGTTCCATGTCTCAATATAACAGACGACTCCGATACTAACTTTAGTCCCTCCCAAATTGATCACCTTGTTGATAGTGCTGCAGGCTCACTACGAATAACACTCGACTCTATCGCCCCTCTAAAAAAGAAGATAATAAAACAGAGGAGGTTAGCTCCATGGTATAACCCGCAAACCCGCAAATTAAAAGAAATATCGCGAAAACTTGAAAGGAATTGGCGTTCCACCAATCTGGAAGAATCACGTTTAGCCTGGCAAGTTAGTCTTAAAATTTATAGGAAGGCCCTCCATAATGCCAGAGCAGCCTACTCCTCATCATTAATAGAGGAAAATAAGAACAACCCCAGGTTTCTGTTCAGCACTGTAGCCAGGCTGACAGAGAGTCACAGCTCTGTTGAGCCATGTATTCCTATAGACCTCAGTAGTAATGACTTTATGAGCTTCTTTAATGATTAATCAGCGTCTTTGAGCACTTGTAAAAGCGCTTGATAAATAAAATGTATTATTATTTTTATTATTATAAAATTCTAACTATTAGAGACAAAATTCAGCACCTCCTGCCCTCAGTCGGTACTGACTTATCTTCAAACACAGGAACCTTAGAAACAACTGTAAAACCTGTACATTTAGACTGCTTTTCTCCCATCAACCTTAATCAACTAACTTCCATGATTTCCTCATCTAAGCCATCAACGTGTCTCTTAGACCCTGTCCCAACTAGGCTGCTTAAAGAAGTTTTACCCTTAGTTAACACTTATTTCCTAGATATGATCAATCTGTCCTTATTAAAAGGCTATATGCCACAGTCCTTTAAAGTAGCTGTAATTAAGCCTCTTCTTAAAAAGCCCACTCTTGATCCAGGGATTTTGTCAAATTATAGACCTATATCTAACCCTCCTTTTCTCTCTAAGGTCCTTGAGAAAGCAGTCGCCAATCAGTTGTGTGACTTTCTACACAACAACAAGCTGTTTGAGGATTTTCAGTCAGGATTTAGAGTGCATCATAGCACAGAGACAGCACTGGTGAAAGTTACAAATGACCTTCTAATTGCATCAGACAAAGGACTTGTCTCTGTACTTGTCTTACTAGATCTTAGTGCTGCATTCGATACCATTGACCATCACATTCTATTACAGAGACTAGAACATTTTATTGGCATTAAAGGTACTGCACTAAGCTGGTTTAAATCCTATTTATCAGATCGATATCAGTTTGTACACGTTAATGATGAATCCTCTATGCACGCCAAAGTTAGTCACGGAGTTCCACAAGGTTCTGTGCTTGGACCAATTCTATTTACCTTGTATATGCTTCCTTTAGGCAATATTATTAGGAAGCACTCCATAAATTTTCATTGTTATGCAGATGATACCCAATTATATTTATCGATCAAGCCAGATGAAACCAATCAATTAGCTAAACTTCAAGCATGCCTTAAGGACATAAAAACCTGGATGACCTGCAATTTTCTGATGTTAAACTCAGACAAAACCGAAGTTATTGTACTTGGCCCCGAACACCTTCGAAACACATTATCTAAAGATATAGTTTCTCTAGATGGCATTGCCCTGGCCTCCAGCGAAACCGTAAGGAATCTTGGAGTTATCTTTGATCAGGATATGTCCTTTAACTCCCACATAAAACAAACTTCAAGAACTGCCTTTTTTTCATTTACGTAACATTGCAAAAATCAGGCACATCCTATCTCAAAAACATGCAGAAAAACTAGTCCATGCATTTGTTACGTCTAGGCTGGACTATTGCAACTCTCTATTATCAGGCTGCCCCAATAAATCCCTTAAGACTCTCCAGCTGATTCAGAATGCTGCGGCACGTTTACTGACAAGAACCAGAAAAAGAGAACATATTTCTCCAATATTAGCTTCTCTACACTGGCTCCCTGTAAAATCCAGAATAGAATTTAAAATCCTTCTTCTCACCTTCAAAGCCCTAAATGGTTAGGCACCATCATATCTTAAAGAGCTCATAGTACCCTATTACCCCACTAGAGCACTGCGCTCCCAGAATGCAGGGTTCCTTGTGGTTCCTAGAGTCTCTAAAAGTAGAACGGGAGCCAGAGCCTTCAGCTATCAAGCTCCTCTCCTGTGGAACCAGATCTCAGTTTGTGTACGGGAGGCAGACAACCTCCTCACATTTAGGAGTAGGCTTAAGACTTTCCTCTTTGATAAAGCTTATAGTAGGGCTGACTCAGGTGACCTCCTGAGCCACCCCTTAGTTATGCTGCTATAGACCTAGACTGCCGGGGGACTTCCCATGATGCACTGAGCTCCTCTCTCCTCCTCTTCCTCATCCTCTCCATCTGTACACCCTCATATCCCATCAATGCTTGTTACTAATTCAATGTCTTCCCGTAGTTGTGTGCTTTCTCTCCTCTCTCTCTCTCTCTCCCCTTCTGTTTTTTTTTGCAGGTATTTCTGCCTCTGGAGCTGTAGAGTCTGGATCTATGGTTGCGGCCACCTGCTGCCCCCGTGTTCCTGCTCTGCACCCGCTGCTGCTATTACTGTTACTGCTCTTATTATTAGTATTGCTATTATAATATTGCTCTTAGTATTATTTCTGTTGGTGTTAACATCAATGCCATTACCATATCTATTGCCTTACATCCCTATGTGGAACTGTATTGAGCTGCTGTATGTTCTCTTTCCTCCTGCTCTCTCTCTCCCGCTCCCCCCCTCCCCACACCTCAACCCAACCGGTCGAGGCAGATGACCACCCACCTAGAGCCTGGTTCTGCTCGAGGTTTCTACCTGTTAAAAGGGAGTTTTTCCTTGCCACTGTCGCATAGTGCTTGCTCATGGTGGGAACTGTTGGGTCTCTGTAAATATAAAGAGTCGGTCTAGACCTGCTCTATTCGAAAAATTGCCCTGAGATAACTTTGTTATGATATGGCGCTATATAAATAAAACTGAATTGAATTGAATTGAATAACTATAGTTTCCTTGTGCAATCAATAACAGGCAGTTTGATGATTTGAGTAAATTAAATTACTATACACTCTGCACACTTACTTAATATCAAAATAAATTCACACTCACATTTGTAGATTTTTTTAATGAAATATAAATAACCAGAATAGAATTAATGGAATACAAATTGAACAGGCATTGTCATAATAGGGGCAACACAAAGAATAATGGAATAAATGATCAATAATGTGTAATGAGAGCCTGATTAAAGAACAATGAATAAATACATTTTACATTATATAATATTAAATACATCTAGGTGAAATACTCATGAACAATGTAAACAATGTAAACAGTTAATAACATAATAAATAAATAAATACTTTTATATATTTTGTGTGACAACAAAGGGACATTTCTGGACACTTACATTGGCAACACAGGGTCAGTCCATGACGCCCTTGTCCTCCGGAGATCGCCAATGTACAAGGAGGCCCTCTATCCACCAGCTTGCTTCTTTCTTCTTGGAGATTGGGGCTGCCCATGCCTGCAGAATCCTGTCACCCTCATGACGCCGTACCGCCAGCATGTAGTGGGTAAATTATTTATTACATCTGTTACTTTGCATTTGAAACACTACATAGATTTTATGTTACCTGTATTTTAATCATCAGGCCAAGTTGAAGCACGCTTCAACAAGCACCATGCCAAGGCCAGGAACATCATTGAGTGCACCCTCGACATTCTAAAAACCCGCTGGCGAGCCATCTTCCTTAGGGCTTTGGAGATTCGGCCTCTATTTGCCCCCAAAGTTATAGCAGCATGCTGCATCCTCCACAACCTCTGTCTGTCGACAGGCGATATGCTGGAGGAGGAGGAGGAGGAGGAACGTCACCAGGAGGATGAAGAAGATCGGGGGAATGTTCCTGATGATGATGGTCAGGAGCTCTCAGGCAATAATCTCCGTGCCAGACTTGCTGCACAGGTGGCTGCATGTCTGAGGGAGCATGATTCTAACTGAGGGGGTGAACCCCAAGGTTAAATGTCTAGTGAATGCTGTGAAATGAAAATGTTATTACAATTATTATGTCCATCATTATATTAGTTAAATTGTTATCTGTGATGTAAAATTGTTATTAATATTGCTTTTCTGATGAATAATTACAAATTAGTGTGTATATGGTTATTAATTGTTTTGTCTTGTTTTTTTAAATATGCTCCATAAGAATGGCAAAGACAACAGAAAAAATGCCTCTATAAATCACCAACTATTTTAGTTAGAAAGAAGCATGCTAAATTTGATGGCTGTCTACAAGTGTTCCAACTTTGTAGCAGGTGTCATTTTGAGGAGAAGGCCTTGTTCTGACCTCCATTAACTTAACTTTGGGGTCTCACTTTAAGTCTAAATAACACATCCTGAAATGTATCACTTTATGTACAACTGTTTGTCTACCATACTCAACTTCTAAAATATTTATGTAAGAAAGCAAATAAAACAAGTCATGTTTGCTGCAACTACCAGAGGCGGACTTATTGAGTGCTGCCCCTGGAGTGCAGCATCCATTACACTGTACCACTGCCAGGTGGCAGCAGTCACCCCACCCGCCTCCACCCCTTTCCCTGTTGGAGGATCCCTGTGTTCCTAAAAAATAACGTCTAAATTAATGAACACTGTGAAATTTATTGTTGGACATATTTGCAGTCCCAAAACAGTTTGAATGGCTTCACAAATGTTGTCTAATGTGCGTTTGTTGCAACGCTGTCCTGCTTAAATTCCCTTCATGTCAAGTTATTATACAACATTATTTTAAGATGTCTTGCAATAATGAGAGAAGCTGTACTGATGCCAAAAATAGCTTGACTTTTGAGCCGATGAATTCCACATAATACGTTTTCTCCACTAGTCAAAACAGTTTCATATCAACATCTCAGGCATGCCCTACCACTTTATTGCTGAAAAGCAGATACAATGGTAGGTTACCTTGTATTTCTCCTTCAGGTTATTCCACTTCTTCTTGGCCTGTTTGGCTGTGATAGCCAGGCCTGACTTGTTCACGAAAACTCTGGACAAAGCAAAAACAAAAGCAAACAGAGGACAACTTAAACACCATTACTAATACTATTACTAACCATAACAACTTAATTGTAGAACTGTCACTCAACTACTCCTGCGTTCTTCCATGCACAGCTGAAGTGTAATACTGCCTTCATACTAACTTTCTGCATTGTCATACCAGTAACTACATCATAACTGTCACCTGTACTAATTATTTAACCTGTCACTATTTACACTGTTTGATACCGCACTACCACCCCTGACATACAAACACACAAAAAGCATACTCACTCCCATCCATTTTTGGAGGAATTCCTCCGACCAGTGAAGAGGGCCTCATTCGCTGCCCGCCGTTCAATGAGGGCCCTGGTCTCCTCAGATGTCCCTAGATTTAAGTTAAAATGTTTCAACATTACTCAGAATGTAATGACAGAATAACAGCGGTACGAAAATTAAAAATATCTTACAGTTGTGGGCCTGGCTTTCCTCTGCCATTATGCTCCTGGTCTGTGTGACTGTCTGTGGGGTAAGAGAGCTCTGTGAGCGTTCCTTTAATACTGACGAGACAGCAGATTCAGAACGTTTCACATCAGCGGCAGCCATCTTGGGTGTTTACAAAACAATCGTAAACAACTGTACAGTCGTTGAATCAAACCCGCCCCATGTTGGATAAATGGTTGTGATTGGTCGGCTGGAGATCTGTCTGAATGGGAAAGGGACCGGACGTATCTGCCAGAGCCAATAAAACATGAGCTCACAGATTCATCTGGTTTCCAGGGTAGCAAACACAACACTGACACATTAGCAGCTTATAACTCAGCTCAACTTTATTTATACAGAACCTTTCATACAAAGTGCTTCACAGTGCAACGATAAAAACATGTTTTTTAGTTTGTTGTTTAGTTTTAGTTGTTTGGATGAAAATGACGGAACATGCGTAGAGAGCAATGGAAGGTACACGTTTGAACATTTTTCATCTTTACATACTCACCAACATCTTCTCCCAAAGTATTTGGAGTTTGCAGAAAATATAGAAATATCCAACATAAGACTCAAATCAAGCAGAACAACTGTAACAAGCAGGTGAGCACGCAGGTATCAATACAGACGAACATAAATAAATAAGTTCAAAAGATTCTAAAAAAGGAGCTTATTGGCTGCCAGTGGAGTTTCAGAGTGCATGCAGGTGAACTCGCTAATCTCCACTGAAGCAGGATTCTGGTGATGGTTGCCAGGTGATTGCATGAGGTTTGGACAAGAATGACTCCCAGAAACCTGCAGGTTCGGGACGAGCCCCGGAACACCTGTGTGTAAGGTCACATTTCGCCACCGCCGTCAGAAGCATCAGGGTTCATTTGTGCCCGTCAAGTCTTCCTCAAACGGACTCTGAAGTGTTTCTGTGAAGGTTCAGCGCCACTCTGCGTGAAGAAGGTCGAAAGGTCAAAGCCAAAATGAGACTTTCGCTCCAACGATCAACTGTCGGATTTTCACCATGGAAACCTGGCCCTTTGTGTGTGTGTGTGTGTGTGTGTGTGTGTGAGAGAGTGTTGTTAACAAAGTCAGAACTAAAACAGGACAATGTCACAACCTGGAGGTTTGTCACTGCCGACGCACACACACACTCCCTCCATCTCAGCCTCCTCTTTCTCTCTTTTCAGAACTATTTTATTTCATCATCATAATTATTTTTTGCTTCCTGAAGAACAACAACAAAAAGGTGATAGATTTAAAAAAAAAAAAAAAAGTCTGATGGTGCTGATGATTTTATGTAAATCTGTCAAACAGAATCAAAGTTTCAGTTTTCAGTTTGTTGAAATGGGTTTCGCTTCAGAGGGAAGATCTTCATGTGAATGTGTCTGACAAGATTTTAAACAGAGAGAAATCAAACATGCATCAAAGGTTGTTTATTGACATGATGTTTCACTTTGTAAGGAAATAAAAAAGTGAACCAACTTTAACTGTAAAAATGACAAAATAAAAGACTGAAGCTGTTTTCTTAAACAAACTAACTTCTGATTCCGTTTTTAATTGTGCATCAGTCATCTCACAGTGTGTCGAATACATCTACATCTTCAACAGCCGACTGCAGCTCACATGTCAGAGCGTCCTTGAACTCACCACCAGGGAAGAGTTTCTCAGTCTGCTGCTGGCAGCTGTAAACCACAAGCAAAGGAAAGGTGATGAACACTGAAACCGAAGGAAATCAATCGTAAAGCTAATGGATGATCAAGTTCATTGTTGTCACATGCATTTACAGTGAAGCCGTCATTGGCAACAACGCTCAGACAAAGTGCAGAAAAAGAAAATCACGCAAGTAAAAGAGAATCTCACTCATAAATAAATATTCTGTGATGGTTACACAACAGGTAATTAAATAAATATATATATATACACATACTGTGATGTATGCAGGTATCAACGGTAGTAATAAATATATGTAAACAGGTAGTAACCAGTAGATGAGGTGCTGCACCTCTTCTGATGCTGAGGTGCAGTTTAAGAGGTGTGCTGTTGCTGTGGTAACCTGACCTCCATGCAGCAGGAAACAGCTGCAGAGACACGAACGTCTCCGTCCTCGTCTGAGCAGAAAGTGACGCCTCTCTTCCATCTTCTCCTCTCATGATCTGTTCTTTACCTGAACATGTACAGTTTGTCCTGAAGGCTTCGTCCTCTGAGGAGCAGCAGCGCTCTGTCTCTGTCTCTGTCTCAGACTCGTGTATATTATAATAATAATAATACATTTGGAGCTGCACAATACAAAACTTTGAGCTTTCTTGCGTCCACTTCAGGTGCTTGTAACTTTGCAGGTTTGTGTGCAACTCACTGGGTTATTTGTGCAGTGGAGAGAAAAAAAAGCAAATGTTGTATTAATGTAAAAGTGGCCAAACCACAATGGACACAATCTGATTAAAGAAGTATTAATAGTTATAAGAAAAATAAGAACATAAAATAAAATGAGTCTTAAGCCCCATTAAGAAGGATTAACATCACAGGGGGAGGTGGGGGTGAGACCTTCACTGAGCTCCTCTTTAATTTAACTCTTTGTTCAGGACATTTTAACCCTGGTTATGTGACAGGATCTCAGGATTCAGTAGCCTCCTCAGGGGGCGCCGGAGAGCAAAAAATCTTACTCTTTCTCAGAGTCCTCAGTCAGATCTGAACTCACAGACATGAAACACATGTTGAATCATTCAGTGTGACTTCCACTTCCCGAGGAGATCATTATCTCTGATGTCCATCCAGAACAAACGTCCAGAAATCCACTTAGAAACCAGAGAACAAAGAGGCTGCAGAACCTGCCTGAGAATCTGCTGTTTTTAACTTTTCTTCAGTATCACAGTGATCCAGTGATAGTTGTCTGAACATCCATGGGTCCACTGCAGACAGGAGCTGCTGACGGCTCATTCGGCATACTGTTAGTGGAGACACTTTGACTACATGTGAACTAATACAGACTAAATAATGTGTATGTAAAGAGAAGAGCAGCAGCGACCTGCAGCTGGCATTAAACCATCTGAGGAGCTGTTACAGGGTCTTTTAATTGTTTCTGTCTTCTCATTGGTTCACAAACAGGCCAATATGTTGCTGTTTGCATGTTAGCATCTGTCAGGTTAGCAACATGTTTGACTTCCTGTGTTTTTGATGAAAATTATTAAATATTTCTAAATACATCTAGCTTCTATTTCATTTATTTAAAACAAGAACTATGTCTGATTTATATACATATATATATTTACATTTATATAGCCTACAAAGATACATTTTTTTTGGGGGGGGGGGGGGTGTCACGAAATGTGCGCATTCATTATAATAATATCGACAGCCATCTGATTCCATAATAATAAGGCTGAACTTAACCTTGGTCAGCATTTTGTCCCCGAAATTGTGGCAGAGTGAGACGTCTGTGGTTTTACCGATCTTTGGAGAGAGAGAGAGAGAGAGAGAGAGAGAGAGAGAGAGAGAGGTTCAGTCCTGCCAGGTGTCACCGTCTCTTCCTCCGTTTTAACGACAATCACCGTGAAGTCTCTGCGATGGAGAAGAGAGGAGACACAGGAGGAGGAGGAGGAGGATACCACCGGGCAACCAAGCGGCTCCGGACAGAAGAGGAGGCCGGCGGAGAGGAGCTGGAGGACGGGGAGGAGGAGGACTCCGCCGGAGAGGAGGCAACGGGGAGCGGAGGCACCGAGAGCGGGAGGAGCGGAGGGAAGGTGGGGGCGGTTTATCTCCATCCTGCTGCTTCAAACAGCACCACGGAGGGAAAACCAATGCGCTGTTTGTGTCGTTATAAAACTGCCATTTAGATCAAATGTGATGGAAACTAAGTTCAGATCCCTCTGCACCTGTTTTCTCTTCATTTCTGTAAATGACTGCTCTGCAGATGAAACCAGAGTCTGGTCTGAGTTTACCTGAACCCGGTCTCTGTCACAGTAACAGCTCTTGGATCGAGAGAGTTCCTCACTTAAAGCTTTGTGAGGAGGTTTCAGGGCTCTCTGGGGATGTTTTACAGCCTCTTCAGGAGGATTCGTCCTCTGAGAGACATTCAGACAGTCTCTAGTCTCTGTTTTGTTCTGTCTCTTGTGCTGCTGAGTTTTATGAGTTTAGTGTGTTTTAAAGGCCCATCTAGGGACGAGCTTAAGGCTCTGAACGCTGTGGTGTGTGCCGTTGGTTTATGCTACATACTAGTTTTCCTTCAGAAGTTTAAGTCTCAGCTTCTCAAACCACTGCAGCAGCTTCATGCACGTCTCCGCTGTCCAAATGATCAGCAACGTTTCTAACTTTTTACACTATTTGATTCAAAATAAGACTTAGCCATCCCGATGTCCTCTGTTTTTGCTCTGTTTGGCGCTCTGTCACCTCTGGTGTTTAGCCTGGATTTAGGAACTACCAGGAGAGCAGTATCTGAGGACCTCAGGGCCCGTGATGGCACGTGGGGAGTTAGAAGGTCAGATAGCTTGGGGCCAAACCGTTCTGGGCTTTAAAAGGGATAAGAAACATAGCCAGTGCAAAGATGAACGGATGGATGTAATCGTCTCTCGTTTCCTGGTACCTGGTAAAATACTGGTAAAATACTGATGAATTGTGGAGAGAAGAGAGACTTTGTGCTGCACACAGAGAAAACGGAGCTGCAATAATCTAAAGCATGAATGACAGAAATGCCTTCATTGTAGAAATGTTCCTAAGCTGTAAAAAGCAGGACTGCATGACGGATTTGATGTGGCTGCTTATTTGAGGTTGCTGTCAATCAAAACACCAAGGTTTCTACACTGCCCGGTAATAAGATGTATGAACCTGTCACTGTCAACCCCAATCACTATGATTGTGATTTGAGTGTTGGAGGATCTCAATCTCAGTTTTCACACCTCTAGGTGGTTTGCTCTGGTCCGAATCAGTTGATGAGTTTGAACTTGGAGCTTTTTCCAGTTGGTTTGGTTTCTTTTCACACAGAGAAAAATCCAAGTGAACCAAAACGCACCACTACAAACCAGGTGAGAACGTTCGCTCCTCTTATTGGTCAGATGACTCTGGGGCGGGAGCAAGAAAGTAAATACAGGAAAAAGGTCCTGTGTTCTGGACTAGTGCTTATTTCTGTGAGAGAAACGTTGCTGGTTCGTTCTCCGGCTATAGCTGCTGCTGCTAGAAACTTCCCAGAATGCAAAGCACACCTGGTTGTTGGGTCGGATCAGGTTCCCACCACAAACGAACCGCTCCAGAGTTCGTTTGGAACCGGACCGAGACCACCTCCTCTAAAGGGTCTCAGTGCGGTTGTTTTGGTCTGCACCCAAGTGTATTACTGTGTTCACACCTGCACAAACGGACCACACAAACTGGGCAAACACACCAGGGTTCGTTTTAACCGAACCAAACAGGTTAGGTGTGAAAATGCCCTCAGACGGTTGTAGGAGGTTCTCGGATTCATTTAGGAGGGTTTTTAGGTTCTTTATATTACAAAGCGAGCGCCTGCAGCTCAGGAGGTAGAGCAGGTCGTCCGTTAGTCACGAGGTTGGCGGTTCAATTCCAGCTGCTCCTGTCCAGAGTTGCATGGTAGTAGTGGTCTGCACTCAGTCAACAGAGAACCACTTTCATCATGAACCACCAAAAACTACGTGATTCTGGGTGCATGATTTGGAAACGGCGCTCCAGGTTACTCTGTTCGCATATTAAACACAAAGGTTTGAATCTGTGGACAGCAAATCATCGGAAATCTCCTCCGCTCATCACGTATGACTCGTACTTTTCTTCTTTTGGCTGAACTGCCGGTTTGCGGCTTTGTTGGATTAGAAAACGATCCACTGTTGTTGTTTGTTCATGGCACTACATGTCAGCTAGCATGAGACGAGGGAGCAGTTGTTTCTCCTTTAATTCAGCAACATTTATGAATAAAGTAAAAGCCCAAATAAACACGAAAAGGCTGCATGCTTATAGTGCCGTGTACTGTAGAGGTGATATTATTTAATATTATTCACCCATCTGCTGCTGCAGAGGGCCGTGAGTCAGGTTTGGTCCCGTTTGTAGCCTATACTGCCATGATGCGTATGAGTAGTGTGTCGCTGTTTGGAGCATTTTATTGGCTGCATTATCATATAATTATTTGCTGCCATGAGAGCCGGTGATTAAAGCGCGGCGAGCTGCACAGTGAGTCATTTAGGGGGTCTTTTAGAAGGTGTTTTATCAGCCAGACTCTTGTAGCTCATAGATATTTGGACATATTTGTATTTTTGAGTATTATGTTTTATGAAAACGTAATCAGTGTCGGCTGATTTACCCGTCGTCTCCGGCTCTGATCCTCTGCTCGGTGAGACAATATGGCCTCTCAGTGAGGTTCTGCAGGGACAGGAAGTGCCTGCACTCAGCAGGAAGTGAGGCCATCTGTCTACCTTGATGAATGATCTTGTGGTATTCTGAGTGAGTCTGTAACTTTGTTTGTGTTAACTCAGACTGAAGAGATCAGAGATAAATGTGATCACCACATGGAGACACAATACAGACAAGAAATATATGAAGAGAAATAAGATCATATAACAACATCTACATCCAATAAAAGCAGGAATTAAAGGACATTCCACTGTTTTTGCATGTTTTGCACTGTAACACTACGAGTTACAGAGACTACTTATCACTTTACTGAAATAACTATGAGATGGATTGTGATGAAATGTGCTTCATCGTTCATGTTCCCCTCAGGATGTGTCCCAACACTTTGGTTTATGACCAAATACCTGCAGAACTACAAACATTCCCATAGTGTACTAACACGCTAAACTAAGATGGTAAACAGATAAACATCATACCTGCTGTAACACATTTCTGAAACTTATTCCAGTGAACATGTTTTGTTGGTGTGTTGGTTGCGGGAGGATACTTTTGGAGATTGTAGAAGTTCTTGACAAGGTTCGAGGGGTCCTTTAACAGGTTCTAGTGGTCTTTCAGGAGGTCTAAGAGGTTCTCCAGGTCCTACTAGAGGTTCTAGGAGACCCAAGAAGCTTTAACAGGCGTCATGGGTCATGAAGGATGTTTGGGCCAATTATAAGATGTTTTAGGAAAGCCGGAGTACAGAGAACATCAAGATGATTCAACAGGTCTGAGTTAAATTTAGGGTGTGGTCCTTTAGAGGTTCTGTTAGAGGTTGTAGATATTTTAGCAGGTTCAAGTGGTTCTTTAAGCGGTTCTAGAGGTCCTTCAGGTGTAGGTATGTCTGTACGTTTGATGGTCTTCTACAGGAGGTTTTTAGAAGGACGTTGGAGTTTCTAGAGGTGATTTAGGAGACTCTAATGCTTGTTGAGGAGGTTTAAAGTACACAGGTGAGTTGCCAGAGGTCCTTCAGAGTTTTTCTAATGTCCTTTATGAAGTTCCAATGGTTCTGTAAGAGGTTTTAGAAATCTTTTAGGAGGTTCTAGATGTTTGGTTTAAGGGATGTGTTATGGTGGGTTAGAGTCACGTAGGAGGCGTTATGGGTCTAATGATTTTATAGACTTCAAGGTGAAACACACATCAATAGATAGATACAGCATGTGTGCAATGCAGTGTGTGGTGAATGTGAATGTGTTCAGCAGCTGCTGTGAGTCAGTAAGACAACAGACATGAACACACTCCTGTACTGTGATCTCTGTGTGTTTTATCTCGACACACTGAAGGATGTAAGAGAGTTTAGTGAAGTCTGATGAAACAGTCCGTCGGCTGCAGCTTCCTCCGTCCTCAACAGATCAGTCGACGCTCTGCAGACAGAGAGCATCATGGGAAACAGATGACAAAACAGCAATGCTTTTCTCAGCGGCCTGAGACACTGAACAGGCCGGTAGAGGCTGAACTCAGTTTGAAGCTGTTTGTGGACAGACCACTTCCTGCAGACAGACAGACCTCTAGTCCACATCTCAACACTGTCGACCAGTTTTACATTTTAATTATTTAAATCCTGCAGCTCCTGTTTTTTTAATCAGTCTCCTCTCTGATGGAGCTAAGCTCTCAAACAGAACAGACAGAATGAGATTAAAAATTGAAATAATTAAATCACCAACTAAAGTTTCACACATTTACTACGTGGTGTGTTTTGTAAACGGGGTTTTGCAAAAGAATTAGTATCTGCAAGGGAGGGAGGGCGGGACCTCCAGCTTCTGACCAATCAGTGTCTTTGGAATCGCTAAGCACAACATAATTGGCTAGTTCTTTCAGGGCTGGATCTCTTTAGAAACATACAGACAACCAGCTTGTGGACATGAAATGAACATCTTTGTACAAATTAAGATTCTAATGTGTGAAAAAAATACAATTAATTAAATAATCAAATGGAATATAAAAAGGTAAATGAAAAATAAAAGTCAATGTAGCTTAATCAGGGGCTACAGAGAATAAATCTTTAAAATATAACTTCAGGGGTTGGATCTCTTTACAGGCTCTATGTTGACTGACAGTGTTAACCAGCCAACTGCGTTGTGCTTAGCGATTCCAAAGACACTGATTGGTCAGGAGCTGGAGGTCCCGCCCTCCCTCCCTTGCGGATGGTCTGATTCTTTTGTGAAACCCTGTTTACAAAACACACCACGTAGTAAATGTGTGAAACGCGCGTAAGTACTTTTGCCGCCACAACTGTGAAAATGAGTTTGCAGCCTGTGTCTGAATGAACAGACTGGAAAATCAGTCTGCAGACAGAAAACAAAATGTTCAAGTCTGCAGAATTAAGGTTACAGATACAAACCCTGTTTTCAAGTTCACCGTTTAGAATGATAGAATATTCCATATGTAAGCAGTGACTGAACCTCCTGCTGTGCTGCAGTGGATTATATTCAGAGCGACGGTGAGTTCAGGTGTAGCTCTCTGCACTTCAGCCGACATCAAAGCACCTTTGATCTCACGGTTTTTATCGTAATAGACAGTGAAGATCAACCAGAAATCACCAGTCGAGGTGGAAAACTGACCCGAGGTCAGAGTCCAGCAGGAAATGGAACGTCTGATGCTGTCTGAGTGCAAAATGAATGAACATCCATCATCCATCCATCCTCCTCCTCCTCCTCCTGCATGTGATTGGCCACAGTCCAACCCTCTGTTTGTCCACCAATCAGACACAACATCACAGACCGATTTGAGTGAAAGTTCAGATTATTCCTCGTCAGGTTTTGACAGACTGGAAGGTTTCATTTCTCCACTGCAGTCTAATGAGTGCGTTTACATGTTTATGAGTGTCCTGGTTGTGATCAGGTTTTTGGACTGTCCCGGTTATGTGTTGCACATGGACACACCGTTATCCCGGTTTTGAGGAACGTGGACTCATATCTCACTCTGATCATATTCGGCTTATGTAGCAGCTAGTCAGTAAAACAAATAATGTGATGGTGGACGATGTAATGATGACCAACGCGCTGAAATGAAGGGAAAGTGGTAATGCAGATCATAAGTTGTGTTGTTGCTCGTGTTTTCCACTGAGCAGATGGTGAATGCAGCAAACTGTGTTCATCCTCAACTGTTGAGGTAACTCAGTCTGTACAGAAGCGAGTGTCCAAACACACCTGCGATAATGATTACAGGGAGCTGAAGAACCAGGTATTCATGTTAAAGCCACATCCTGAATGTGATCAGACCAGGATCCTAAAGTGTTTGGTGTTCAGCGTGATGAATAAAAAGCTGAATATCTCCACAACTCCTGGCACGCTTTTCATTAAATCTGTGGATATTCCTGCTCACACCGTGTGTTAAACCTCGTTCATTAACATCACAGACCTCTGTTTACAGGAGCTCCACAGGGACAAACTTCCAGACTGACAGAACTCACACACACACACCAGAAAAACACAATATTTCCTCCTCGTGCAGTGAATCCAGGCTGTGAGGTTTATAAATGATGAATCATCCTGCCTCGTTAGCCTCGTTAAAAGCTCGTTAGCTCAGCGGCTGACCCGGCTAATGTTTACAGTGAAGCGTCAGGGAGGAGGAGGAGGAGGTGATGAAGATGAAGGCAGCAGGAGGTGATGAAGATGAGGGAGGAGGAGGAGGAGAGGATGAGCTGCGGCCACAGAGTCAGACAGAGCTGTAATGATACAGAAGCCTGACAGGAAGGAAGCAGCCTCAGGCTCACACACACACACACACTCCTGCAGAGTAGAAACACACACTGAAAACATTTCCATCTCTGCATTGTGTCATCGTTGACGCCATCTGTAGCACCTTTTGTTTTCCTCTTCAGTGCTGCCGTTGCTACTGTAACCGAGCCCAGCGTAGGTGCAGTCGAGGGTGCGCTCGTCTGAACAGACCACAGTCTAAAAATATTTCTCACATCACTTGTTTTCTCTGAAGGCTGGAGTTTGAGGTTAACTGTAAAAAAAAAACTTGGTGGTCAGAAAAACACAGTTAACTGTGTCAGTTAAGACAAACATGCCCCAAACTTCTACAGTCAACTTGTCGGGATACTCCACCTGTGTCCACCTGTCTCCACCTGTGTCCACTCTTATAATCGTCCCTCCAGCCACTGCAGCAACTGCTGTGTGTTCTGCAGGCATAACATGACTTTATTGATTGATTTAATTACCGTATTGGCTGATTAATGTCTAAACTGTGTCATCTGACTGGCTTCTTCTCCATAACAACGGGGGCCGAGGCTCATGGGTAATTTTATTATTTCATTTATTTATAAATGAAATAATTACTGGTGGCCATAACATAATCGTATAGGATTAGGGATGGGAATTGATAGGATTTTATTGACACCAATGGCATTATGGGTTCTGCTTATCGGTCCGATTCTTTATTGATTCCCTTATTGATTCATGATCAATTTTCTGTGTGGAAAAAAGTAGGCCTACACAGGTTTTCAACATCAACTGTTTTATTATAGATCTCTGAGTCTGAACGGCAGGCATGTGACCCAGGTGTGCAAAAGCTCCGCTGTTTCATTTGGAACCGGTTCTCCACTGGAACTGGTTTGTTTCAAATACCTGGTGAAGCCCATGCTGCGTAGAAAGGATTCGAAATGATCATTTTACAGAGATTACAACCAGCACTGTCCTCCTCCGTCTTAGTGAAATGAAGCCACGCGTTGGACCGTTTCTTCCTCGCCGCCATGGCTCCTTCTTGTTGTTGCAAGTTTCCAGTTTGACGTCATTGTTTTTAAAAGCACGACTGTCAGAAAAACACGCCGGTATCGATAAAAGGAATTGATCAGCTTGGAGGCATACGATGGATCGGACAAGTTGGAACCGGTCCTAGGATATAGGTCCTATAGGATAGTTTTATTGTCCTGTTTCTTTGTTTACAGGCGTTGAGGAAATAATTAAACATTTTAAATGAGAGAGTGCCGCTAACAAGCTAGCTGATGCTAATCTGTTCAGTTTGTGCGACTCTCAGAAGATTAAAATGGCTGCCAGGTGACTAATGGTGTTTCCACTTGTGTCGGTCTGAACTCACTCGTGTTCATGACATCATTAGAGTTGATGAGTCGCTGAAGTTTTTATAAACGTGGGCGGGTGAGGACGTTAGTCACCTTTGTCATCTGATACTTTAACATCAATATTACACAAACTCCATTTGAAGGCAGGAAATATCATTTTCAACATTAGTAAAAAAAAAAAAATATATATATATATATATATATATATATACCCAACCCGACTCTCTGAACTGAACGCTAGATCCACATGTCTGATGTCCACAGAGTCAAAGTGTTGCACTGAGTCAGATCTAGAATCAGATCATCTGCAGGTCAACGCCCCAAACGGCCCAATCACAGCGAGTTTCCTGCCGGCGTCGAGTGAAGCGACTGAAGCTGCTGCAGAAAACAGGTCAGGCTGCAGAAACGCTCGCTCAGCCTTTTCCTGACAAACAGGCAACATGTTTTTGTTGTCTCTCTCACTGTGAGAAGATTTTCCGACTCTAACCGTCATGATTTTTTCTCACCTGCACCTCACACACACACACACACACACACACACACACACACACGCCGATCTATAACGATTCATCTCGTCTGTTAACGTTCTGCACCAGGCTCACTCAACCTCCAACACATCTTGAAGTACCTGCAGTAAAAGTTCACAGTGTAGTTAAAGTATTAGCAGTGGGGGATCTTGTGTGTGTGTGTGTGTGTGTGTGTGTGTGTGTCTGGTTTTTCTATCTTTATGGGGTCACAGATCTGCTAACACACTCAGTAAAAACCTGTGTGTGAACGCATGGATCTGTTCATGAGCCTCAGTCTTTGTGGATCTGGGCTTCATTTCCGGCCCCACAGTCAGACAGGAATGGATGTAGACGTGAATGTTTCGCTATAGTTGAATATTATAATAACTATTACTATTTATTTATAGACTATTTATCAGCCTTTGGCTTACTTCGACAGAACCAGAGCTGGTGATTGTTGGAACAGTGGAAAGACTAACCACGGGCAGTTTGGATGAGTTTTATTTTGTTTCTATCGAGTTTGAAGTGTGTTTTATGACCTGCGAGGTAAAATGAGTGTTTTTGACAATAGGGTTTGGTGGCCTGTGGTACCTGTGAAGCATCGTTGGTGGTGATGTTTCAGTCATCATTATTATCAGTCAGACACAGACCTGACAAAGTGCGTCACAGTAAAAAGAAGGAATGAAAGGAACATTAACACGGAAATAAAATGATGCCTCCAGTGTAAAAGGCCGATAGCAATTAAACTAATTAGAAAGTAATTTACTGTCCAAACAGCCGCTTTTATTGTCTGTGCTGTCTTCTCTCTGCAGGACGGCGTGGAGGACAGTCACCGCATCCCCCCGTCCCCAGTGGTCCACGTCCGAGGGCTCTGTGATGCCGTGGTGGAGGCTGATCTGGTGGAGGGGCTCGACAAGTTCGGCAACATCTGGTAACATTTCACCTTCAAAATACCGACTACATGTCCCTTTGCCTTTAAGACACATTCTCTCACTCAAATGACTGACATGCTGGATTAAGATGAGCCAGTGTTGATCACTGATGTGATGCTCACACACAGATAAAAGGCTGCTGGGTTTTCAGCACTAATTCAGTAACTGCTGTTATTTAGGTGCATCCTGTGCGGTCTGATGTGTTTCTGCTGACCGTCAGAACAAGCTGATATAGATTCATTCACCACAACAAACATCCCAGCAGCCACTTCCTCTGCTGCTCTGCTCTGTCTGAAGACCTTCATCATACCAGTCATTACCACCTCAGACAGGTTTTCTCCATCACTGCTCTCTGACTTGGAGGCTGATGACAAAACCATCACCATAAAGGTGGACGACATGACAGCTCCCCAATAGTGAAGCCAAAACATCTGGATCACCCCCTGGTGGCTGGCTGCAGTATAGGTCATAAGCCCCGCCCCCTCCATGTTAACGGATGGGACATGGACCAAACTGAAAATCAAAGTACACGTCAAATAAAATGTTTCCAAAGATGGTTGTTGTCATTTTAGGTAGTTCTCACCAGCGCAAGATGGCAGCTTCTGTATCCAGGATATTTTATCTTCATTTTTGTCCAGTGGGAGGAAGAGGAGAGGCGTCGGCCATCTTTATATACAGTCTGTGACCAACAGCAACACACTGTTGAAGGATGAGGCTTGAGAGTAAAGAGGATTATATAAAAACTGGCCACATTTATTTTGAAAAGCAGTTTCCTGCGATCTAAATATTATACAGAAAAAAAAGACGAATCAAGAAGTATGAAAACTCTCGTGTTGAAGTGTTACACAGCAGATTACAGATCCAGGGTCAGTTTTAAGAAATGTTTCTCAGGGCTGAAATATAACTGATGTCTATGATAACTGCTTAATTGGTTCATACATACAAAACTGCTTCTGATGACTCCAGTGACAAACCAAGTTATAGGTTAAAGCGATGGTTCCCAACCTGGGGTCGG
The DNA here is from genome assembly GCA_005408345.1 of Macquaria australasica. Classification (NCBI taxonomy): domain Eukaryota; kingdom Metazoa; phylum Chordata; class Actinopteri; order Centrarchiformes; family Percichthyidae; genus Macquaria; species Macquaria australasica. Next base: position 74,660 of record SEMN01001059.1, read on the forward strand.
GACCCCGACAAGGGTTCACGAGAGATATATCTGACTCTAATCTTTGATTTTTGTAAATAACTAGAAAGTTTTACCCTTTACCAAAAAATGATTGGAATAAAAACCAAACAAAAAGGTGTCTTTGGTTGAACTGACCTCTACAGGTAGAGACACACAATGTAAAACTCTTTTAATATTGTTGCAATTTTGCCTTAAATTGATCAGCCGGGACAATCCATCAGTCCATCGAAGAGCATTCCTGAAACTATTTATTAATCAACAGAAAATGAGTTGATGATCGTTTAGATAATGGATTCATTTCAAAACCCCAAACTGTATCTGATTCTCTGTTTCGTGTCTTTATGAACTAAGCTGAAGCCGTCTGCTTGACCAGATTAACCTGGAGCTATGTATTAATGCAGGACCCGGTTGATATCGACCTATAGTGGTGCAAACTCTCAAATGAATTTTGGTTGGTAATCCAGCCTCGTTTGAAATCATCATTTTGGTCATTTCTGATATTTTGACAATGTATAATAGTTGATCAATAGTCACATCTGTGCCTTCAAAGCAGCAAACAATATCAAACCCTTTGATAAATTCTGCAAAACCTCCATCAAAACATCCACGTTTTTGATCGTATTCATTCAAACTCACCACGAAACAAATTCTTCATTCTCAACTTTCTGAACGGTTTTACAAAACGAGCAGCAGCTTCAACCTGAAGCCCGATCTTATACAAAGACAAAGCCTCTTTTCACCTGAGTGAAGCTCCGCCTCCTCTAACACCCACACCTGTCTGCTCTGTCAGCAGTTATGTGATGATGATGCCGTTTAAGCGCCAGGCTCTGGTGGAGTTCGACAGTGTGGAGAGCGCCGAGCGCTGCGTGTCGTGTGGAACTGTCTGCATCGCTGAGCAGCAGGCCTTCTTCAACTTCTCCACCAGCCAGAGAATCACCAGACCCACCAACGCAGACGACCCCACCAGCGGAAACAAAGTTCTGCTGCTGTCCATCCAGAACCCGCTGTATCCCATCACCACCGTAAGTCCAGCAGAATCTTCCTCTATCAGAACGCTGGCACGTTCAAATCAAGTATCTGAATATGTATGAAAGTTCTGCACTCCAGTTTTAAACTTCCAGCAGGACTCCTATCGACCCAACCTGAACCTTTTGTCCCATTACTGCCAACCATCAGCGAAGCATCTCGTGTGAAAGAAAAACAGAATTTGATTGTTCTTGCTGTGTGACTCTCTGTCTCTCTCTCTCTCTCTGTCAGGATGTTCTCTACACCGTCTGTAACCCCGTCGGTAACGTCCTGCGCATCGTCATCTTCAAACGCAACGGCATCCAGGCCATGGTGGAATATCCTGACTTGTATATATGTTTACAGTATGTCACAGATCAGTGGAGTCGTGTTAAAATTCAGTTTACTTCCATCTTAAAGCAGTAGATTCAACGCGATGATGAGCTCAGGAGGGTTAGAGCAGGAAAACCTTTATAAATCAAATACAGATTCACTACAGTTGACAGTAGACCTCCTTTAGGATGGTGTTGGTCTTGTTTCTCTCCTCTGATTGGCTGGTTGCTGGTCATCCTGATGAGTCATCCTTAACGAGCTTGTTAACATTTGAGTCAGTGGAGGACGCTCAGAAGGCCAAACTGGCTCTGAACGGAGCCGATATCTACGCCGGCTGCTGCACGCTCAAGATCGAATACGCTCGGGTAAACACACACACACACACACAAACACACACACAGTGCTCTCGACAAACACACACTCAGGTGCATGCACACATACACACCCTCTCTCTCATGCCCATGCACACACACCCACCCAGAGGTGCTGTGCTCTGTCGCCCCCTGCAGCCCAACAGACTGAACGTCGTCCGTAATGACAACAGCAGCTGGGATTACACCAAACCCTTCCTCCTGCACCGAGGTAGGACAGCACACACACACACACACACACACACACACAGAGGTGTTCTCAGGTGTTCTGGCTGTTTGACCTCAGCCCAGGTGGGCGGAGCTAGCCTGGGAATAATATGATATCGCCATGAGCTCCACGTTCTAATAATCATGATAAAGGTGCAGGCTGTTCCACCCTCGCAGGAACAGCAGCAGGAGAATCAGCTGTCAATCAACCACAGTGTGTTCACGTCCTGAGGAGAGGTCAAACAAACACCTGAACCACTACACAACACCTTAAGGCTGGGCAATATATCAGATCAGTGCAATTCATTCAAATGTTTGTTTTTAACGTGCACAAAACATTTATTTTCAGTCAAATAGTAACGTCAATGGAGTCCCGACAGTCGTCTACACTGTGACGTGATTAGTTACACTATGTGAACACGGGGCTGTCGTGACTCCAGGTGTCTCCCCCCGTCTCCAGGCGGCAAACTCGTAGTGAATTTAAGGAATCAGACACTGATCTGAGCTCTCACTTGGTGTCAAATCTGACGGTCCCTAGCCGTGTGGGGGAAACCTGTATTTTTTGAATGTGAATAACATCACATCAACATTTTTTTGGCCCTACAACACATTAAGTGTAGAGCCCTAGTCTGCAGTCTTGCAGGTAGATATATAGGCAGGTGTTGGTGTTGGTGTCAGGAGCTCTGCCTGGAGACTCAAAGGTTAAAGTGCAGCCTGGAGGTGAAGCTGCTGAGGAGGATCATCAGAGGGGGAGCGCTCACTTTCACCTCCCGCTGCTCTGGCCTCATGTGGGTCAGACTTCACTGTTTGTGTGTGTGTGTGTGTGTGTGTGTGACAGTGCTACTAGCAACAACCTTCCTGTCAGCTCTTATTTGGCTCAGATTTCTGTGTTTGTGTGTGTTGCAGAGCGGGGAAAGAGGCAGCGTCAGGCCATCCTGGGAGAGCATCCATCCAACGGCTACGGTGCTGTCTCATCTGTCTGTCTGTCTGCCTGTCTGTCTGTCTGTCTGTCTGTCTGTCTGTCTGTCTGTCTCGTCTGTCTGTCTGTCTCACCTGTCTGCCTGCCTCATCTGTGTGTCTGTCTGTCTGTCTCGTCTGTCTGTCTGTCTGTCTGTCTGCCTGTCTGTCTGTCTGTCTGTCTTTCTGTCTCACCTGTCTGTCTGTCTCACCTGTCTGTCTGTCTGCCTGCCTCATCTGTGTGTCCGTCTGCCTGTCTGTCTGTCTGTCTGCTCGCCTCATCTGTGTGTCTGTCTGCCTGTCTGTCTGTCTTCCAGCTCTTCATCATGATCACCGTCAGTCCTTCAGTGTTTCTGATCAGTATTGTTTGTGTCTCTGCAGGCCCACACTGCCCCCTGCTGCCTCTGCCTGCTAACAGCAGGTACAGGAGGAGCAGTGAGGAGGTACAGGACATGATCTCCTACCCGCCGCTCCTCCCTAAGACCTCCTCCTCCTCCTTCCTCGGCCACACAGCCTCCAGCTCAGTCGCCATGGTGAGCGGCCTTCATCTTGTCAAGATGAACTGCAGCTGCATCTTCAACCTCTTCTGTCTCTACGGCAACGTGGAGAAGGTGTGTGCTGACCTTCAGAGGACACAGAGAGAGAAAACATCATGTTTGGAGTGTGTTTGTATGAATGCTGTGTTGTGTCAATCATCTGGAAGTCTCCTCCAAGAAATAATCGTTTAAAAAAACCCGACCTGATTGGTTGTGTTTGCAGGTGAAGTTCATGAAGAGCGTTCCTGGCACGGCGCTGGTGGAGATGGGAGATGAGTACGCTGTGGACCGAGCCGTGACTCACCTCAACAGCATCAAGGTGTTCGGCAAAAAACTCAACGTCTGGTAAGTCCTGATAACCTGACGAGCCAGATGGTTCGTCACACAGAACCATCTGAGAAGTCGTCCTTGGAAACTGTTTGGAAAACAGAAGGCACTTTCAAAAAATACTTGGCAGGCGATTGGATGAACCATCTGTCTATCACGGGCTAACTTAAACCAATCAGATCACCACATGACGTAGTGGGAGAGCTGAAGCCAATCAGGAGAAGAGTGAAAACATCTTTTCCATAGAGAAAAGCCTTCAGTGTCGTTCTTTGCTCTTCTTTCAGTGAAGAAATCCTCTCCAGTTCTGAGAGAACTGATGCTACATCAGCAACGCTAACCTCTTTAGAAGCTGCCATTGTTGTTTTCAAACCAACAGTCGCAGTCGTCACACCTAAACCACACCTGTAGCTGCCAGTAGTTTTTCATAGGACGCTGCTGATTGGTCTGAACCACAGTTGTTCGGCCACAAGCACATAACTTGAAGCCTGCAAGATGGATTCTCGCGTGATCCCGCAAGAACCCGCGTGGATACATATTGACATCAGCTTGGTTGATGCATATCTTAGATCAGAGACTGACGACAGGATGATTAACAAGATAGGAAATAATTACAAAAACACACGTCTAAAACATGTTCATTTTTTCTGACGTTTCTCTTCAGGCCTGTTGAAACTATGCAAATAAGAAATAAATCTGAGAAGGGAATTTCATACTTTGATTGAACTGCTCACAACTCAATACAGTGATTCATGAATAAATGCTGCCGTCCATGAAGCCTGTGAGTCAAAGTGAAGGGCTGTGTGGAGCGATGAGGAGGCTGTAACCTTCCTCACACGAACACATGAAACTAACAGAAAGCTCGTATCTCCATCATGTTCTCCACATGGTTTTCCATCGTTTGAGCTTTGACTGGAGCTCTTTGAACGACGTCATCTCGTTGTGTCCTCTTCTTCTTCTGTGGTGGTTTAATGGCAGTGACTGGAGGATTAGCTCCACCTGCTGTTTATCTCCATCAACCAGTGAACTCATGTTCACACAGCAGCAGTGGATGGAGACCAGCATTCATTCTCATATTCTGCTGATTTTCTGGAAATTCGTCTAAAGTTTAATCTACATTTGGACAGAAACTCGAGTATTGATTTGTAACAAAAGGTTGAAAACTGCTGCCTCAGAACACCCAGCAACAGGATGCTCTGTTTTCACTGTTTTCACTTTACCTCCTGCAGCTCCACAGTTTTGTCTCATGCAGCACAAACACCATGTCCCTGATTGATCGCCTTCTTCCTTCTTTTTGTCTTCCTCCCATCCTTCTGTGTTTACATGGCTTTGTTTATCGTCCACCCCCCCCCCCCCCACCCACTCACCTCTCAGTGTGTCCAAGCAGCAGGCGGTGATTCCCAGTCAGGTGTTTGAGCTGACTGACGGCAGCAGCAGCTACCAGGACTTCAGTCTGACCAGAAACAACCGCTTCAGCAGCACGCAGAGCAGCAGGAACATCATCCAGCCGCCCGCCGCAGTCCTGCACTTCTACAACGCCCCGCCCACGCTCAGCCAACACCAGCTGCACAAGGTGAGGTCACACCTGCGGGAGACAGATTAGTTTTAGTTGGGTTGGAAGGAGTTGGATGACTGACAGAGAAGAGAATGGGGCCGGGTATGGAGCTCTGTGAACACCTTCGCTGATGAGATGTGATATTAAACTCACTAGTTTCAGTGTATCGCTCAGTGTGAACTTTGCACCCGAACTTAAGAGAGAACTTATGTATAGCTGCTGCAACAGGTTGCAGGACTCATTTACGGCAAGTTTAAAAGGTCAAATTTGTTAAAGGAAACTTCCAGTTGATTTCAACCTGGTGTATTTCCCATAAATGTGGCCATTGTGGCTCTGTGTGGCGTGCTAACTTTGCACTTGCCACCTACATTGTAGCGATTCGAGTCTTTGTTTCCCCCGAAACTCTGCAACGCCAGGTTGAAATAAACTGGACTTATCCTTTGAAAGGAGAGAAGAGAAAGCATAAAGTCATTTGTTCATTAAAAACAGTCTGACACACTCTCTGCAGCTCTGTGCTGAACACAACGTTCCCGCCTTCACCAAGTTCAAGGTCTTCGATGCCAAACGTGAGTTTAACCAGCAGACGAGGAGCTATATAAATAAATATAACTTAATAGATACATACAATTATGAATATAAAATACTCAGTTTCAACTCAGACATCTTTTCCTGTATTCCCCTTCTTCTTCTTCATCATCATCATTTTCCTCCTCCTCCTCCTCCTCTTCATCCCAGCAGCCAGCTCTAAGACTCTGTCTGGTCTGCTGGAGTTTGACAGTAAAACTGAAGCTGTGGAGACTCTGACGGTGCTGAACCACCACCAGATCAGAATACCCAGTAAGCACTCACCGACAACAAACAGTTCATCCATCTTCCAGCACCTCTGCACTTCTTCAGGCTAGCTGTTTCCCCCTGCTTCCAGTCTTTATGCTAAGCTAGGCTAACCACGTCCTCATCCATCTGAACGTCTCACTCTCAGAAAGAAAGAGAATTAGATTTCCCAAAATATTGAATTATTCCACATCAGCTGTGAAGCATTCAAAGATCCTCCGTTATCTTATATTTTAAGGTCAGCACTGCATTGATAAACTTTAGTGTGTTAAAAATCAGTATCATAGTTTGTTCGCATGTTAGGGTCCCAAACTTTGCATGCTGGCATGTGTTAGCATACTGTACTAGATTTAGCATATTAGCATGCTCACACTGACATTAAACTCAAAGCACAGCTGGCCGTTGTTCAAAGGATGATGTAAAATCAGTTGTCGTACATTCACAAAGCTGCTGTTCAGCAGCCAACGCTCGAATCTCAGAAGTCCGAGCATCCTTGAACGCACCAACAGTAAGAGTTTCTAAAACATGATGATATGTCTTGACATCGGTAAAAAAATAAAAATAAATCAGACAAGTAATGAGCTGGTCTCAGGTGGAGACTCCTGCGTTCACCACTAGATGTCAGGCTAAACAACGCTCCTCCGAAGGTTCGGCGCAGCTCGTGATGTCTGCCTGTAAAATAGATTCTTTCTGTTTATTAAATCACAGACTGTTAACTGTGTTTACGTCTCCCTCTCTGACCTGCAGACAGCTCCAACCCCTTCACCCTGAAACTCTGCTTCTCCACCTCCTCCCACCTGTGAGCCAGAAACAACATGGCCGCCACAGTCTCCTGGGCGTTTCAGGACGAAGCAGAGAGGAAGATGTTTATTATGAAAGGAGAAAAGGATGGAAAGAAGATTTTCCTGCGAGGTGTTTGAATGGATGATTTTTGTGTTTCTTGTTAATTCGACTCGAGTGTGAAGCAGGAAGTGATGATGAGGCATTTTGAAGAAGAAGAAGAGCACCTTAACGAACTACATGAGTAAATGATGAGGACTGAGCCGCCTCCTTTAGAACCGATGTTTCTGTCTGAAATCTGACTTTTCTTCCAACTGAACAGTTTCATTAAATCGCACACGAGAAATCAAATCAGTAAATGACTTCATTCTCCACAAAAGGCCCTTTCACATCCTGAAGATAAAGATCAGCTGTAGCTGTGAACCAATCAGATATCAGCCAGGAAGACACGTTCTGAAAGATGTTGTTTGATTTGGAATCATTTGGGTTTTATTTTGTGTGCTGACGTTTTGGATTTAAAGGTAGTTATTATTATTAGTAATGGTAAATCAGTGCATCAGTAGTATTTTTATGTTTGTTTAATTGATTTTGACCTCAGGCAAAGGGACTGTTTTAATCTGAATGTGTGTGTGTTTTCTCTGCCGATGGACTTTTTTCTGGGTGACTTTTTAAGAAGAGTTGATTCTTGGTTTACTGACAAATATCATCATCGTCTGTAGTTTCCTCTGTAGTTTTCAGTAGTTTTCAGTGAAGAGACGTAGAAGCGGAATAATTCTATTTACAGAATAATTTCATTTTGAGCGATAAAATCCTTTTTATTTTTGGAAGTTTGAAGTAGCAGTACTTTTTGTTTGGTTCTTTGTGTACATGCTCAATGAATTGAACAAGGGAAATTGGAGTATTACTGCAATAATAGTCAAGGCAAGTCAATTTTATTAGTATAGCCCAATATCACAAATCACACATTTGCCTCGCGGGACTTTAAATCAATTATAGCAGCACTATCTGAAGAACATGGAGTTCAACCATCGACTGCGTCATCGTAGTATCATGACCGACTTGCTTACTGATTTTTTGGCTGCTTGTGTGTAGCAGAAACAGACATCTGACGTGTTATCACCCTCTGAGTAGATATGATGAACACCAACACGACGATCACGGTGCTCCGAGTCGGCTGGATGTGGATGAGTGAGCCACAGCTACCTCACAAGGTTGTGTCTTGAGCTAGTTCTGCTGCACACAAGTTGCCAAAAAAAACTTTAATACTGCTTGAAAACACAGTGCAGGTCTTTGCCATGAAAGTTGGTGAAAGTTTTGGCCTCAGCTGACTGAACAGCTAGCGTGATGCAAAATCAACCGTATACCTGCGAAAAACATCAGCTCTTTAAAGCTCTTTCAACAGACTTACTGTGTACATTTAGAATAACAGTGACTCCCATGAGACTTTTAGCTCAATGCATAATAATAATTTTTATGTTAGTGGTGTGTTAGGGTCCTAAATTTAGAAAGCAGGAGAATCCACAGAACTCGTCAACAGTTTCTTTCATCTGCAGTTATCCTGAGTGACTGTGAAAGACGAGGAGCTTTTAAATTCTTTAAATGTCATTTTTCAACGCTGTGAGCACAAACTAAACTTCATTTATCTCCAGTGTATTTGGGTGAGACAGGTCTCCAAACCTGGACAGGTGAAGCTAAAACTATCTGCATGGACTGACACCTGGACTGGAGGGAAGAGAGAAGTAACTTTTGTGTACATGGATGTCGATAGTAATAAAAGTTGTGTCAGTATGTGCTGTTGTCATATTGTGTTAACCAGTAAACATGTGAAGCATCACCTGGCAGGAAGGTGAGATCTCATGTTTTTTGATTAAACTAAATTGTCTGAACTGTGAAGAGAATCACAGTTCTGGGATCAGCTGGACGTGTTCACTGTCTGTTCATTAAACGTTGTCCGGGATCGTCTCTGGATGAAAAGACCTTCAGCTGCCCCACCAGTGTTGACAGGTGTTCAAAGGTTTATGTACGATAATTCAGCCTTTAATTATAATTTGAAAAATCCCTAAATGTATGATTATTTCAACAAGTCATAGTTTTTCCCCCCGTAATAGTTAAATAGTGCAGGGCTGATTATTCATCATATGATAACTATGTAAATAATTTAATACAGAAATCTGACCCTGGATCTGTCACATCTCTGCTGAGATCTTAGACACAACTTCTAATAAACTGTGGCTGCATGTCACAACTTTGGTTTCTGGTGCTGAGAGTCTGCAGCATGCTAGCAGCTCTGTGAGGCTGCACTGAGACAGCGGTGCTACATGCTAACATCATGCTCACATGCTGATGTTCACCATGTTCACCATCTTAGTTTAGCTAGTTAGCAGTAAACACAGAGTGCAGCTGAGGCTGATGGGAGTGTCTGTAGTTCTGCAGGTATTTGGTCATAAACCAAAGTGTTGGACACGTTAACATGTTGACCTGATGGTGGCGCTACATGAAAAGTCAGAGGATCAACAAAGTTATTACAGTTCATCCTGAGGGGAACATGAACGATGAACCAAACTTAATGAAAATCCATCCAATAGTTGTTGAGAGATTTCAGTCTGGACCAAAGTGGTGGACTGACCGACCGACAGACCAACATTGCCACTCAGCGCTACATCGCTAGCACCGCTAAAAAGTGTTCTGGATTTGAATGTACAATATTTTGGCCTGAAATACTCTGTACAGGTTTTTAAGGTTAGATACTGAAGAACAGCCAGATGTGAATTGGTGAACGCTCTCTGTCTCAGTAAAGGCAAGCAGGACTTCTCATCACTGATCATCAAGACTCTGCAGCTGGTTGAGTGTTTTCATCAATAATTCAGAGACTAAAAGATTTTGATCTGAATCCTCTGTGAGGACTCTGGAGCCTCCATCCTGCTCCACTCTGCAGCACAACATCTAACTTTACAGACAGACATTTTCAGCTGTATCACCCTGCAAACCGCAGGTCAAAGCCTCATCTGTCACCGGCTTTTGAATAAGTCCTTGCTTGGCTTGTGGCTGGAAACTAGAACACAGTTTCTTTTTTCATCTCTGTTGTGATGATGCAAATAGCCAATCACAGCCCAGCCTGAGACAAAACACACAGGTTGCTTTAAATATAAGTGTAAGTAAATGGCGGTTGAAGGTTTCGCGGTGTGTTACAGGGCAGATGTCTCATGTTATCAGCCTGCTCTGTTTTACTGCAGGCAGCATACAGACAGCAGAGAGCCAGTCTGACCAGCCTGTCATCAGATATCTCTCAACCACGCTAACATGCAGGTGTGAAGACAGATTGTAATCTGATCAAACCAGCTGCAGAGGACGCCCTGTGGCACACAACACAGAGGAAACCAGGTCAAAGTTTGAACCTGATGCCTCCTCTACAATGTGCCTGAGACGGCTGCTGCTTCTGTTTTAAAAAGGAAGAAAATGTGCTGAAATCCCAGCATGCACTGAGTGAAACCCTGACAGAGCAAGTGAGACAGGAGGGAATCAGCTGACTGCCCCCACTCAAATCCATTTTGTACAGAAAAGTCACAAGCTTTCAAAAACAAGTTCTGACTTCAAGTTGAATTAGGTCGGGTTTGGATTTAGTTCCCAGTTTCAGTGAACTGCAGAACTTGTACCATTAAAATCCCTGGAATGGTTAAAACGATGGGATGAGAGGTGGGTGGTGAACTAATGTGGATTAGAGCTCATGGCTTTAAAAAACTGGTAAAATATATGAAATCATACATTACATAGGCTACAGGACCTGACAGTGAAACTAGTTCTCCAATCCCAACAGAATTGATCTTACTGTCAATGTCTATTGTTTAAAGCTGCGCTAATCATTTTTTAAAAATCAAGACGTGAAGATTGAGTGAGGAGAATGAGAATTATCCCCTCAGCTCTACAAAGCTTTTTTTTTGCCTTTTTTAGCTCCTTGTTTTGGTTTTGCTGCACACAGCAGGCAGACACAGTTAGAGAGCAGCTGGTGAACATAGTGGGGCGTTTAGCAGCTAAAGAAACTGATATTTCCCTCAGGAGGACTAAAAACAGAGCTAACAGAGAGGGAATATTAGTAGGCGGCTGTTTGCAAACCTCTTAGCCACAGCAATTTTATAAGGTGATGATATGTCGATACTGTTTTCAGCTTGTTGCACTGCCCCCAAGTGGCTAAAACACAACACATGCAGGTTTAACTGTTATCTTTTGTTTTAAAACTGATATCCAGCTCAGAGCTGAGACGTTTAACGCTGAACTTTCCTGAAAACAAACTGGCACATTTCAAGGCGTTAATCCTGACAAAACGAACCTGAACAACCGTGAGATTCCTCTAAAATAATCCCACAGTTAATTTTCTCATTTAAGGCTTCGTCGTTCACTCTGAAAAGCTGAAACGTGACCAACATACCCCTAACCCTCGTTTAACAAGAAAGGACTGACTGCAGTGTTAGCATTTAGCTACAACCACAATAATGCTCACAGGACAATTGTTTTATATTGGTTCAAATTACAAGATGTTTCATGATTTCTGGTCAGTATTATGTTTGTTTCATAAAGGACTTCTCTGTGGAGGCGGGGCTTCGCGGGGGGGCGGGGCTTCGGCTCTGTATTTAGCACCTGTGACGTCAGGGCGGGTCTGCTGCTCCCAGCAGGTCAAGAAAGATGGCGGCGGAGGAGAGCAGGTTGAAGCAGCGGAGTCACAAAAACAGCATCTTCAAAGAAGGTAATTAAACATCTGCCGAGAGTGAAATGATGGTACCGGCGCGACAGATGACAGCGGGGCTTTTCTAACTATGTGGTCTCCACCGCCGTGTGTGTTCAGTGGCGGTGACCGTGATGAAGTGACGCTGCGCCGAATAATCGCGTCCCGCGTCCCGCCGGGTCCGAGCGGTAAGGTGTCTCTGCTGTCCAGGGGCCGACTCGCCCCGCTGTCTGTTGTTAGCGGAGCAGCTAACATGGCTGTTGAACGGCTGGCAGCAGGCGGACTGCGGCTGACGGGGTTAACAACGCAGATTAGCTACGAGCTAAATTACACGTCAGTTCACAGATTAGCCCGTAGACTCGGTTGACTTGGCCTAGCGCCGTATTCCGTCTGAAAAGTGGGCCAGTTAAGCCAACTCTCCTCCTGTTGGCACGGAGTCACAACGCAAACGTTACCGCTTAAATGAATTAATGCTCACAACAACAGCAGTTGGCTCGATGTGGTTGTGCAACAAAGCAAAGTTCTGGTTCTTACTAGATGGATAGTTACTGTATGACGGTGTCCAGCAAGAACTAATTCTCGAAGAAGCACAGCAACATTAAATATGTCATGTTTTGAATGAGGTTTGGCGTGAGAATACGGCGCACTGTGACTGGCTGTCAGGTGTTTGGGACAGGTGGACTCTCCCTCACTGAACCGGCAGCCGTCCACCTGACTACATTATTCTGTTACTGTGGCTCCACTACCTGCAGCTCAGGTACTCATTAGCATAACACCAGGCTGCCAGGTGACTCTCAGCTGGCTGGATGTCTGCTGATGATGAAACCTCCTGCCAACCTCACAGCTGCTGGACATGTTATCGGCTGTCAGTGTTGGGATGTGTTCGACCGTTGATCCATTAAAGCTGTTTAACACAGGCCAATGAAGATGGTAAACGCGAGTGTTTGGGCTACAAGAAGCTGGCATTGTTGTGGTGGTGCAGCTGCAGAGGGCTCCATTGGCTTGGTATGTGGGGAACTGCACACTGTGCCAAGACCAAAGTGGGGCAAAAACTGAGCCGTGTCATGTGATGTATCCATAACTGTACTGGTGTAATTATTCTTACTCCAGAGGCACATTTGACTGGAATTCTTGAGGCTTGAGACATGTTTAGTAAAGCAGCAATTAAACTATCGTGTTTTTGAATGGAGTTTGGTGTTTACTGCCTTTCTCTTGCACAAGGATAAGACACAATAGGACTGGCTGTCAGATACAATGTTGGGGGGTTTCCTCAGTAATAAGAGTCATCAATATATCTGAGACTGTACATTGCTGCTGCAGAATGAGAAAGACCTGCAATTTTTCCTCCAAAGTAAAAGTTTTGAGAAATGTTGCTCATTCTGGAAGTTTGAAATCCTTCTGTCATGTGTTCTTATGTATTCATTAAAGCTGGGGAGGCAGAATCTGTGCAACCTGTGCAAAAGTAGAGGTCTGCTCTCAGACCACTTGAATTACAACATGCTGCACGGTTAAAATGGCATTTTTGCCCAATGACGCCAAAAGAAAACTGCCTACCCAACCTTTAAGCCATGTGTACGCCGCGCTCTACTTGTGTCTCCAGCAGTGTGCTACACACACACACACACACTCTCTGCTATGAGGAAGTTCAGCAGTGTGACAGGAATCCACTGGCCAACTTTGGCCTGTTTGATAATAAGAAAAATATGCTTATTCACTGCTGTAGTGAACGTAATGTGAAACTCACGGAGGTGTCACTGCAACACACAAGACAAACATGACAAGATGATCCACTGATCTGTCCAGTTTATTATCAGCTGCTGCTCAACAGGCAGCAGAGGAGTTGTCATATAGTTATCAGACAACTGAATGAGAATAAAATGGGGAAATGTCTTCAGTGTGGACGGAGGGCCAAAGCAGATGGAACACGTATTCAGTTAATTTAGCCAGTTTTGGTGATGGTGTAGTCTAAATTCAATGCACAGGCAAAGTTTTCTCTGATCAGTTACTGTCAACAAAAAAATCGCACACAAGCTGGAGGCTAGCCTGTTCCCCAACCGTGGTTATTGTGACCAGAGATGTCAGTAAGTGTTGGTGTGACGATATTGCCTCCAACTTTCCATTAATGTTTCATTCACACCAGGCTTTGGATTTATCAAACCTAACAAACACTGAACAGTGAATCACATGAAGCAACTTTGTTCCACTCTGCAAAAGCATGCATAGAAAATAAGACCGGGAGAGGCCCGTCCCTGTTACGGTGCCTATTAGCTAGCTAGACTGAAGATGACTAAACTCGCTGGCTAATTAGAACCAGTCATCTAACTATTATACTTTTCTTTTTCTCGGGCAGCTCATGTGCTGCACAGAGAACACCGGGACACTGAATGAACCGGATCGCTGGTCTTCTCTCAGTTAAAGCACACATCATCGTCTGGAACAGTTTGTCTGTGGAGCTGTGTCATCTGGTTTGCTGGATGTGGTGGAAGCAGCTCTCACACAGCCCAACCAGCTCTACGCTGACCTGAATGAAGACGCTCCTTCCCATGAGGCCGCAGGCAGCTCTGTCACATGAGTGCGTCTGAGTGAGCGCCGTCACGTAACCACAAGGTCACAGTTTCAATCCCAGAAACCGCTGCGCAGTGATGTCATTGTTCTCCAGCTGTGAAAACATTGCAGTGTATTTATACAGATGTTTGCAGCTGATTTCAGAGCAGTGAGCTGGACCGGACTCGGACCTGTCAGATGAAGGTCGGAGTCAAATGTGTCTCGGTGAAACATCCAGAGCTGCAGGTCAGTGAAGTGGAAATGCTGCCATACAAGGAGAGCTGAAGGGTTCAAACTGGCTTTGTAGAACACACTGAGCGACAGCTCTGTCTGTTTACTGTAAACCTCCAGCCAGCCCTGCCATCCCATAATAGCAGTGATTCCCCTCAGCCTTCCTCTTGGCTGAGCTCCTGTGAAGCTTCACTAACTGGACGAGGTCGGGAAACTTTTTCCGTCCGGCCGGCTGTTACTTCTGAACACCAGAGGGTTTATTGATCCCCTCTGCAGTCAGACTCCAGATAAGACTGAAGACCACGTCCACACAGGTGCAGACCCCCCTTTTTATCCAAAATGCATTCATTTAAAAATGGCAGCGTTGTCACAGACAGGATCAAATCCTTTTCATGTAGCAGCAACGATACAAAGACAACATCCTGTCTGAATTCAGGTGTCAGTGACATATCTTTGTGTGTCTGTTGTCATGACGACAGAAGCTTTTCATTGGCCATTTAAAGTAGATGGTATAGATATGAAATGAAGCTCTGCTCTGGTTGAGTTTAGGAGAAAAATGACAGTTTCCAGAACAGCTGTCATGTTTTTCCACTTTAAAGTCCAGCAGCAACAGCCAATAACAGCCCAGCGAGTGGAGTGTTCGTCCAGTCAGCTGGAAGAAGTTGAGCTTCAGCATCCCCGTTAGGAAGTGTTTCGTTCTGGGCCTTTTCAGGTCGGCCTTAAGTCAAACTCTTAACCACATCTTTCCCTCTCAGGTGGCCACGGGTTTAAATCGGACACATCCCCGATGAGGCGCGAGGACGAGGAAGACGACCTGCTGGAGGAGGAAGAGGTGGGCGTGGCCAGGCCAGTGCAGATCGTGGTGGCGGATGAGGAGGAGCACTCGTTCTCGCTGCAGGAGGAGGCGCTGGAGCGGCTGCTGCTGCAGGAGGAGGTGCAGGATCTCCACGTGGTCGTCGTCTCCGTGGCCGGAGCTTTCCGCAAGGGCAAGTCCTTCCTGCTGGACTTCATGCTGCGCTTCATGTACAAACAGGTACTCTGTCGCCCGAGGTCATGTTCACCTGTAAAGTACTCGCACTCACAGGAGTCTGGAGCTTATTAAAAAATAGAAAATGTTTTTAATGTGCACCCGGTTCTGGTTTTAAGAATTTCTAACTCACAGGAATAATTGAAATTGTGCCAAATGACCACTGACTTATGATGTGACATGCATTAAAGTTAGCAAATGGTAGTTTGACCAAACAATCCCAACTCAAGGTCCACTTACTGTTTTTGTTTTCTGGAACTTTCAACTATCTGTCTTCATCAGCGGATGGAGTTTGCTCGGTTGTCATGGAGATGGATCTGTTGACAGTTGGGAAGTCCTTAAAGTACCATTTATGGAACCTTTCCTGTCACCTGAACAGTTAAATTCAGATTATATTCCAGTCTATCTTAATCCAACACGCCCACAGAGCCAAAGATGGAGGACAGATCCACCTTCCTCGTTCTGAAGCTAATGTTAGTCTGTTGGTGTTCACAGAGCTGCAGTGGAGGGATAGTAACACGAAGAGGGAGCTTGGTACTATAACAGCTGTAGTCTGGTGGCTGAGGGGTGAAGGTGCTGACCATGAACCACAACGTCTGCAGCTGTCGTTATCCACCTCTCTGCTGTGCACATCTCTAATGAAAGGCACAAGAAAATACGTTAGAGACCGTTTTTCCACAGAAAGAGGCCTTGGTCTCTTACAGTGTAGTTGAGTTAGAACGTGATCACTTCAGGCCCAGTATGGACCGGGGGGCTGATTACAGCCACCAATAACTGATCAAAATGTAAACCTGTTCTTCTACATTTGACCGTGAACGTTCACTCCTGATGTTGGAAACCGTAGGTTGACAAAACAAAGTCGTAAAAGAACTGGATGATGGATGAAATCACAGCAGTCATTGAGCAGGCGTGTCAACAGATCAGTCTCCATGACGACTGAGCAAATGCCACCTGCTGATGAGGACCGTGTGACACAGCTAAAATCTCTGGAAAAAGCTCTTAAGTGGAGCTTGAGTTGGGATTGTGAGGGGACACAGGATGTGTGTATGTGGCACAATGTGTTTTACAATCAGCGTTGGAAATTAGCAGGGGCAAACATGCTCCAAGAAATCTCACATTTGGCAAAAATTGCCCCCAAGATTTCGAGGAGAAAAACGGATATTTACCAGTTTAGGCCAATATCCTAATCCTACATTAAACCATCATTTTATTTTCATTAAATTCATTTAATTTCCGTTTCTAACACACACTCGCACAAACAGCGCTGTTGTTTACACTACTGTTACGATACCTGACTGGCAGAAGCCAGGTGATCCTGCACCTGCAGTGAAGTAGCTGGTGCGACGGACTGGTACCTCCATTAAAAAAGCTCCAACTGTTACCGAAGAAAGCAATCGTAGGTCGTCGCAAACGCCACCCCCAGAAAATAACGCCGGGTTCAGACAGGAGACGCCGCGCTGCTCTGCCGAGTTTCTGTGTCTGTTCTAATTTCTCCACCACCGAATCTGGCACGAAAACGCACTGATAATCTATTTATAAATGATATTAATAACATAAATGATCTGATTCTGCTTACCAACCCTTCTGATTTTCCTGCTCCTCTTACCTTCTCCTGGAGTTTCAATTCCCCTGATTTTTTTCCCCCAATGAAATTTCAAAATCTCCCCATCCACTATATTTATTAGAAATGGTATCATTGCTGTTTGTGATTGTGTTTTTTATATTGCATACGGTGATTACTGTAACGTAATGCAGTTTAATTTGGGCTCATTTCACATTTAAAAACACCAACTTTATGCATTAATTACTATTTTTGCCCCCAAGATTTTGGAAATGCCCCAATGTCTTAGACGGTGTGGGCAAAAGTTGCCCCACAAATGTATATATTTTTTAAATTTCCTACACTGTTTACGATTATGGCAGTTCATGTGAAGCTGGTATCAGACTGGTACTGTGTGTTGACTGCGTGTGTTTCAGGGTTAATGATTAGCTCTTTGTGCAGTGGGGTTTGATAATCTTCTCTACATGAAACCATAAAAGTCACCAAACGCTGGTGGACGACAGTATTCGTCCTTTTGCTTTGAACTCTTCTGGTTTCCTGTCAGCTGTGGCCACTATCAGACCCTGCAGCAGGAAATAATCCAGTTAAAGTGTTTGTTTGAAACAGTGAGAGGGTGTAGAGGAAACTGACTCGACCTTTTGGCCGCGTTAATCTACGGTAAGCACTGAGGAACATTCTGGAGGCTTTCGTCGTGCTGTAAAGAGGATTTTAGGCCGGCACAATGCCGGTTCTGTGACTGGGCCTCCGCAGAGCTCACTGCTGCTCATTCCACACATAAAGCCCACCTTTATGCATAGAAGAAGCCCCGCCCACACAGGCCAGGTCATGGTAGGTTTGCTTTTCACACATATCCTGCACAGGTCAGAGTTTGGAAGATGGAATTGGACTGTGAAGGACGACATGGAAGCTTTTTCACGTTTTAACTGTATTCTGCGTACAAGTTACATGAATACAGACTGACAGAAGTTGTGCATCAACGTGCTAAAGTGTTGAATTTGCCGAATTTACAGCAAAACACACGTTCCTGTCCATCTTTGGTTTGTGGCATTTTATCCATAAACAGTTTTCCAGAAAATGTGCTGTCGGCGTACGTATTGATACAGTGATATAAAATATACTGGGATGGAGGATTTATCTCACTCTACTAACCATGTTCCAAATCAGCCATCTGTTCTAGATTCATCCTCCCTGGTATCCTGCTGATTTCTGTTTAAAGATACTGAGGGCTGAAGGTTCGGTTAAACAGTTGTCCATCGGACAAAATCCAACCAATAACTCTTTCAAAACAAATATGGAAATGTGTTGTTTTTATAATGGACATAAATCTGAACCTATTCTTGTTTCAGGTCTCTGAAAGGTGAATTTCACCAGGTGTTGAATTAAACTGGAAACAAATGGCTGCCTGGAAGGAAATCTGAATAAAAACGGATGGAATGAAGTGAAAAATGAGAAGTTATTTAAAACCCAGAACTCAGCCGTCACCCTGTGGCTCTGCTACAGAAGATGGGTTTTCTAGTTCAGCTGGAACAGACTGGCTGCCAGCCAACCAAAACACTAAAATTTTCCTCATAGTGTTGACTTCAGTAATGGCTCCTCTCGCTGTCTTTGAAAGGGAAGAATATAAAGGCACAGATCGTTTTTCTCTCCTTGATGTCCTGTTTGTTAAACTTGTCAGTGGTTTCTCCCTCCACAGCCCCCTGTTTCTACAGTAAATGTTCATCACATGGAGTAAATGCCATGCTTTCTAGACGTCATTAAACTCTGGATTCTGAGGTTCGAATTGAGATGAAATATTAAAGTGGAGCAGGAACAGTGATAATCTCTCCGCCCTCCTCTTGTCTCCATCCAGTCATCTGGTTCGTGGGTCGGCGGCGAGGAGGAGCCTCTGACCGGTTTCACCTGGCGAGGCGGCTGTGAGAGGGAGACCACGGGCATCCTGGCCTGGAGCGAGGTGTTCGTGGTGGAGAAACCAGACGGCTGCAAGGTTGGTTGACAGGCCGACACTGAGGCTGCGTCTTCTGAACCCAAAATTCCGTGTGTGTGGTGACAGCTGTTGGAATGACATGAACGTGTGTTGTTGATCTTGCAGGTTGCAGTTCTACTAATCGACACACAGGGGGCGTTTGACAGCCAGTCGACCATCAAAGACTGTGCCACGCTGTTCGCCCTGAGCACCATGACCAGCTCTGTCCAGGTCAGCTGAGCACACATTAGAAATTAACAAAGCATCATTGGATTTAATTAATTTGTTCGTGTTGGAAGTCCATTTATTCAGACTGATATTTAGAAGAGAGACCATATGAAAACAAAGTGTTGGTGCTTCATAATTCCAACTGTGTCGATAAAGGGTAACTCCAGTATTTTTAAACCTGGAGTATTTTTACATATTTTGGGGTCTAAATGACTAGTAGATTGCCAGCAACGTAATCCTTTGGCACAACTGTGCCCGTCAAAGTGCATCCACTAAAAGTACTTGTTTTTGCCACTGACTCTGGTTCAGACTGTTATTCTGACATTATGGAAAGGATCCCTACAGAACAGACCTGTTTGTTTAAAGAGTAAGATCCTTTTATGTCTAAGCAGAAACAGTCTCGCTCAAGGAGAAAGTCTCGCGAAAGGTTGAGTTGTTGGAGGACGACGAGTCAGAGTTGGAGAGAAGAGTTTACACAGAGGAACTGCCAGCAAGAATTTCCAAAGTCACGGCTGAATATTTACCTGATTTCAACAATGTAGACAAGGTATTTGAATTCGATGGCCGTCCCTTTTTTATTTGAGCCAGAGGATACAGAGCTTCCTGCAACAACTCAACCTCTCTGAACAGTCTGAGCCAGTGGCAAAAAACAAGCACTTGGACGAACGTAGTTTCCCGCAAGGACTACGTTGCCGGCAGAGGCGATCTACTGGACCAATTCCAAAACTTTTGATAATTATTCAACATTTACAACCCAAAATTTGTGAATTTGTGACTAACAGGTTGAGGTGTTGGTTTGTTGTGTGTTTCAGGTGTACAACCTGTCCCAGAATGTCCAGGAAGACGACCTCCAGCACCTGCAGGTCAGCATCAGCCTGCAGACGGTTTTAGGTTTTAGAAACGCTTCACGCGAGAATGTTTTGGGCACAGAGTAGAAAAGGATTCCCCTAAGGATCTCCTCAGCACAGAGGACTTCTTCCCCCAAGCTAAATCTAATGCGCCCGCGTACCACCTTCATCAAATCCGTCTCCATGTGTTCAGAGTTTTGTTAGCAACCGGTGTTGATTTTAGCCAGCTTTGAAAACATTTTGAGATTCTTGATTTAAAACGGGCGTTTAAAAAGGCAACAAACATCAGTCAGGCCAAATTCAAACAATGTCGTTTTAATTCAAACAAAGATGAATCTTCTCTCTTTCTGCGGCACAAAAGGCTTTTGAGATGGGCGAGTGTTTAGAGCAGTAAGTGGAAAAGCTTTCATGGACCGGATAAAAGCTGGATTCACTGTTGCAATAATCAGATATGCACACGTTAGTTCCTCTACTAATTGAGCTTTATGGCTGTGTTGTGGCGTGGGATTTGATTTTAAGCTGCTGGTTGTTTCCTCTCCTCAGCTCTTCACTGAGTACGGACGACTGGCCATGGAGGAAGTCTATGAGAAACCCTTTCAGGTATGATCTGCTAAACACGTTCACTTAATAATTCCTTCTTAAAGACTGGATTCTTTTCAGTAGTAAGAAATTGAACAATCAGCAGAAGCTTTGACATGTCCCTCTTTTTAGGGTGAGCTTGTATGAAATGTACTGTATTTGCCTCTTAATGACCTGTGATCAATAACCGATCCTGGATCAATAACCTGAATGTGTCCCACTGTTCAGACTCTGATGTTCCTGATCAGAGACTGGAGTTACCCCTACGAGCATCCGTACGGTCTGGAGGGAGGACAGAGCTTCCTGGAGAAGCGACTGCAGGTTGAGTTTCACCAGTAGTGTTCTCATCTGGATCAATAACATGATTCTGTCTCTGATTGGAGAACCTTCAGGCTGTGAAGGTGTTGAATGTGTTGGCGTCTGTGTGTTCAGGTGAAGCAGAACCAACATGAGGAGCTGCAGAATGTCAGGAAACACATCCACTCCTGCTTCTCCAACATCGGCTGCTTCCTGCTGCCTCACCCCGGCCTCAAGGTGGCCACCAACCCTCACTTCGACGGACGGCTCCGAGGTAACACCACCACAGCAGCTGGTCCACGGTCAACTAGTCCAGTCAACTGGTCTACAGTAACTAGTTCAGTCAACCAGTCACAACAGTCAGTTTTATGACGTGTGTGTGTGTGTGTGTGTCAGATATTGATGAGGAGTTTAAGAAGGAGCTGGTGAATCTGGTCCCAACACTGCTCTCTCCAGAGAATCTGGTGGAAAAAGAGATCGGAGGAGTGAAAATCACCTGCAGAGACCTGCTGCACTACTTCAAAGTGAGTTCATATCTGCGGGCGTCTGCCTGGCCTCATTTGGTTCACTGGGTCGGTCAGAGGAACAGCAACATTCACCACAAAGACTCTGCAGTGTAGCTTCCTGGAAGTTTAAAACTATATTTTCTGGAAGTTTAATAGGAAAATGTCAAGAACTTGTAGACCTGAAGAGACGTGCGTGTGTTGTTTTTCAGGCGTACATGAAGATCTACCAGGGAGAGGAGCTTCCTCACCCCAAGTCCATGCTGCAGGTCGGCTCAGCTCACACATACAATATACTTCAGATAATCTCACTGTTGAACAGCTCCGCCTGCTGGACAGTTTACATCATGACATTTAATCCTAAAGCCAGTATAACAGCAGGTGACGACAATCCGTCTTTTGACACTTTTAAAGTATAAAATGAACTTTTTTTTTTTTTTTAAATCTTACAGCTGTTGTTTTCTTGGTGAGTGTTGGAGGTAAATGTATTAATGTTTTTCTCACTCAGTGGTTCAGATTTGATGATACATTGAGTGTTGTCTTATTAGTAGTGTCATCATGTCCTGTGTCTACACACACACACACTAACAGCAGCAGGTCCATCAGATCAGCCTGCAGCAGATCTCAATTTAAGTGAAAGGACTCTGTTGGTCTGTCATGATGTGTTGATTCCAGTTCTCCATGTTGACTATGTTTTGTCATCTGTTACCTAGGCAACAGCTGAAGCTAATAACCTTGCAGCTGTAGCAGGAGCCAAAGACTTGTACAACAAAAGCATGGAACAGGTAACGCATCACTTCCTGTTCATCCACGTTTGAGCCTGCTGTTACTGGATATTGGAGCTCCAGGTTTTGGTTGATCTTGTGGTTTTTCCTGTTTGCAGGTCTGCGGCGGAGACAAGCCCTACATTTCCCCGACAGAGCTGCAGCGCCGTCACGTGGAGCTGCAGCAAGCATCGGTGCGACACTTCCGCTCCGTTAAGAAGATGGGTGGCGAGGATTTCTGCCGGCGCTACCAGGAGCAGCTGGAGGCGGAGCTAGACGAGGCCTTTGCCAACTTCAGCAAGCACAACGACGGCAAGAACATCTTCTATGCCGCACGGACGCCCGCCACGCTGTTCGCCGTCATGTTCGTCATGTACGTGGTGTCGCTGGTCACGGGCTTTGTGGGCATCAACTCCGTGGCTACCCTGTGTAACCTGGTGATGGGCGTGGCTCTGATGGCGCTCTGCATCTGGGCTTACACCAAATACTCTGGAGAGTTCCGCGAGGTCGGACGAATCATCGACCAGGTGGCTGAAATTCTCTGGGAACAGGTGAGAGGACAGGCCATGTATTTATCTGTCTGTCTGCCTTCACCTCTCTGGTGACTTCATTTAAAGTTTCCAAAGTAAGTCATCGGCTTTCAGGCTGCCGATGCTCCTGAAAAACTGAACTTGGTGTGTTTCCATCCACCTGGTTTTTATATTGTTTTTTTAAAAACAAACCTGAGCTGAAACTTTTTCCTGCTGTGTGAGGTGTGAATAAAACCAGAAGCAGACTTCATGAATAAATGCTGCCGTACATGAAGCCTGTGATTTAAAGTGAAGAGGAGGCTGTAACGTTCCTCAAAACAGCAGTGGATAGAAACAAGCATTCGGTCATGTTTTCTGTTGCTGATTTTCTGGAAATTTGGTTAAAAATTGAGCTACATTTAAAGACTAGTGAGATCAAGATGGCATCATCAGGTTTGTCAGCTGTCCAATCAGGACTCCTGTGTGGAGGTCTGATCACTGAATCATCGATAAGTTTAACACAGCTGAATCTGGCAGACTTCCTTTTTTAAAATTTTAAATGTGACAGAAGTGGATGAAAACAAAATCTGCTTTACGAATGCTTCAATGTTAATTTAATTAAATTAGGAATTATGCTGTCATCTCTACAACACATTCAGTTAAATTATATTTAAGTACTTGGTTGACTTTGACAGGATCTTCTGGACTAAAAGTGAACAAACAGGGCTGTCTATCAAACCTCAAGACTTTCTTGGTACAAACGGAAAAAAGTTTTTCCTCAAAGCGTTTGTGATTTTCTCATTAGTTTTTAAAACTTGGCTCACTTCACTTCAACAGCACATTTTCGTCATCCTCCACCACCTTCTTTTCATCCTCCTCTTCCTCTAATCCTTCCTCCTTTCATTTTCTCTCTTAATGCTTCCAGAGGACTCCACGAAAGGTGAGCACTGACAACAAATTAAAGATCTGATTACCTGCATAGCTTTCTTTGTTTACTCCAGTTGTGTGACATCACTCATCAATCTCAAACCTGCAGGAATTTGTCACACACACACACACAAACACACACACACACCTGGATCAGTTATCTGGGCCCAGTTGTTAAAGAAGTTTAATCTGGATCAGAATTATCTGGATTTGGAAATCCCATGTTTTGCTATCCAGGATCAGGTAATCCATTTTACTATTGTGCCGGTTTTTCAAAGCAACATTGGATTGGATCACCCTGATCCAGATACAAACTTTTCAAGATTATCAAACCCGGATTACCAGTGCTCTAAATGGGACTACATATCACAATGTAGGCCACTAGCTATGTAAAGAACAACAGGTAGAATAGCCAGTGTAGGGTCACCAAGTGTTTATTTGAAGAGACAGAAAACACAATAAAACAACACAAACATCCCCTTCCATTTTCAATTTCTTTTAAACAGTCGGACTCCTCGTCTGACCCACGACAAATAAACAAAAACAAACCAATACTTACTTACAAATACATTGTGGATATTTTAACACCCGTTTTAAATCCCAAAAAGGCCAAATGTCCAACAAAATAAAAAAAACATTCAGAGTTCTTCTACATTTGTGGAGAGACCAGCTTTTTGAAGCCCTGCTCTTAGGAGACAGATCTCAAGTCTGGCTTTGGTTTGCTGTAGTTGGGTAAGGGTGATTTGTTCCTCTGCCAGACGAATCTGTACTTCTGCTCTTTCAGTTTCTCGTTTAAGAAGTGACTTATAGGGCATCATCATCTTTGTTTGGCAAAGAACGCTTCCAGCCTCTTTTCTGAGCTCCTGTGGCAATAACTGGCTCTACCAGTGAGGATCCAACTTCTTCCTCAATAACAGGGCTAAGATCCAGAATAAATGTTTCCTCTGCATTAGGAGCAACTGGCTTGCTTTCCTCAGCAATTGTGGGCTCACCGTCCCCTACAACACCTTGAATCCCACGCAGAGCTTGCGAGTTTCACCTCCAATAATGTCAAGAACCACATCTGTGTAATCGCCTCTCCTAAAGGGCTTGTTGCCTGTTTGGGTGTTTCTTGCTTCAGCACGGTCCTTTGTTGCTCTGGCCTTCAGATACTTCCATCTAAATTTCACTCCGTGGTCCTCTTCTGGCCAGACCCCATGGCATTCACATTCTAGGTGATTTCAACCCAAATCTTTTTTTCCTTTTTTGTTGGTCACTTCTCCACCCTTAGTAGACTTAATACTTCCTACTGTTGAGGCATACTGGCACCTAACACTCTCCAGCAGTGCATGGGTTTCTGCAACAGTGAAATTAGGTCCTTTTTGAGTTTATAGACCTTGGGCATGATTGATTTAATTGAACACAAGCCAAAGCACATCAGCTAATTGATGTTTAATGGGTGTGTGTCGGATAAGACCAATTACACAGCCATCTTATTCAGCTTTTCTCAGAGGACTTACAGAAAGGCACTGACATGGCAGGTATTGTGCATGCTGATATTAAGTACATTGCAGACCTTGCGAGGACCTTTTTTTTACTGTACTGAAAGGCTTAATAGGTAGCCTAATGTATACTGTTATGACTTGGCTCAAAGGCCATAACAAATAAGGAAGCACAGGCAGAGAGGTACTAAAAGAGAGGAATTTTATTTAACAAAGACATCTAACTTAACCAATATAACAGGTCTAACCAAACCAAAACCAGACTGACAGAAAAACATACCCCCGGGGAACCTTAAGCTTAATGGCTTAATGCCAACAGAACCAAAACTACGACATGGTGCAAGGGGGGGAAAAACCAAAAAATTCTGCAACCAGGAAGGGGTGGTTTTATACATCCAGAAGACAGTGGCCAGCTGCCTCCAATTCCTTGACAGCCTCAGCTCCCTCCCACAAGGATCAACACTGAAAGACAAAACACAACACCACAACACACCCTAGCCCTGGCAGAGGCCCTGGGCCATCACAATACTTTATCTACTTTATCACTGTAACAGTTAAACAAATCAAGTGCAAAGTATACATAAATGTATACTACATGATACAAATTGTATTATTTGACCAATTTTTAAAGTTTTATTACATTTGGTTCCTGAAATCCACCCTGAATCCACCCTTCTGCTGGGATCAGGATAATCCAGCATTTTTGGATCAAAGGTATCCCAATCATACTAAAGTTTTGAACAACACATACTGAAGGTTTGATCCAGATCAGAACCAAGACTGGATTATGTGATCTAATCTGATTTCAGTATCCAGCCCATTTTCAAGAGTTGATCCAATCCGATAGCCAAAATCTGATCAGAATTCTTCTGAAAAACTGGGCCCTGGATAGTGACATCCGATCCACGTGTTGTTGTATTTACACCTGGTATGAAAATGCATTCTCATTATCTTGATTGTTCCCATGTTGCAATCAGATCTCGGCGGACGGGTCAAGGCCATGAACAGACGTAATATTTAAGGATGCTTTGATTGATCGGCCACTGATCATCATCGGCCAATATTCGTTCTAAAGAGTTTGATCGGTTGTCTCTAAAGGCCAATCAGAAGAGCCGATCAGATGACACAAATCATGCACCGCTAAAATGGCTTCACCAGTCTGGCAGTTCTACCAGGTGTCTGAATAAGACCATAAATTTGCAAGGTGTCTTCCAAAGAAATCCCTCATGGAGGAACGCAACCAAAAAGTTTCAACACCACGAACATCATCAGACATGAAGGGTTGTCATGTCAAGGAATATGAGAAGATTTCAAAGCTAGCTAGCACTAAAGCAGAGAGGGGGAGAGAGAGCGGGACCGTTGTGCAACCAAATCACCACTCAGTCAGTTGTCGGTAACGAAGACATTGCAACCCGAGGTCACTAATAGACAGACCACGGTCCGGACGCCATCCTATCCGGGACCGGACCTATAACTGAAGGGCCTGGGCCCGATCATCTCCAATGTAGTCCAAAAAAGGTGTCCTAAATATGACAAGACCTTAAATGGTTTGTCCTTGAGCCAGAAGTGTATGGCTTCTAAAGGGGTTACTTCCATAGCACTCCAGATCCAATGTGAGAATTGCACTTTGACAGAGCGTCTCAATGGTCTAATGGCATGTGTTGTAAATCATCTAACATGCTGCTTCTCAGCCAATCAAATCTAAGCATTCTGGTAAGCATTGTGACTGGAGTTAGTAAGATATATACACTCACTCACTCACTCACTCACTCACTCACTCACATTGGTGTGTGTACATTTAATTTTCATTTAATGAAATGTTATCAATTTTATTCCACAGGAAAGCTGTATTTGTTCAGCTCCAAGCTGTTGCAAGTAACCAGGCTGCTCTGGTTTAAGTTGTCTCTGAGAAGGTGGAATATGTTGCCTGCCAATAAATAAATAGTTTACTTTATCATCTCTTAATTATAATACTTAATATACAATGGTTAAGAATAGTTAATAAATTAATAATTAATAAATAATGCTACATGATAAATGGAACGCTTCAAATAGACCCTGTGATTAGCATCAGGCCCCAAAAATCCTGATTGGAGCACCCTTAGTAATATTAGATTTATATATGAGAGATAACTGTTATCTGCATAACGGCGAAGTGAGACGTTATGAAGAATCATGACCTGATGGCAGCAAATGCAGTGAGAATGTTCTTTTTGACAGGATGAGATCCACTTCCAGAAATGAAAGGTGGGATCGGTGTGGCATGTTCTGCCATGTTTATGAACTGTGATGAGTGAAAACACAAGTATGAAAATGACTAAACACATTTTAAAGGAAAACAAGAGTACCGGGCTTCTCACACCTCCTCAGCTCTCTCGCTAGACCTGACCTCCTCTTTCTCCTCTCTCCAGGTTTTCTCCAAACTCTTCGAAGTGGCTCGGAGTCGAGTCCCGTTGGGAAGCCTGATCCCGGCACCACGGCCCCGGCTCGCCTCAAACAACAACGTCAAGAAGAAAGACTAGCAACACACCCTCTCGGCCTGGTCACGTTTATTCCCCCTCTCCCTCTGCTCGGTTTTGAAACAACGTTTTTAAAACGGTTCGAGGCGTGTAAATGAGTTTGTTCTGACTGTAGATGATGGTTCTTTTTTAAGGACTCGCTGTAGACCTGGACAAAGCAGTGTGATGTATTTTATTAGTTGTCAGTGGGCGGGGTTAAGGTATTTATTGGTGGGAGGGGCCATTATTCTATCACCGAGTGTCATCCCAGGT
Organism: Macquaria australasica; assembly: GCA_005408345.1. Lineage (NCBI taxonomy): Eukaryota > Metazoa > Chordata > Actinopteri > Centrarchiformes > Percichthyidae > Macquaria > Macquaria australasica. The sequence continues at coordinate 102,509 of SEMN01001059.1, forward strand.
GTGTTTTCACCTGTCGGATGGCAACAGCTTGACATTGTTGATTCCCGTTTATGTGAATGTGTGAATGAAGAGCATGACCACAGACCCTCACGGTTTCCCTCCTCTCCTCCCTCCTGTCGTCTCCGTCAGGTTGGTTTCTGTCGCTGGGCAGCGTCACGTGGAGGAGTCACGACCAAAGTTTACAGCTTTACTCAGAAGCTCTCAGACTGAGCAGACTGACAAATGGGCAGGAAACTGCTCAGACACGAGGTTTTTAGGACTCCAGGAACAGTTTGGTTTCAGGGACATTTTACAGTTTTTCACACTTACCCAGTATCACAAACTCATGGATGTGTTGAGCAGTTAGATTGGCCTGGTTTGGCTTAATGTCTGACAAACGCACCTCCAGCTGTGAGGCTGTCGAAGACATGTCAGTTGAAATGATCACAAATGTGTCAGGAGAATTGAGGATCAACAAATAAATACATGCAATTCATTCTCGACCATATAACTGTAGCTTTCGACCGTATCGCAGTCTCCCTCAGTGAACTGCTAGCTTAGCATTACTCATACATAGCGGTTTTAAACTAGTTTTAACGCCGCTGTGCATTGAGGGAGCAGTTAACAGGAAGTGGCTCAGATGTTCAATTTAATTAAATGTTTTATATTTTAAATACAGAAATGACTGTGAATTTGCTAAATATTTTTAAATGTAAAAACGTATTTTCACTCTGCATCTTAAAAAGCATTAGAGGAAAAAAAAAAATAGCATTGTTTCGGACGACGTTGGCGCTAATCGTGATTCCAGCTTGCGTTTAGCTAAAAACGGTGGCCTCAACTCGACATGTTTAAGGCTTTATTTGAATCCACCAGTTGCAAATAAATAAATATACAGAATTCAAACATTTTACAGATGTTCTCTACGTGCTGCTGCAGGCAGTTACTGTTCCTAACGAGGCCTCCATGAGCTTCTGACTCTGGGAAAGTAGAGCTGCAAGTGAAATAAGCTAAATTTCCCCCAAACCAGCTCACCCTTGAAGTAGTCGTCTAAATGTCGGTTGGTCACGTGCTGGTGGACGAACTTCCAGACAGACGTGGTGCTGACCAACGGGAGCTCAAGAGCGTCTGTAGTTGGTCATTTTAGACCGATTTATTTCCAGATTATGACTTGATTATATCTTGATTATTTTGAGATTATCAGTAATGACATGATCATGACTTTCAGTATTGACCCTTTTTTGTGTGTGTGTTTCTCATTTACTTTTAATTTTGGGAGCTGTTCAGATGGATCTCATGTCTCTAAGTACAGAGCTTGATTCGGGGACGATTAGGAACTATTTCTTGACAAACAAAAGTTGATCCTTCCACCGCTGCGTCGTCTCTGTACTTAATGCACAAACATGAGATTGATGTTGATCTGACTAGTAAATGCACGTATCCACCAAAATGTTGAACTATTCCTTAAGTCTTTAAGTCAGACTTGTAAACTTTTCCATATTGAACCTGGTAGTTTGTGATGCTGATCCTCGACTGCCAGCGTTTCAGAGAATGAAGCTTTTACATTTTGTTCCTCTAGTCCAGCAGAGAGCTGTAGATACTATTTAATTCTGTTATTTAACTTGAGTGTTATTCTGTCATTCCTCCTCCTCTCCCTCCTCTTCATCTTGAGATATCTGAAGGACTGAACCACCTCCTCCTACTTCTGTTTTTAAAGCACCACAACCGTTTAGTAAAACACTAAGTAATTTCAATTGTCGCTTCACTGTCATATGAATACTTTGTGTAGATGATATCAGTGTTTCCGTTTTTAAAGCCAAAATCAGATGAGTGAAAGGTTCATTCCAGACCTCGGCCCGGGGGTCGGAGGTCATCACCTCGTTGTTTTACTGAATCACATTTTTATGTAATCATCATTCCATCCACAACATCACCACTGTGTGCTTTTTGTTTTTGTACAGTTTAGTTTTTTACAGCCTCATCCACACATAGGGAATGTGTATGAAATGTATACATATATAAATATAAATTTTCTAGACCTTTTTGTAGCTGGAAGAACAACGGTTTGGGTGGTAGACCAGATTCAGCTCACTGGATGTAAAGGAATGCTTTCGTGATTTGTGGATATGTCTAATAAATTCCTTTTTTATATATATTCGTAAATTTAATCTTACATGAGCACTGCGATTCCACCGCCTATGAAATGTTTGTTTTTTTTTTGTTTTTTTTTTGTCTTTTGTTGCATTTCAAAGTTATTTTCGTTAATTTATTTTTCAGTACAATATTAAACCAAACTCCTACAAAACAGAGCAGTGTCATTTGCTTTTTTACATTTTTATTATCGTTCAGATGTGTGGAAGGATACTTTCAGACCTACAGAGGGCGCTGTTCACTGGGTTTATAGGCAAAGTTTGAATAAATAAATGACATTCTCCTGGTAACTCAAAATTAGGGGATGGTATCTTCTATAAATATCATTTTAACGTAGCGTGAGTATTTTTCACTCGTTATTCCTGATTTTCTAATTTCTTTTCTTTTCGTGGTGTGAATTAACTTCCATACAGACCCAACAGTTTCTTATATAAATGATGGGTGTTCATGTTTGGTCGATGCTAATGCATTACTCATGGAGTATTTTGGTTTTCGCATGCTAACTTTAGTATGCTTGTAACAGGAATGTTAGTGTGAGTTTTGTGAGCATGCTAAGGTTAATATGCTAACGTTTGTTAGCACGGTATGGCTTGGCTAACGCTAGTGTTTTAATCACTTGTTAGCATTGGTAAAGTGACATTAATTGTGTAAAGGCAAGTGTAGCATGCTAATAAAGCTAACATGCAGGCCTTTCGGCATTAAGTGACTGAAATCATTGAGCCTGAAAGTTCTTGTTGACCTTGAAAACGAGTTTGACCATTTAAGAGTAGAGGGGGGCGAATCAGCTGATGTGAGCTTTCAGTTTTCCTTTGACACCATCACCAGGAGCATTTTGTGCTGTGGTGGAACAGTTTTTTTCTCAAGAAGGTTCCTCACTGAGTGAAATGACCTAGAAGTCTAAGCATCCGCCGTGATAAGAGCTGGATGCTAATGAAAGATGCTTCCTTCTCTCCTTCAGCATCAGGTACACTGGACCAGCCTTTACCAAAGGAAAGGAGATAATGCCGTCCAACAATTCCTTGAGGAAGCCACATTTATAGCGACCATGACAGACCCACGTCAATAACATCTACCGGTGCATAATTACGTAGCCTAGTGTGAGAGCAGCGGGATTCTGTCTTCACATCTTTCCTTTGACTTCATGTTTTCCATCAAGGTCACAGAAAAGTGTTCAGGAAAAGACAGAGGATGTCAACTGCAGGACACAAAAACATTTAACGCCAGGTGTGCCAGCTGATAACTCCTGCATCAATTAGGCTGAAGGTGTCCCAGAACTAAACTGTAAGACTGAACATCAACACGTACTGATCAAAGCTTTTGGCGCTCGGTTCCTTAGAAGGAATCTTTAAGAGCATCAGCTGTTTCCTCACACCTCCACCAACGTTTACTCTTACATGCTTTAAAGCAGGATCTCCTGGTTTTTTTGTAGTTTGACCACAAACTGTTGAGTCAGTGCGTACTTAAAAGCCTTCTCGGAGCTTTCAACCTCATCTCATGGTCTTTCCTGGTGACGTAATGATCACGTGACAACTGAGCACGGACAGTGAGATGCGGCTGAAAGTTCTGGAAAAAGCTAGTAAGTGGACCTTGAGTTAAAAATGAGTTCATCATGTTGGCTTTGGAGCTTCTTTCTCTGTGTACTCTCAGCTCATTGAAACTCTGTTAAAACTGGGTTTTTACAACTTTTACTCTTAGGAGACAAAATGGGCATTAAAAGTATGTGGTGCCAGAGATGTATAATAATAATAATAATAATAATAATTGCAAAGTAATGCATTTAACAAAAATACTGTTTGTTTTCACGCGTTTCTATTTTGTGTGTTTCAGTTTACAGTCAGCTCTTTGTGTTGATGTGGACTTTGATTAAGAAAACAACATTGTACTTTTACTATCATGTATTGTGTGTTATTACTGATTTAGGTTCAGGCTGTGTTCACTTCTCTGGTGTTCGACAGCTCTTGCCATTTCTAGAAGAAATGTCGTTTAAAATCGTATTTCAGTTTAATTCTGATTTATCTGTCCTGTGTTATCCCGTAACTCGGCAGGAGATTTTTAATCTCAGCAAGGATTATTCTGGTTAAATGTGTATTTATGTCTCTCTTCTCTGTTTCAGTTTAAATGCGTTGAGCTAGAGGAAAGTTTCCAGTCACTGATTATTTATTTATTCATTTAATTATTTGCAGAAAAAGTGGGGATTTAGTCGCACAATGATTCTGTGACTCTATTGTTTTAATAATTATCATCAGATTATTAATAATCACAACAGTTTTAACTCTTAATTTTAATTTGAGACAAATGATCTGTGCACATACACGGTGAGTTGATCATGTCCGCAAACTACATTTTCCATCCGATTTAGCCGTTTTAAGTGACTCCTCTCTCTCTGCACTTTTCATATATTTTAAGAGAAGTTACAAGATGTAAAACTGTTGTTATTTAAAGAAAGAAGAACAAAGTTAAAAGTTGCATTAACCTGCAGGAGTGAACAGAACGCAACCGAGCAGTGAGACCACCAGATGGCAGCAGTCTTCCAGTCCTCTGTATACTATAACTATCTGGCTGCTCTGCGTCAGCACCAACAGGAAGTGACGTCATAACACTCAGGTAAACGCGACAAAGTCAAAATAAATTGTGCTTTAATGCCTCGAACTGTTTCTCCGTCAGAATAAAGCTGAACTCCGTCCGTCCGCCGGCAGAATGACGGAAGTCCTTCTCGCGCCATTAAAATACACAAATGCTTCAGAATAAAAGACTTCCGGGCGAGATGCGTATTATTCCCAAAGCCTGGTCGTTCCTCTGAGGAGGGAAGCAGCTGAGGATGCTGGGATATTTTTAGGATGACGATGATGAAGATGAGGATGACGGGGAGGAGGAGCCCTGACGTCATGGTTGTTTTTGGGGGGGGTTAGCTCCGCAGTGCTGCTGTGTGACCTGATAAACCGCTGAAAGCTGCAGGAAGGATCTTTACTTTCACACTTTTCCTCTTCTTCCTCTTCCTCTTCCTCTCCCTCTCTCTCTCTCTCTCTCTCTGTGTCTTTGTCTCCATGCGGGTCTCTCTCCCGCACCAACGCAAACACCGGGCCTTCCTGTAGCCGCCGCCCCGGCCTCCCTGTCCCTCCGGCCGGTGGAGCCTCCCGGCTGAGCCCCGCTGAGGTGGCCTGGTTCCCGGGGAGAGATGCTGTAGAGCAGCCGGCGGAGGAGATGGTTCTCCCGGACTGAAGAGAGCAGAGAGCAGGAAGATGTCCGGCAGGATGCCTCTGACCCCGGTGAGCGAGAGAGAGTCCGAACAGGTCAGTCTGATCCAATCCCTGCTCCGGTTCGATTATTGATTATTGATGGAGTTTCAGTCTAATATTAGTGATCGACTGTAATTATTTGTAGTACCGATGACGTTTATTGTATCAATAATGGAGTTGTTTTTAATATTGATGGACCTTTATGAGTTGTATTATTGATGCAGTTTAATTGTTTTATTTAATTCTAAATGGTTTTATTTCTAATGAAGTTAAATAATATTTTAGGCAATTATTGATAGTTTATATTATAGTTTCATCCTTGTTAGTACTGATGAAACGTATGTAGATGTTTTGATTATTGATGGAGCTTCATTATTTAGTTATTATTGATAGTTTGATGGTTTTGTTACTGGACTGAGAGTCAACCTCAGCCTCACTGATAACTGGAGGAAGATGTTACAGGGTCAGTTGTGGTACCTGTCCATGCAGGGTCAGATTAGCCTGCTAGGAGCCCAAAGCAGAAAGGAGGCGTGGGCCCCCACTGGGCCCCCATTTCTCCCACGCTCTGTGAGAAACCTCAGCTCTGTCAAGACTAGATTGTAACGTGAGGCCTTAAGAGTCCTCCTGATTCAGCATTTCACTCCTTTCAGATGGACAGTTTGAAATCAGGATCCAAATCAATGCAGCAGAACATTCTTCTTCCTTCTCAAAACCTGGTGCCTACATTACCCACAATGCAGCTCTTCCTCTGACAGTTGTGTGGTAGACTGTGGTGTGCTATGCTAGTAGCGGCTAACGTAGCCTGCAGCAGAGGTCTGTCAGCTCGCTTCTTTCTACACCAACACACTGTTTTCATCTTCAGCCCCGACCGACGCTGACTCAAGTGACATCACTCGAGGATGTTTATCAGGCAGCTCCGTCTGAGACACTGAAGGCTTTGTACTGATTTAAATCATACGCAGTACAACTCCCCAACACCTGGAAACACCTTCTGTAGCTAACATTTTATCATTAAATCTGCAACATTAGAGTGATGAACACATTAATGCATCAATAATTACAATCCAATAATATAATCCTGCATAATGAGTACTTTTACTTTTGATACTTTAAGTATATTTTGATGGTAACATGGATCAAGCAGAAGTTTACTTGCAGCTTCTCTCTCAATAGGGCTGCAACTAACGATTATTTTCTTTATCGATTAATCTGCCGATTATTTTCACAATTAATCATTAAGTCTGTAAAAATTGGGGAAAATGCTCATCACAGTTTGTCAGAGCCCAAAGTGACGTCTTCAGATTGCTTCTTTTGTCCGACCAACAGTCCAAAACCCAAAAACTCTTCATTTACTGAAGCAGCAAATCCTCACATTTAAGAAGCTGGAACCAGCAAATGTTTGACTGAAACGATTAATCGATGATCAAAATAGTTGGCCGTGACTTTTCTTTCGATCCACCAATCGATTAATTGACTAAGACTCATGTGAAGAGGGTCCTTGGATGTTTGGATGTTGGGGAGGCTGATGGACCTTGAAGGAATGCTGGGTAAACGCAGCCTCCTTATTGTCATGCTAATGCAGGAATGCTGGCAGTGTGCTGTTCTCAGGCTCCTCTGGGTTCCTCGAGAACGTCCTCACTGTGTCTCCATCTTAGAACTTATCAACCAAAGGACAGATTTTGCACCGTAGTGATTGATGAGATAACTAAAGATTGCGTTCAGTGTTGATTGATCTGCTCGGTGTTTTCACAATCACAGTCCCCTAAAAGCCGAGCCGACGTCTTTACATGTTCTTGTTTTGTTCGACCAACAGTCCCAAACCCAAAGATATTCAGTTTACAGTGATACAGCAGAGACGAGCAGCAATTTAGAAGCTGGAACAGGAGAATATTTGCAGGTAGAAGTTCTGGACCGGTGCTTTCACAAAGAGTGAGTCTTCATGTCTTTGTGAGGTGTAATCTGCAGCTGGCTCCTGCTGTCTGCGTACTATTGATTTTTCCCAGAATACACTGCAGGACATGATATCAGGAGCACAGTGAAGCCACATTTGAAATCCTTAAGTATGACGCGACAGATTTACAGTCACAGATACCAAGACAGCCCCCCTCCTCCCGGTGGCGTGACTTTTGACCCCGGCCACAGTGTCACATGCAGTCCATCCTCATCTCCCTGCAGAGCACACAGAGATTCTCCTCAGTGATGAACTGCTGTGAAATCAGCCGCTCGAAGGCTTTCTCCGTCGCCATGGCAACAGATAGGCTTACTATGGGATTCCCCCTGGTGGGAGTGGAAACCCCCTCCACCCACCCGCCCCCGCAATGAGACATGGAGCTACACGGGTGCCTGCTGCCTGCAGGGATTCCTGGAAATGAACCTTTTACTATTCCATGTTTCAGATGTATTTTATGAAATGATTTATTTCTTCTGGTAACAATAACAGAAATCACAGATTGCAAGACTGAAAAATTAAAATCAAGAGCTGGCAAGTAACTCCTGCTGAGCTCGAATAACGGCCACTACAGACCGCCTCCATCTGTCAATCAGCCACCTCCACCGTCAGTGTTTGTGTTTGAACTCTGCCGCCAAACACATAAATCAGCCAGCAGGGTAGGTCTACTGTATATGCCATGGTAATATCTTCAAATGTCACTTTTCCAACTGAAAAACGTCTGCACCGCTCACTCCTCTCAGTCCGGCCTCAATGTGATGACCTTTAGGTCAAAGTACGCCCAAAACAAACGAGTTCGTGCGACGGCATCTAAACACAAAAGTGCTTTTGCATGTGAAAAGCCAAACTGGAAGGTAGGTCGAAAAACCTTCTGTCGGAGAGCGGGGGAGGCGAGACACGATAATCTGTCAAATGGGGATTAACAGAGCACATGTTCAGACAGTCTCTCCTCAGAGCGTTGTTGCACTCAGTTGTTCACATGACAAAAGATCTGAGGTCAGAAGTTCACACCTCCTCACATCTGACCAATCACTGCGTTAATGTCAGTCTGAAGTTTTAGTAGTTCGTGTTATTAATGTCATTGTGATTCTGGAGCAGAACCTGGTTTCACTTCAGCTCTCTGCGGTCGAGTCTCTTCCTTTTTCTAGTGTCTCTAAATCAGTTGGGTAACGGCAAAGAAAGGACAAGACACCATTTTTAATCACAGTGTATCTGGCTTTTGTATTTTCCTTTGAAAAAATCAAGTTTTAACCAATAGCAAACAGTCAAAAAAAGCAGAGTAAAGGCCGAGCTCTCCAGCTGCTGTAATCTGTAAACTGTTCACCAGCAGGAACATTTAGACAGCAGCGAGGAAACAAAATATCTGTAAACCCTCTGCAGTGATGCAGCATTTAAGTATTTCACAGGGGAAACAGTCGCTTAACGCTATTTCTTTGTGTCAAGTCGGTGAACGTCCTGACAGAGCTGACCGTTGAGCGGACGGAGAGCCGGAGAGTCCAAAACACCATCCAGTTTTATTGAAGCTCGTACAAACTGCTCCACAACAGAGACCTGGTTCACACGCAGTCTTTAGACAAGAGTCCACGATACTCATACAGCTTTTCAATAAACTGTGCAAACTGTTAGCGGCCAGGCTAGCCTGTTTGCTAAGTGACAACTAGCAAGCCAGCTAGCTGGGAGAGCTTTTAGTTCCTCTTGAGTAATTATGAAGTGAAATGATGAACAATCCTGAGAACAAAATGTCTCTCAGTAATAGTAAAGACTCTGAGATATTGTGACTGACAGGTGCGAGCTTGTTCCCAGCTGGCTGGCCTGTTAGCGGTTAGCTCGAGCTAGCTGTGTGATCACCAAACTTCTAGAACCAAATATTTGGATGAATTTCACTGGGACACTTCCTGGTGTGAGCGGGCCTTCAACACCAGAGCTGCCTGTTTCCAGATCAGCTGAGTGAAGAAGTCACAGTTCTGTTCTTCAGTCGGTGTTGAGTGTCAACAGCGTGACGTCGTGCTGTAACAGTAGAGGTGTTTCAGACGCTGTCAGACTGGTTTCCATCAGCTCCGGTTCCAGATGATAATACAGTTTACTCTGTTATTATTGTCCTGGACTGAAACCATGGTGATTATCCTGCATGTAAAAATGCAGCTTTGACACCTACATTTTTGTACAGATTAAACAAACAAGATATAATATGTTAATCAGGGATCTTTAGAGGAGCTGGTAGGTGGATTTTGTTCTCTTTGGACAGAGCCATGTTAGCTGTTTCCTCCGGTTTATGGTGACCAGGTGTCCTGGTTTGTCCAGGATTGTCCTGGTTTCAAGCTGGGTGTCCCGAGTCCCGACAAATATCTGTAAAACACTAAAACATTTACTACGAAATTGTCCTGGTTTTCACCTCAATTAAAATAATAATTATAATATTCTACTTGTTTCCAGCTCTTACATAGACTCATTATTACCTAACCCATAAAAACATGTTATGAAAACCACACGTCTGAATTCAACACTGATTTGTCTGTATGTGTCATTGTTGCTAGCCTATGAGAAAACCTGTCTGGGAGCTTAATTTAAGACTCGTTGCCCTGATGTAGACGGCATTTTGTTTTTGACTTCAGGGACTTCCAGGAGACGTGGGTCCCACCTCTCCGGAGCCTTTGCTGCTGACCTTGTGCAGCCGTTGTTAACATTGTTAATGCTGACTGTCATGGAGTTTCTGGTGCCTCTAGGGAATAGATTTAGTTTTTTTAGGGACAGTTTATTAATTGTAAAGCACAAGGCAGCTCTTCCACATCCTCTGTTAGGGTTTGCTGACAGAGTAGTAAAGACTGTATCATCTGCATACATATGGATCCTGCACTTTGTCAGCTGTGGTGGAAGGTCATTCTTATCTAGTGAGCACGCTGACTCCTTCCTCATAGAGAGGATTCAAACCATTTCTTTGTTACTGAGTCAAAACTGAGCTGTTTGTTTCTCACGCACCCTCTGGAGAGGACGTGCCGCGCTGCAGCGTATCAATCAGCTCAGTGTGATTCATCTAATAAATCTGTTTATGTGTCCGTCTCATTCAGCCAAAGACTTCAGACGGCCTCCCCGAGCCGCCGGCCCCGCCCACCAAACCATCGAGCCGTCACAGTCTGCCGCCATGTCGCAGCTCGGTGACGGCTGTCACAGACGAACAGCCGCACGTCGGCAACTACCGCCTGATGAAGACCATCGGCAAGGGCAACTTCGCCAAAGTCAAACTGGCGAGACACACGCTGACCGGCCGAGAGGTGAGAACACAACGCAGAGTTTAGAATCCTCAGCTGCTCGAACACAAGTAGGACAACTTTCACTGGGAGGTTAAAAACAACAGGAAGTTAGTCATTGTAGTTTGACTCATACAGGAGATTAAGGTACTTAAGCTCCTCCTCCTCAGAGTCCTAACTGAGTCCGGTCTGAACTCAGACATGAAACGCATGTTGAATCATTCAGTAAGACTTCTCATTATCTTAGATGTCCATCCAGAACAAACGTCCAGAAAGAACAAAGAACTTTTCTTCAGTATCACAGTGATCCAGTGATAGTTGTCTGAACATCCATGGTCCACTGCAGACAGGAGCTGCTGACAGCTCATTCACTCACTGCTGATGGACACACAGTGTTAGACCTTGGGAGGCCCTGCTCTACTAGTGGATTAACACAGACCTGTATTCCACAGAGCTTTAGATGCAGAACTACAGAAATCTAAAATAATATCCGTCCCATCATGAAGTTTGGTTTCTCCTCACTCTATTCTTCCTGACTGTCATGGTTAAAAACACAGTGTGTTTTGGGCAAAGTCGAGAACCGTCACACACCTTCAGACCCGTTAGAAACGTCACAACTCGCCACGGCTTCAGGATGAATTATTGATGCTGCGGACGTCAGCAGATCAAACTGTGTGTGTGTGTGTCACGCTTTCCACTTATTTCAAGATTCATTGTCTGTTTCTCTCTGGAGGTTTCTAGCTCCTGAACCAGCTGATCTCCTGTTTGAACTTCTTCTTCTCTGCTGCAGTGGATTTTAATCTCATTGATCATCTTTAAAGCCTGAACAAAACTCCCGCTGACTCAGTGTTAGTCAGCTCTCTTAACATTTCTAAATTATTGCTCCTGTTTTTATTTCAGTCAAACATCATGTGCCTCTGTTTGTGTAAGATTGCACTAAAAAGTGCTTTATGTAAAACACAGGTTACAAAGTGCTTTACATCAACATCAATACACATAATAATAATAATCAAACACAAACATAAAATACGTATAAAAATGAGGAAAAAATAGATAATTGCATATGCATATGTAAAAACCCACCACCGCCCAGAACACACCCTGAAGAATTATAGAAATGCCAATCTAATGAGATAAAGGTGGTAAAGGGGATCTTTACAGCATCATTTTAGGAAAGTGTTGTATCTAATTTTATTGTGTTACCAGGAAGTCTCTTTTATTCCTTTTTCAGGAAAAACTCACTAGAAACGTAGCGATGAAACTACACTGATAAATACAAAAATAAAAACCTGCAGAACAAGATCAGGGAAACTGGGATTCTCATCTTGTTACAGCATCTAATAACTTAACATTTACACGTTTTCTGATTTTTGTCCACTTTCAGCCACATGTTGTTGTTTTTTTTCACTATTCATTTTCTAAGATTTGATTTAGATTTACCCAAATATACCATCGCCATCATGAACACATCAGCAGAACAAAACAACACACATTTACTCCAAATATAAAACAAACGAGCTTGACCTCAGTTTCTTCACATCTGGTCATAAATAAATGATCATAAACATACGAACATATTTGTCACTTCCATCAGTGTTTACTAGCCTGCAGTCTTCTTCTTCACTGCCTCTGTTGGAGCATCAGTATGTTTATTAGTGCGTTACTGATCCTAACTGTGGTGGATTAGTGTGAAACCTGCGGTAATGTATATCACGATGTCCACATGCACGTACGTCCTCGTGTGCGTCTTCCTCCATAGTGTTCAAAAAGAAAGTGTGGAGTTTCAGTCACATGATAACAGGTGGTCGATCTCCAGATGTTGAAATGATTAAATGACAGTGAGCGCTGCAGGGACGACGTGTTTCTGTAGTCCAACCAGGAAGTTAGCATCACCCTGGTTCCCTCCACAAACAGCCAATGGGATTTTTCCATTGGATTTTGGATTATTGCAGAAAAGAAGCAACAGTTTATGATTCAGCAAGATAATCTTCACACATGAACACCACTTTTATGACGTTTGAAGCGTAAATTAAATCTCCAGAAGTAAAAAGAACTCTGTTTCATGATATAAAAGTTCTCCAACACAAACGTCTGATCTGGATTTAAATCAGGAGCTGATGAGTTTGGATGTTTCTGACGTGTCGTCTCCTCCTGCAGGTCGCCATCAAGATCATCGACAAAACTCAGCTGAACCCCACCAGTCTGCAGAAGGTACGCTCTGACCTCTGACCTCTGCCTGTCTGTCTGTATGACACTGTTGACTGATGCAGTTGCCTCTGAATAAGCACAAAGCAATGTATGCTGTCACGTACGATACCAGGCATCTACAGCAGTGGAAGATGATTTCACTTAAGTAAATGTACAAACAGCAAAATGTACTTCAAGTATTAAAGTAAAAGTACTTGTTGGGCAGAATGCAGAATTTAACCATCATATATGGATCGTTTCTGCTGTATCACACGTTAATATAAAAAATGTCTGCTGCTGACGTCAACACAAGTTTCTGTTACAAACAACAAAGTGGTGGCGGCAGAAAGTCCCACCTCAAGTGAACGCAGCATGAAGTCACACTTGTGTAATCCCACAAACAGTGAGTGTACAGCACGATAGTGAGCGTTCACGTCAGTGTCATCACATGAAGACGTCCGTCTCAACTCTACATGACCTCTGTACTCGTCCAGAACTCTCACTAGTCATGTGACCGCTCTCCCGAAACGACATAATGATCCATCAACTTCCTGTTTCTGAAAACGTGTGACGGCTCCTTAAATCAGCTTCACTGTCTCTTCAGCTCTTCAGGGAGGTCAGTGTGATGAAGATCCTCAACCACCCAAACATCGGTGAGTCTTCACCTCCTTCCTACTCCTCCTCTGTCCTCCTTCACCTCATTTATCAGTGTGATTAACATCTAATGGAAAAGTTTGGACAACAAATAATGTTCTGATTATCTAATTAAATGAGCAGAGAAACAAAAGACATAGAAAACAAGAGCTCAGTATTTAATATGTTTCTGCTGTTGTTTTTCAGTGAAGCTGTTCGAGGTGATTGAGACGGAGAAAACTCTGTACCTGGTGATGGAGTACGCCAGCGGAGGTAAGACCAGCTCACCTGTCTGTTGACATGAGCAGTGGTGGAGAAAGAAACAATGGTCTTCAAATAAGCTTGATAATAAAGTCATCCGGAGGTTTAGTTTTCCAACTTGAGGTGTGACACATCTGTCTGCCTGTCTGTCTGTCTGTCTGTCTGTCTATCTGTCTGTCTGTCTGTCTGTCTGTCTGTCTCTCTGTCTGTCTGTCTGTCTGTCTGTCTGTCTCTCTGTCTGCCTGTCTCTCTGCCTGTCTGCCTGCCTGTCTGTCTGCCTGCCTGCCTGTCTGTCTCTCTGCCTGCCTGTCTGTCTGTCTGTCTGCCTGTCTGTCTCTCTGCCTGTCTGCCTG
>SEMN01000106.1:1208848-1346188 GCA_005408345.1 Macquaria australasica
GGAAATTAAATGAGAGGAGGAAACAGCAGGAGAGGAAAAGAAAATAAAAGAAAGAGAATATGAGGTGGAGAAACAAGGATATGACATGTTTGATACTATCACAACACCTCCAGCTCGTTCTTCACAGGAAGATAACATGCTGTCTTTCCACGGTGACCTGCTGTATTTCACACAGAGCAGTTCACATTCTCCATGATGCTAAAAATCTATTGTCATGATCAAATCAGCTTTTACATCAATAATCAGTCTTAACATCGTGGAATCTGTTCATGACTTTAAGAGCCAAAGTGCTTCAGTTCAATCAGCAGCAACACGGCACAAATGCAGATGTTTACAACTCTGTGCACGTTACATGAAAATAAAAAGGTGGAAAAGCTCAAATCAACAAAAGCAGGAAGGCAGGAAACTGTAAGTTTGAAGTTGTGTACATGTTTGTGTGTGCAGGTGTACTCTCTGGACAATGCAGATGCCTTCCACAGTTTCTACAGCCCACATAAGACCCAGCTGAAGAACCAAGTGATGGAGAGGCTGGCTGAGCAGCTGGCCACGCTCTGTGCCACCCTGAAGGAGTACCCTGCTGTCAGATACCGAGGGTGAGCAGCAGGGGGCGCTGCTGAGAGGCAGCTGTGGGCACAGGCTCGTTGCCAAAAAGGCATTTTAGAAGTCAAGGAAATAGCTTATTTGGACAGATAAGAGCTCAGATAAGGTGAGCTCAGGAGATATCTTAAGTTGGTTATGACGAGCAGCTTTTTAGTCTCCTAGATGGCTGATTCATTTGTTAACAAACAACTACAGCTGCCATGATGTGTCATCATAACTGTGTCTGGCTTATCCATGCTGTCCACACATGCGCTCTTCTAATGTCATCTTTCCAAACTTTTATCTGCAATCTCTGCTGTCACAAACATGTCTACACTGCTCAGCCCTCTCTGTCCGTTCACATAGCTCGCTACTTGACGGACCTCAATCTGTCAAGCCGGTGACATTTAACCTGCTGTGGTCAAGGCCTTATGGGAAATGGTGATCGTTAAAGGCCACTAAAACCCCCCTCCAGATATTTAAAAACATGTAAAAATGCCCTGCTTGGAAAAATGATTGATTACTGATTGAAAGAGTTCAGTTAAATGAATAAAAAATGATAAAATGACATACTCTTTAGCGTGTTTGTAATACAAAAGACTGCTGCACAGACTTTGTGTAGGAGGAGAAAACCAGTGGTGACAATTAATGTCCTTTTTAAAAGGTCATAAAATATAATTCTTACAGCACTGATTCAGCATATTTGCCTAAATTAATGTTTCCCTTTTGAAATCAGTGTTCTTTGGAAACTGCAGCAGGGACAGAGCTGTTGCTCTCAAAATGTTTTATTTTTTTTCAAAGTATTTTTATCTAAACATTTCTCATGTCTTTTCTTTTTGTTTCGTGTCCTCTGCTTGCTTGAACGTGTGTCTTTGTGTCCATTATCCATCCACCCACTCATCCATATATCTGTCATTCTGTCAGCGAGTACAAGGACAACGCCACCCTGGCCCAGCTGGTTCAGGACAAACTGGACGCCTACAAGGCTGATGACCCCACTATGGGAGAGGTGAGCTCTGGAGACTACATTTTTTGTGCCCCTATATTCCTGCTTATGATTTGTTTTGTTTTCACCTCTTGTCTCATATTCTTGTTGCAAAATGTTTATCTTATTAGTTAAAATCACATAGCTGAATTCTACATTACGGAGAATATGCTTCAAAATGACCACATGTATGACGTTCTATATCTGTGTGTATCTTATTTTTCCTTTCATTCCTGTATCTGTTTGTCTTTCTCTCTGTAGGGTCCAGATAAGGCTCGCTCACAGCTGATCATCCTGGACAGGGCGTTCGACCCCGTCTCTCCTGTCCTGCATGAGCTCACCTTCCAGGCCATGGGCTACGACCTGCTGCCCATCGAAAACGACGTCTACAAGTACGAGAAACACAAATGACTTTTTTATTTTGAATTAAGGTACAGGTTAAAGCTGCAGCAGGCTAAATGAGTGTCTGAGTGTCTTTCAGTCAGGATGTGGGTCTGTTTTCTTCAGGTATGAGACCAGTGGCATCGGAGACTCTCGTGAGAAGGAGGTTCTGCTGCATGAAGACGATGACCTGTGGGTGAGCCTGAGACACAAACACATAGCTGAGGTGTCCCAGTGAGTACTCGTCTTCATACTTTATATATCTCTTCACTCAGTCTTTGGATACTGAAGCGAGTTAACAACCTTCCTCTCATGTGTTGCCGCTTCTCCTTTGCTGTTTGTGTTTTGTCATTAGGGAAGTGACACGCCAGCTGAAGGACTTTTCTGCCAGCAAGAGGA
Source organism: Macquaria australasica (assembly GCA_005408345.1). Taxonomy (NCBI): domain Eukaryota; kingdom Metazoa; phylum Chordata; class Actinopteri; order Centrarchiformes; family Percichthyidae; genus Macquaria; species Macquaria australasica. Next base: position 1,211,193 of record SEMN01000106.1, read on the forward strand.
TGAACACTGGGGAGAAGGTAAATAGTCTGGTGCAATAGCGTTACTTAACATGGTGGATAACTTCTTTAGTAAAGTAAATAAATGTAGTCATTTAAGTAAATAGCATAGGGTCTTACAATCTTAAATTAGGCGGTACAGGCTGTGTGTTGAGTAACTTTAGGTGAAATCTACTTCACATTTTAAAGGAACAGTTCTACACTTTGGGAGATACACTCACTGTCTTTCTGAGATTGGGATAAGAAGATCGATACCACTCTCATGTCTGTCCATTAAATATAAAGCTGAAACCAGCAGGTGGTTAGCTTAGCTTAGCACAAAGACTGGAAACAGCTAGCATGGTAAAACCACAACATGTCTTCGCACTTTGGTTTTTGTACAGATTAAACAAACAAGATAATGTCAGTGAGCTTTAGAGGTGCTGGTAGGCTGATTATGTTAGCTTTGCACAGAGCAAGGCTAGCTGTTTCCCCCTTCTTCCAGTCTTCATGCTAAGCTAAGCTAAGCAGCTACTGGCTGTAGCTTCATATTTGACGTACATATACAAGAGTGGTATCACTGTTCTCATCAAAGTCTCTGCAAGAAAGCAAATTATTTCCCAGAATGTTGAACTATTCCTTGAAATATATTTAGAAAACATGACCAGAATTTGATTTAATTTAAGTTATTTATTTTTGTCAGCATGACTTGGTAGTGGAAATTAAACAAATCCTGAGGTTTCTCTTTCTTGTTTTTCATCTTTTGTTTCCGTCTGAAATTTGTAGCAAGGGACAAACAGGATTAGCTTAAGTTCATAGTTCAATATTATTAAATTTGATCAAATCTATTTGGTCAAAACTTTAAAACAGAACTGCTTTATGTTTCTATTTCCAAATGGTGGACATTTAGTTTTAGAATAAACTGTGTTGAGTGGCCAACTGGTTGTTCTGCCATTAGATGAAAGTCCAACATAAATATGGTCTGTTATCAATAATGTAGTTGTCTATTTTATGATATCTTATACTGATGTTGACATCATCACACTTTTATCTTTTGTTTTAACAGACCACAATGAGGGACCTGTCCCAGATGCTGAAGAAGATGCCTCAGTACCAGAAGGAGCTCAGCAAGGTGTGTGTGTGTGTGTGTGTGTGTGTGTGTGTGTGTGTGTGTGTGAGTTTTCCAGTGTGTGTAAATGTGTACGCTGACCCTGTGTGTTTTGTGTTTTTCAGTACTCCACTCATCTGCAGCTGGCTGAAGACTGTATGAAGCATTACCAGGGAACAGTGGACAAGCTGTGCCGTGTGGAACAGGTGAGAGGGCAGGCGAGAGGAAAGCAGGGGATAAGAGAGGAAACAACAAGCAAGGAGAGCAGAGATAGGCGAGGAGAGAAAACAATAAGAGAGGATGGGAAAGGAAATGAGAAGAGAAGGAGAGAGAGAGGAAAGAAAACAATTAAAGAGAAGAGTTGTGTCAAAGGAAGAAATGATCAAAATCGAACTGCAGTGTAAGTTTCTTGCACACAGATAAATTACACAATTATTTCTGAAGTCCTCAGTTATTGAAAAAAAAATGCTTTTACAATCCTTGGAATGTGGATTTAAGGGTTTTAAATGACAAACATCATATGATACCTGAGTTCTCCGTTGCAGGATCTGGCTATGGGTACAGACGCTGAGGGAGAGAAGATCAAAGACCCCATGAGAGCCATCGTGCCCATCCTGCTGGATGCCAACGTCAGCACATACGACAAGATCCGCATCATCCTGCTCTACATTTTCCTCAAGAATGGTAAAGAGGGAACTACATGCGACATAAAGAAATCAAATCTAAAGTTTGTAAAACTCTGTGCTGCTATCTGTCCCTGTAAAAGCTCCGTTAGTTTTAGTTTTACTTGTTTCGTTTTACTACTTGTTTAAATCATTTGTACTCTTTGTTGTTGCTTCAGCTTTTGTCTGATCACCTTTTGAAATATTAACTCAGACTTGTAAGTATTAGTATTTCATTACTATACATAGACCTTTTGAAATGTACAGAAATGCTTGTGATCTGAAACCCTTGAACATTATAACCCATTAGAGCTTCAATAAGTCAGCTTTTCAGCACAAAAAGTATGTTTCACAGGATACAGATACAGAAAAAAAACCAGATAGCCGGTCATAACCAGACAATTCTACACAGCTATAATAAGCTGTTGAATTTTAGCAATAAACAGGAAGTATATAGTGTACAGTTTGAGTTTTAATAAAATGATTTTATTTTTGCACTCAAGTTACAAAACATGAATTCCCCTTCATCCCGGAACAAGCTGAACATATTAAATGTAAACATACATTTTTACAGTTATAAGATATGACCTGTGTGTGTGTGTGTGTGTGTGTGTATGCATGTGTGCTCAGGAATTACGGAGGAGAACCTGAACAAGCTGATCCAGCACGCTCAGATCCCCCCTGAGGACAGTGAGATCATCACCAACATGGCCCACCTGGGCGTCCCCATCGTCACAGATGTAAGATCCTCACTGGGTGACGCTCCTCTTTTTTTTTTTCTCCTCTGCTTTTTCTGTCAGTATCGTTGTCTGCTTTCCATCATCTCGTTTGGTCTGATGTGCCCTCTGAGTCTTTACTCCTCTCCTTCTTACTCATCTCTTTATTTGCAACGTATGTACCGTATCCTCCCCTCATTTACTGTGTATGGACGAAACGGTGTGAACGAAATCTTTCTAGACTAATATGAGAGACATACAGGTGATTGGTCTGGTCGTCATTTCTTTTGTCCTTCTTACACATCCTCTCTTTCACCTCCTTGTCTCTTCTTTCCGTCATTAGTCCACCCTCCGCCGAGGAAAGAAGCTGGACAGGAAGGAGCGTGTGAGCGAGCAGACCTATCAGCTGTCCCGCTGGACACCACTGGTCAAGGACATCATGGAGGTGTGTTTGAAGGGCTTAAATCACTATTTGATTTATCATATACATGTTTTTTTAAGACAAATAGGGCTATATTTAACCTGCTGTCCGGCAGCCATATTGGAGGTTCTCCGCTTTTCAGTTTTAAAAGAATCCTCACTATAGATGTGGGTTTTTTTTCCTCAAGCAAGCCTAAATTGGAGATCCAAAAACAACAAACTAATTTATATTAGCTGAATTATTTACTTTTCAGTTGACGCACACCCACAACAACCTTAGTCAAACATCTGTTTTTCCAGCCTGGTTGTTATCAACTATATTTAGCCCCTTATTTGTGCAAAGCCAATTCTCCAATGGACCTCCACGATGGAGCCACACATGGTTGCTAAGAGACGTGACGCAACTGTGAAGCCCCTATTGAAGTGTGTTTGTGTGTGCGCACGCAGGCAGACAGTATCGCTGACAAAGATCTGTTTTGTCTTTTTGTCCCCCGGCAGGATGCTATTGATGATAAGCTGGACACCAAGCACTACCCCTACATCTCCACCCGCTCCTCCGCCTCCTTCAGCACCACTGCAGTCAGGTACACACACACACACACACACAGTGTGGCATCTCATTGCATGGTAGTAGCCCTTTTTAAACTACGAGGACAGAAATGATGGTATTAGATCAATACTAATTTGGGAAGGGAGATGAGTCTAACAGATCAATACTTGAGACAAATTGAGAGCAGGGAGGTGATACTGCTGACTGGGAGGTTAGTGAGCCGTATACAGATCCCTGTGCATCTAATAATTTAAACTTTTTAGACATTTACCATAGAAGTTTCCACATTTTGAAACTGATTACTTTGCATCTTTTGAAATGATTGAATTCATGAAACTGTCTGCACTCACAGAAGATGAAAAATCAGCAATATTTCAAATAATGTATTTCTACATGACATCAACACTGAGTTGATATAGATAGACAATATAGATAGTCACTGCTGATATGTCTCCTTCCTTGCGTGTGTGTGTCTGTGTGTTTGTCTACGAATGGGTGTGATGAAGCCACATTGACCCCCTTCTGTATGGAAGCTGCTGCCTTGTATTTATTCAACATCAAATCTTCTCCTGTTACAAACTGATCCGCCTCATTTGCTGTCCCTCCCCCACAGACAGAGACACACCCAGCACTGAGGATCATATTAGGATACACGTAGGTTAATCAAAGGAAAGCTACACAGATGCAGATGAAACCTCCGCTGCTGGTGTGTGATCTCTTATGTGCAATGTGGAAATTTGGCTTCAACTTAGCTTATTTAGTTTCCGTTCCAAACTTAAAGAAGCTATGATCAATATTTTTATATTTAAATCAAATCAAATGACTGTGTAATACGAAAAGGGTCGCTCATAGTGACAAAGCCACAGAATTATCACCGACTCTATATTCCCCTCAGCTCTACAGAGCTTTGTAGCGTCTTTCAGCTCATTGTTTTGGTTTCCAGGTGAGTAACTTTACTGTTTTGGTTCACTCTCACTGCTCTTCTGCTCTGGCAGTGCTCGGTACGGCCACTGGCACAAGAATAAGACACCTGGAGAGTACCGCACTGGGCCACGCGTCATGGTCTTCATCATCGGCGGCGTGTCCTTCAGCGAGATGCGCTGCGCCTATGAGGTCACACAGGCCAATGGGAAATGGGAGGCCGTCATTGGTGAGTAGTGCAACAGGAGGCGCCACTGAGCGCAGGCCGAGAGCAAGAACAATGGTTCATATGTGTTAGGCTTTGGACGTGGCTACTCAAAGATACACCCGCGACGACCTTAAAGAGCAACTTAACATCACCTGAAAATCTTGTTTTTGCTGACCTCCTGTGGTTTAATTTCTCACCTTGCTGCAGTGATGTACAGGTGTACATCAGGACGCCAGGACATCACTGTTGGGTGCAGTTACAGGTTCAACAGAGCACACTTGTCAATGATGCTGGGTATGGTCAGAGGTGAAACAGACTTGAAACTTTCAACCTGAGAGGGACAGTAAACGCTGTGTTTCAGGCTGGTGTTAAGTTACTCTTTAAAGCAACACAGAGTGGACGTGTCTCTAAGTGGACCATGTTTTATAGAAAAGTGTGAAAGCTGATAAAAGCTGCGTCCTAATTCAGCGGCCACGTCCTTTCAAGCATTTTCAGAGGACTGTGTGAGGTTGGACCAGAAGGTGCAGGTTCAATCTGGCCTTCAGGTCTTAGGATACAGCTTCTGAACCGGGACACAGCTAAAAAGAAACAAAATAAAGATGGAGGGGAGGAGAAACATGGGGGGAACCACAGGAAATGAGGTGAATGGACAGTCCAACCCTGAGGTGGAAGTGCAAAGAAAGATAAAGCTCTTTACGACACAGTTGACCTTATATCAGAAGCACGAGGTGAAATTAATTGCCCTTTTGTCAATGTAATGCAAGTTTTTAAGAATTTTGGAATTAAGTTGCACTTTGTTGAAGCAAGCAAAAAGAAGATTATAAGAAAGTTTGGTTCATATTTTACAAAATCTTACAATCACTGACAAAAACAACCATATCTCACATGACTGGCAAGCTAGACTTAATAAAAAAGATTATAGTTTTAAGAGTCACTACAAGATTAAATGTGGTTTGATATTTCAGGTTCACATTTATTTTGGCGTCCGCTATAAACATATAAACTTTCCTTTTTCAAATACAAAATGACAAATCAGGAATTTAAGTTTTGCGAACTGAGCCCACCCACGACGCAGCTCATGCAGGACAGCGTAATTTCCTTTTTGACTTTCATGCACCCAGGTCATGAATCCCGAATCTCACATTACACATGAATTTCATCAATTTCACAACAATCCCCCCGAAGCAGTTTAAGTATAATCTCATGTAAAGTATGTGGAAGGTCTAGCTGCAGATAGCTGTTACAACCTGCCTACTGTGTATTATGTTAAAATAGCCCTTTATGTTATGCCCCTCTGTACTGTTTATTTTATGTCTTAAAGCTTCGCTGTGTTATAAATGGGAAAGTGTCTTGTTAGTTTTTGTTGTGCTCTGCTTCAGCTGTTGTCTTTAAAAACAACTGTTGTCTTTGAATTGCAGCCACGCCATGTCTTCTTCTGTGTCTGTGCGTCCAAGTTTTATGTGTTTGTGCAACATGGCGAGCGTGTGTGTGTGTGTGTGTGTGTGAACTGTCAGTGGACGAGTGTGTCTCTGTGTGTGTACGACGGGTTGCTTGTTTTAACCCTTTTGTTTTTGGAGAGAGTGGGGGAGGGGGCGTGGCATGTGCTGAGAGATGAGTGGTGAAGCCGCCTCTGTTCCTCCACAGGTGCCACCCACTTGCTCACCCCCACCAAATTCTTATCGGACCTGCAGCACCCTGACTTCCGAGAGTCCACTAGGGTGTCCTTTGAGGACGCAGACCCCTCAGCCGAGTGAGGCAGAGACAGATTGGGAGGGAGGGAGAGAGAAATCACACTGAAAAAAGTAAAGGCAGCCGCGCAAAGAAGCCCTTTCTGAACCTTCACAGCACAAGGGCTTCCTCCTTGTTCCTTCTTCTTCTTTGAACACTGAGTTCTGTTTTATGTAACTCCACCCTCCTCCTCCTCCCTGTGTCCCTCAGGGATGGGCACCCCCGACCTCTCCTCACTGCATGGGCCGCTCTGTCAGACTCCAGTCTGTGTATACTGAGAGTTAGCCAATCAGACTGGGAGTCCTGCTATTCAACCAGGTGTAACCCGTCTGCTGTTCCTACAGGAAGGCTGAATCCAAATGTCTGAACGTCACCCCAGACCACAGTCCAAATCCACAATTCATCAAGTCCCCAAAGGGGCTCATGTGGACTTTCTGCAGACTTCTAGAGCTAGAGAGTCCGCTTGGGGTGCAGACTTCACCAGACATTGCTGATTGAATTACCCACAATTCATTGCAATAGGAATGTGGTGGTTTTTTTTAAATTACAGGACACAATAAGAATATAAAACCTATAAATGTAGAAAACATACAAGTATAATGAGACATGACTTGCATTACTTACAAACAATATTTAACCATATGATATTGTAGAAGAAAGAAGTTGACACTAAGATGCATCAAATAAAAATTTGTGTGCAAGGCCCATCTTATCAGGGGCTCACCTCGCAAATTTGACATGTGAGCACGTCACAGTACGTTACAGCACATAAGTCCGCAAGCGCCGGAGTCGCCGAGTCCGGAGGGTGGACATTTGAATTCAGCCCAAGTAAAGTCTGTGCTGAAGAGCGGCCATGTCTGAGGGGGCCGTGACCCCATCCCTGCTGCCTCCTCCCATCATCTCAGCTGGGTGGATTAAATCGCCCCTCGACAGCCACCCAAAGGCCCTTTGAGCCTGTTGAACACTCACTCCAGATTTAATCTACCCCCGAGATCCATCTTTATCAGTTTTTCCTGTCGTATTATTTTTCTAGTTAACCCTTCGCAAAGACAATCACCTTGATTTGTTACTGGTTTCTTTCAGGACAGGTCCTTGAGTTGATGTTGGATTTCAAAGAAGGATTCTCTCCTTTTTCCTTGTTTTTTTTTCTTTTGACTCCCAGTCCTCTGACTTCGTCCATGTCACTTTCGCTCAGCCCACCACCACATGCTCACATGGCTCATGGCTCGTCTGCAGAGGGTGCTAAATATTAGCAACAGATCATCTTTATCACGATAATACTTTGGGTGCTGACACACAGGGCAATTTTGGCTGCAACGTAGATGGGAAACAGTGAGTAACAATACTAATTTCAGAAGAATTCAGTTCAGTTGCCCAAATCGTTGCCCTTTGTATCACGGCCTATATGATGCCTCTCTGCTGACACAGAGTCTGGGGATGTAGCAATGTTCCACCTGATATGCTTTAGCAACCTAATAAAAAGTAAAGATGCCACACAAGTCAAACAGCTGCCACTAATCCCCCCCTCCCCTGATGTTGGAGACATTTCTTCCAAAACTCATCCTTTCATCCTTTAGACCAGCCACAAGCAGGCTATTAGTTTGTTGATGCAGGAATACAGAAACAGAAACTACATTCAAAAGAACCTGTGTTGAACTAGAAAGCACTCAAAGAGTGCGTACCTCCGCCAAGGCTGAACAGTCCTCTAATTGTGTTATTTTAAAAATACAAACTGTTTAGAGGTTTTTAATCTACATTCAAATACACACAGTGATAGATGAATTGAACAACATTTTGAGTGGGACTCTTTACCACTGAGTTATGGCCATTTAAATGAAAACTTTAGCAGTTGTGCAGATTTGACAGGATTGTTTATAGTTGATATATGCATGTGCTGTCTAAATGCATTAAAGAGTTCCGGCAGTTTATTTAAAATAAGCTACACCTCCAAGAATTTGGCAACTATTTAAAAGTAAAATGATATGGAATATGAAAAAAATGAATAACTTGGAGTCATCCAAATAGATTATATACCAGATTTGCTTTAGATTAGATCAAATGTGTAGTGTTCGCCTGTCAACTGTTGAAAAAAAAGCAAAAAATTCTGTTCACAAATTGAGTTAAAGATTTGTTTTGAACCAAGGAGTGAAGGGAAACTAAAGGTTTCTCTTTTATACCTTGATACTCTATACCCAAACAAAAAGGTTCAGTGCTATGTAAACGGCCACATGGTGGAACTATCTGCACCAAAAAGTGATCAGTTCTTGGACCATGGCTATTTTTGAGAAATCCTGCAAACAAACATATAGGAACATTCAAAAACATAGCCTCCTTGGCGGGGGTAATAAATGATACCTATTTGTATAAATCTCCATGACCACCTCATTGCCTGTTTCTGTAATTTATTAGCAAGGCTACTTTTATACACACATTACCTTTTAAAGCTGGACTTTCACCCACTAAAGACAGAATATTGTAGTCCTGGGCATCCATCTCATTCCTAACAAATCTGCTAAAGCGATATCGTTTACAAACCAACTTTTGGTTTTATGGTTTTCTCAGTAAGCAGCTCTCACCATAAGCAGTATGGCTGCTCCCCCGCATACTGCCACATTCAACACTTCCTGAGCAAAATGGCCATCACTTACTAAAACAAGTCTTTGTTTTTGTTATGCTATTTTGGTCTAAACCTAGCCATGTACAATAATTATTTAGTGGCGTTGGAGATCAACGTCACAGTGTTGTTTCTGGGGCAAAAAGGCCCACGAAGCTGTGTGTTTGGTGGAACAGCAGAGAAGCAGGCGAGGCCAGTCCGACGTTGACCTCCGTGACCCACACTAAACCCCCACCCCCCCACACATCAACATAACGACCCAACTCGAGATGGACTTGCCTCTTTCTCTTCTGTTGTTACCTTAAGCTACCTCCACTTCCTGTTCTGACCCCTCATAGGATCAACTTTAGTTTTACTGTAGGTGAATGTATTTTAGGTAAAGCAGCTAATCAAACCAAACTGGGAGAAACATGCAGCTTTGCAACAGAAACAAACCAATGTAGGCCAACTACTGTTGATAATGTTGAACAGGTGTGAGGAGTAAATCAAATGGTTTGTTTGCCTTTTTTATGATAAAGACTTTAGATGGCAGTAATCCATCTGTAAATCTGGTAGTGAAGCTACAAACAAATCTGACAAAAAGTTTGCTTTACTCCAGTCTCGCACCTTCCAAGTTTTACGGTGTTTGAAATGTGTCTTCAGCTGTCACAACAGTTCATCCCTGTGTTATTAGGGTGACTGAGTTTCACATTTTCATTCATAGTTACGGCAGACAACAAACCTAATTCTCTGGTTTTGGATTTCATGACATGTCGAGATCTGCCTTTGTCTTTTTTTGCTTTTTCTAGCAGTGTTTTTCAGCTGTCTGCATGCTCTTTAATTAAAGGCCCACACGGTCATGTGCACATTTTTCTAACACCTGATTGGCTGTGCTGTGTAGACAGTTTAGGTGTTGCAGCCCACCTGCTGCTTTTAGTTGTGTGGCGCCATCACTGATCTGTGTGCTTCCATATTGTTCAGCTGCATGTGATTTAACCCGGCTTCATGAGTTTGTATCAGCCTGTATGTTTGTAGAGTGAAGGACTCAATAGTATTAGTCAGCTGGAAGAAGTTTACATTTATTATTATTATCTATTTATTTAATCAGGGGAGAACCAATTGAGAGCAAGGCTCTCATTCACAGTGGTGCCCTGCAAATACATAATCAAATAAGTTATACAATAAAAAATGTAAAACATTTATAATCAACATTCTTATACAACATAAATACAACACATAACACAAGACAAAAAACACAATGAAAAAAAGACAATAAAACAAGTACAATATGTGTAATGGACAAAGCAGACATATTAAGAAAAACAGGAGCATTCATTCAATAAAACATCTTTCAACAGAAGCTTAAACTATTCTAAGGTTAAAATATTGTCTAACTTAAGGGAGTCTTGAAGCTTATTCCACCTATGAGGAGCATATTAGCTGAATGCAGTTTTTCCCAATCTCGTATTCATAAATGAGATATCCAAGATAATGTGTTCTTGTGAACAAGTACTGTATCCCATATTTCTAAGTCTTAAAAGTGATGATAAATAAAATGGTAGCTTTGTAAATTAAAAAAAGACAGTGTTGTTCCCTTCGAGTAGTAAGTGATAGTCACCCTACTTTCTCATAGAGGATACAATGATGGGTGTTAATAAACTGCCACCTGTAATAAGGAGTAGGTAGTAGTAGTAGTATCGGCAGCAGCATGCATGTAAATTACAGCTGCATAGTCAAGCACTGATGAAAATGTTGCCTGTACAATCTGACCCCTACTGCTAAAAGAGAGGCACTGTTTATTTCTAAAAAAATAAATAAATAAAGAAAGAAACCTCATTTAATTTTAAGCTTCTTAGTCAGTTCTTCAACATGAGTTTTAAAAGTTAATTTTTCATCTAACCAGATACTCAAGTACCCATAACATGGGACTTTTTAAATTTCAGCCCCAGTTACTGATTGTAAAACTCAGAGGATTTTTCATTTGAGCATGTAATTAGTTCTATCTGGATTGAGTAAAAGCTTAAGTTTAATCAGGGCCTTTTGAATAGCCAAAAGATTAGAAAATTAGACAAAGCTTTGTCAATAGAGGGCGCTGATGAGTAAATAACTCTGTTGTCAGCATAGTACTGAATAGAGCTGTTATTAACCAATGAGCCCAGGTCATTTATGTACAATGTAAACAGGATAAGACCTAGTATTGAGCCCTGTGGCACCCCTTCTATAAGTTCAAGGAAACCAGACTGATGACCGCCCGCAGCTACTGCTTGAGTTCTGCCAGCAAGATAACTGCAAAACCAATTCCATGCATTTGTGTCAAAACCAATTGATCTAATTCTATCCAAAAGAAGAGCATGATCTACTGTGTCAAATGATTTAGACAAATCAAAGAACATTCCCATATCCAGAGAACAGATTATATCATTTACTACCATACAGTGCTATGTCCAGGACTGATGGGGGTTTAAAATACAATGCTCCGATAGAAAGTGACGCATGAGCTTTTTTTTGGATTTTGAAGATTTTGGCTAAACCTGACAGTTTGTAGATTGGGCAGTGGTTATTTGGCTGCTGGTGTCACCGCCTTTATGCAGAGGCAGTATATGCTGGTTTCCACACTTTAGGAATATTCCCAGATTAAAGAGTTAAATTAAAAATATGTGTTAAGGGATAAGCTAAGGTGCAGCCAATAGTAAGAGTCTTGCATTTAAAAGGTCTGCTCCAATAGGCCTTTTTGAGTCAGTTGAGGCCAAGGCATCAACTACCTCCTTAACAGATAACTGCTACTTTACACAGACAAATCAAGATTAAAGTATTTCAAATCTAAAACAAGAGATGGATAGATAGATAATTGGAGATATGAAATAAAGTGAAAATCCTTAAATTTGCACACGTGGGGTTTTCCACCCTGTCCAGTCATACCTCTATTTTTTCAGATCAGTTAAAAAGATTATTGTTGTTCCTCTACAGGCTGCCACATTTCTCTTAATTAATGTCTAAAACTCAATGAAGCAAGGCAGTTTTTAGGACATTCGAAAATATCAGTATTTTGGAGACACAAGATTTTTTACCAGAAAGTAACTAGTAACTCCAGCTGTAAGATAAATGTAGTGAAATATAGAGTATAAAGTATCCCTCAGAAATGAAGTGCAGGGTAGAAAAACACTCACATTGGACAGTAAAAGTACTTTTTTTTAGTAGAGTTTTACTCCACTCAAACTCTTTGATAAACTAATCCTGCTGGATAACTGATTATGATTTTATAACTTTGGGTTGCTCAGTGTTTCTGTTTTTACTTTCAACATTGTGTGAGACTGTCCTCATCCACAGTAGGCATTCATAGCAAGAGCTGAAAACACATTTTTCATCAGTTTCTTTCCAAACGTGCAGATCTAACGCTGTGTGTGTGTGTTCTATGCATGTGCGTGTCTCCAGGATCGACCAACATCTTCACCCCCACCAGCCTGCTGGAGCAGCTCAAGGCCATGAACAAACCAGAAGAGGAAGTGACAAGCTAAAATCCTCATTTCACACCTCTCTCCTCTTTGCCCTAACCCTGCGTCCCCCCTCCTCTACCCATCTTACCTCTGTATCCTTTCCCCCAGAAATCCTACATTAATTGTGTATGCATCTTGCTTGAGAATAAAAAAAAAAGACATCTTAGATGATAAAAAAAATATATGTTGTATCAAAGAAATAAATTGTTGCAAGTATTCTCATGTTTTACAATGGATGCAACTAAATGAACTTATTTAAAAAGGTTTAAATATCACAAAAGAAGGCCATTTAAAACTGAAAGTACCAAAATGTAATATTGTATGCTATGAAACCTGCTAGAACGTGTAAAAGGTAGACATTTCTCTCGTTTGTTCCTTTTGGTTTTCCTCCTTGGTGAGTTTTATTGGAAGCAGGTGGAGGAGGGATGTGCTGTTTGAGAGGTTGATGTTGTAAAATATATCATATCAGTCAACATGCAATATATATATATATATATATATATATATATATAAATATAAATATATTCATCAGAGAGGAGTCCCCCCTGCCCATTTGAGATGTCCGTATTCAGTAGCATGCTTGGACTTGTGTGGACTGTTAATGTGTTTGTATTCAGTGTGGATGCTCTGGGAGCCGCTGTTAGCATTTAGCTTTTTCCTAAGACGTTGAGCTCGAATACTCCGCTGAAAACCTTTGTTTTGAGTATCATGTAAAAGATGTTAGTCCACACAGTTGGACAGAGGACAGGCGGGCTATTCGCAGAAGTGGTAGAAGTGAATACGGACGTTTTGATACAGTTTTTCGCGGTGAAACCATCGCGTCTCCCAGCTCACCTCAGCAGCAGCAGCAGCCTCCCGTCTTGTAACGCTGAACAAGTTCACGTTGAATGGGACACGAGCAAACCAGGTGGACCAGACGCGAAAAACTTCATTTATAAAAAACAAACAAACATATATATGCAGATTAGGGTGACGCTTAGCGTTTTCCTGCAGTGGAGGAGAACATCTTTGTTGTGCTTTCTGGGATTGTCTTTTCTGTGTCGCTTTCCTCCAGGATTACAGATGGAAACAAAACGAAGCGCTGCTTTGCACAACGGCGCGTAAACTGCGGTAGAAAGTGCAGCTTGCTTGTTTACACAGTGTTTGCTAATGAGCAAGCTGGTCGCTAGCTTAGCTGGCCAGCGTTGACGATGTTGCGTTATTTGTTCACTTCCAGAGGGTTTGATACTCAAAACATACATTTCCGGTGAAGTATACGTTAAAAAACGCTTGGTTTAGCAGACGCTGGAAAGAAAGCGCCGTAAAAAGGCAGAATCGTCCCTCCTCCGGCTGCCGAGACTGTAAGTATTTACTTGCCATTTTTTCCTTTGTCCGGAGAAACTTCACGTTTTAATGTCGAAAAGGCCATTGCTTGCTGATATTTAATGAATAATATTAAAAAGGGCCAGTTGTATTTCAGTATTGTATCCTGTCAGAATAAGTCTTATCATTGGTTAGTAACGTTTAATTGGGCCATGCACTGAGTAGTGTTGTGTATCTGCCATATGTTGCTGTTTTAGCGTCTCACTGTTGACTGGTGATATTTCTGACTGTGAAGTAGTGATACTTTTCCTTTAAAAAATGCCAATGTGAAGCCGCCGTGTTTGTGATGTTTAGCTGTAGCTGTTAGTCGTCAACTGGGAAAAAGAAGTAATATCTATATTTTCTTTGTACGTTTCCTCCTCTGGTGCAATGTAAAACCCTCCAGTGGTGAATGGCTTTGCAAAAAAGAAAAATTAAATCCACCCTTCTCACTTTTATTTCCTCCCTCCCTCCCCTTTCCTGGCCAAACAAGTTGTATATTGCACTATAATGCGTTTTGTGATGCAAACGCTTGACTTTGTGTTTATTTTTTCTATTATAATTTGCTGTTGTATAGGGTTTACTCTGTCAAATCAATTGATTTATATCAAAATTATTTATCAGAGAAAAAATAATGATACATTAGTCTGTCCTAAAACTGTTTAACTTATTGGGATTGTATGTTTGCCAGTGTTGAAGCACAAACAATACTTCCATGTGTACCTATTATGTACTAAGGCTGTCTAATAAATTGGCTTCCATTAAAACAAAGACTCAACTCTTTTCTTAAAAAACAAAGTCAAAAGTACAGCGATACCTTTTTTGAAAACTCTTAATTTTTTAGTACTTTAAATAAAATAATAAATCAAAAGGACAGTGATACCAAATGTTCATTCCCACCTTTATTTGGCGCCTTAGGGACAACTGAAAAGATTCCCTGCAAAATATTTAAAAAGACCTACAGTTTGATGGTACAAAAGTAAAAAGGATTAGAAAACAGAATTTAATTAAAACATCCACAGTTCTGGTATTTTTCAACCAAATATAATGCATCGTTTAATCTGTAAAAATAGTCTTATTCCTCTGTTTGTGTTGGCTGCCCCACCTGTATATAAAGATAGATCCACACCAGCCTGGATGCTTAAAGGCCTTTGTCACTGCAGTGCTGGTGTGTGAATGTTTGCTCCACATAAAGCTGGTCAGTTACATTAGACTTACTTGTCTGGCTCATACAGTTACACTTGCAAACTTATGATAAAACAACTGTACAGAATTTAATTCCAAAACTCCACAATTTTAAAATGTGTAGTCTATACATACAAAATGACTAACAAACATAGAAGCAGACTCATTTTGAGGATATCCAGCATCTCAGGTTCTTGGTGGCCACACGACAAGTTAAGAGAGGTGAGCTGTTGACAATTTACAAAATAGATCCATGGTGGACTCCCATCACAGCAGGTGCAATGAGCGAGTGCATTCACTTAAAGCGCAGAAAAACAGTTTATACGGCAACTAAAATAACACTGAAATTTCAAACTAGAAAAGATTAAAAAGACACAATCACATAATCAATAGTCACATGATCAATAAATAGCTCAAAATAACTGAGTATTAACTCACCATAACTGCCATTTCAAGACAGCTGTAACTTCTCATGTCCAATGAGGAAGAAGAAACTCATTTCTTTACTTCATTGGTTTGAAAATCAATATGATCAACAACATTTTTATCAAACTGCTCTACAGTACTACATAATTTTAGAAAGTATGTCATTTCAATGTATGCCAGCACATCTTTTGAAATAATATTATGCCTGCAAAAGAAACAAACTCATGTATGGCCACCTGAGACTTAAATGTTACCATAAAATTATATATAAAAAATGCAGCAAAAGAAGCTTCAGCGACTTTTTTTTTTCTTCAAACGTAGGAACAAAAAAAAAAAGTTACAAAGAAGAGAAGGATTTTTGATTTTTTTTATTGACTTGGTCCTGCACTCACTCCTTTCAGCTCCTGGTGAAGTCCACTCCACAGCCTCGTTCTGCAGCTGAACTGAGTTAGTGCTGCTCAGTCTGAGCTGTCTGTGAAGGGAGTTGAGACTAGTAGCTGCAGGACTGAGTCAGCTGCTCCTGGTAGTGCAGTCCAGTAGCCAGAGAGCGAGCCATGTGTCTGGAGGTGTGCTTCATGTGCCGAGCTGCTCTGATGGCTCTGTTCAAAGAGCTGTCCAAGGAGCGCTGCTTGTCAGCGGACAGGGAGCGTCTTGTCCTCCCCCTCGCTTCCCCGCGACCTCTGACCCCTGAAGCCTTGCCTGTGCTGTTGGGACTGTCTACGTGTCTTGTAGGAGACACGTAGAGGGGCGATGAGTACAACCTGAAGAGAGGGTAGGTTTGATGACAAACATTTAGTATGACAGAATGTACTATATATTATTTTTAAAGTAGTTTTTGCAGTTTGTATAGTACAACATACAAATTCATTGTTCTCTTTGTACCAACAGGAAATGACA
The DNA here is from genome assembly GCA_005408345.1 of Macquaria australasica. NCBI lineage: Eukaryota > Metazoa > Chordata > Actinopteri > Centrarchiformes > Percichthyidae > Macquaria > Macquaria australasica. The sequence goes on from SEMN01000106.1 coordinate 1,227,417, forward strand.
GAATATATACACTGATGGATTTCAAACTGCGGCTTTGCAGTGCCACTGCCAATTAAACTTCACTTACGTTTCCAGAGATATAGTACTTAAACTATTCATTATCTGAGGACCATCTCAAGCTCTTTCACCGAACCTAATTAGTTTAAAGGGAAATTCGGGTATTTTTAAACCTGGGTCCTAATTTTTTAATTATTCTTTACATATTTTGTTACAGAAAGTTTTGGAATTGGTCCAGTAGATCGCCTCAGCCGGCAGCCACAAACGTAATCCTTGGGGGCAATTGCGCCCATCAAAGTGTGTCTACTAAAAGTGCTTGTTTTTACCATTGACTCTGGGGCTAAGATTGTTATTCTAAGTTTCTGACAACATTATGGACATACAGAGATAGATCTTTAAGAGTATGATCCTTTTTGTTTAATCAGAAACACAGTCGTCTTCCTGCAAAAACTCAACCTCTTGCGATATTTCAGAGTGAGACTTCTCCTTGAGTAAGACTTCTGTTTCTGGTTAAACAGAAAGGATCTTACTCTTTAACAAAACAGTCTGTCTCTGTAGGGATCCTTTCCATAATGTTGTCAGACACTTAGAATAACAGTCAGCCTGTCAGTGGAAAAAACACTTTTAGTGGACGTACTTTTCACGGGCGTAGTTGCCCACAAGGATTACGTTGCAGCCCGTTTGCGGCTGCTGGCTGAGGCGATCTACTGGACCAATTCCAAAACTTTTTGTACCTCTAGACCACAAAATATGTGAAAATATGGCCTAGGTTTAAAAATACCGGAGTTACCCCTTAATGTTTTACAGCTGTGAGGAGCTCATCTATTTTTTGCATTGCATTGATGAACAGTCATGTCCGTTCGCAGCATTAAGCCCAGGACACACCGCCTACCTGAGCAGTGCGTGCGTCGCGGAACCTCTTGCTTTTCATTTCAGCGCCCATGTTAACACTGACATCTTTGAGTGTACTTAATTTTGGCACTTTTCCACTATGTATGTAGTACGTACTGTAACAGGGACTCAGCTTCTGCATACACTGACTTTTTGCCAAAAACGTTAGCTTCCATTCTAGTCTTCTTTTTAGGCCGTCATTCTCTTGTAACAACAAGCATCTGTTTTTCGTTTTACATATCGGATCAGATAAAGAATTAAAATGTTAACCATACTAACATACTTCCTGTTAGTACAAAATAATTTCCTGTATACTAACTGCTAAAGAAATATACTATGACAATTAGTGTGTAGTACATATACTGTATAAAACTAGTATGTAATATGGAAGTGTGTGTGCAAATGATCACTTAGTGACTAGATTGGAGAGAGGCCAGTGGATGAAATCAACCTAATGGGCACATCATTATATTGTGTGTGTGCATGTGGCAAGAGGGCAGTTTACTTACATGAGTGGTGGCGGGCACACTGGCATACAGTGCAGCGCTGCAGGTGCAAAGTATCTGCTCTTGGCCGCTCTGTCAGGGGTCTTGGCTGGTTGGCAGCTTGTGTGTTGGGGGGCGTCTGTGAATCACAGAGCAGGTCAGGAGCTCTATTAACACTTCAGATAATTAAATTAATTTCATGTCCTGCAGCCTGAACTGATTTATGTGCTGAGAACAGTGACTGTACAGAACTTGGTGCTGCTGACACTCAACAACAAGTCCTGGATTACATCATCAACCTCGCAGAGCAAAGGCCTGGAGGATAGAGCGATAACTCCTCACATTCAGAACACAGTGCTCTGTTAACTGTAGGTCTGAGCAGCATCACAGCTTTGATCACATGGTCTCTAACCTTGCTCAGTGCTTCTGTACGGTTCAGAGCATCCACAGAGAGGACAGTGAAGGTGACAGCGAGAGGAGTGGGTTGGCTCTCTGTCGCCACCAACTGGCCCTGACAGTAAAAAACAAAGAGAAGTAGGATTTAAGGAGGCTGAACAACAACTCAAGCAGGACGATTAATGAGGACAAAACGGCAATGCTGCTTTCTAAAAGTGGATTTTACCCTCTTTGCCTGAATGCAAAGAGAGTCAAGTAAGAACAAACACGCAGACGGAAAGACGAAACACAAATGTGCTGCTCGGGATAAAAGGAGCCTCCTTACTTTCAGGTCGCCCTCGGTGACGTGATAAACACAGAGGACAAAAAGGAGCTCGACGACTTCTGCTGTCAGGTTCATCTGCTGTTTCAGACACACCAGGATGCTGCCCTGCAACACACACAAATACACTCACCAGCGGGGTAGCACCAATCTGTTCTGGCAGATTTGCTTCTAAAATACATTAAGATAATCTTACCACTTTAAAGTTTGTTGACATGAACACATGTAGCTATGAATTCACAAGTAGTCACATTTCTGCGTGTGTATCTATGGAAATATAGTGTCTGAGACATTGTGGGAGAGTATTTGGAAGCTGGTGAGAACAAGAGAAACTGAAGTGTGCTATAAAAGGCTTGTATGAGCAATGACAGAAGCTCAGTTCACAGTATGTACAGTTTAGGAGATTCTAGTGCTGTAGTGTACTTAATATATCCACGTGTCCTCGCAAGCAACTACAAAAGGGAAAACACTGCATTACAATGAAATAAAATAAAATATGTGCAGTGGAGGGATGGGTGTTCTTACTGGGGTGTGTTCTGCTGCGGACAGTATCTGTGTGTGAACAGCTGCTGCCGGGTGCTGCAGAGGATGTTTGGGTATATCTGGACACCAGAGGCTGGGACGTCGAGGGCTCTGAACCCGCCACTGAAAACAAAAGCATTACATACATTAAATTATATGGTGTATTGTTCAAATCATGTGCTTTCTTAAGATGAAGGTGCTTGTATATGTCTATATATATATAATCTATGTACATGTATGCATCTTCATCATTACACACACACACTTAGTTGGTGTGGTGGTGGGGCGTGGTTGGAGCGTGGCTGCAGAGAGGGAGAAGTGGGGGAGTGGCTCTGGAGCTCGGGGCGGGTCGCCCGGGGAGGCACAGGTGCAGCGCATCAGGGGTTGATGTGTGTGCTTCTTAAGCAGTAGCAGCCCTGAGGACGGGAGTGCAGTTGGACTGGATGAACGACACGACGACACGCCGGACAGAGGACCACAGCCGTGGGAGTGCGCGGGTGGAGCGAGAGAGAGAGCCCGGGCAGATAAGCGTGATTAAAGAAACCTACGGGTTATACCCGAGAACAGTGTGTGTGTGTGTCTCTGTTGGCGGGCCCAGGGGAGGGTAGCAGTGGGTACGCTACAGTTGGGTTCTTATGTGTTCTTCTCTGTGAACCAAATCCTGAGTGTGACTAAATGTAATGCATTATCACAGGGTTCATATATGTATGTTAATAAACTGTAAACTTCACCTTGTCCTTCACTGAAGGACGTACTATACACATATGCTTGTAGTCAAATTTGGATTATACAAGATCTTTCGAGCAAAGCTGAGTTGAGTTTAAATTCAGATCAACTTACAGATGTAAGGTTGTGGTTTTTGTCTGTGTGCAGAAGGTGGTCTCTTCCTGGTTGTTCGTCTCAGTGTAGACTCCTCATCATCAACCATCCGTCTGTCTCTTCCTCCCCTGATGTCACTCAGTCGCTCCCCAGACCTAGGTAATGGGAGAATATCAAATTAAGTACAAAAAAAAAAGCAGATAACTAGTTAAGAATACAGTACATGTACTGTATATGGCTCTAGACTCTGCCCTGTTGCTTCACTCTGCAGACAAACTGTAGTGGCCTGGGTAGCGTTGATGTAGGACAGGTGCACTGTGTGGTTACACCTGGAAGATAAAAAAAACAACCTGACGAAAGGTGTAGAGGTGTTAGAGCGAGTGTCATTCTCCTGGGCTGAAGGAGCTACTCTCACAGAGCTCAGAGGCGTCTTCTTTGTCAGACAGATTTCTAGTTTCTCCCTCAGTCTGGTCACCTCGGTCTGCAGCGTATGGATTGCATCACTGAAAAAAACACATGCAAAGGATGTTTAAAATCCCATGAAACAATCCAGTTGGAGGTCATGTTTGCATTTATGTTTCTGTTTTTCACCACCACACGTATCCAAGGTCAAACAGTAGTAAAGTCTAGTAAATGTGACCACTCAGGTGCTGCAGGAGAAAATATTAAGTGCCCAGATTGCCAGGTGACTTGCCAAGTATCTATGCAGGCGTCAGTCCAAATGTACACACACACTTTGGAAAGAGCAATGCAACACCACACCATGCAGGAAACAATACAGAGTACCTCCTAATATGCAACCACATTCAATAGCAGCCGATTCTGCAATAAAATGCATAAAAGAATATGATGATAGAAACATTAAGGATGATTCATGAGATGTGCGGCTTGATGTTTAAGGTAACCTTACAGGAGTTAACAAGTCAGTTTCAGGAAATATCTGAAAAATAATAAATCATTCCAATCCAGGAGTCTCTTCAGGGAGAAAGCTGGCTTTGTTTGCACAGCTATATCCACTGCAGCTGCTGCTACACACTCACTAGTGATTCGCCACCCGACTGGAGCTCAGTGCTCTGAGAGAATCGCCATGGCGATACCGTGCAGCAGGGGAGGAGCTTGGGCTGGAGCTGTGGAGGGAATTGCTAGATTCCGTGTACTGGTCATTCTGTCCGTCTTCAGACACAGTGTGAGCTGCAAAGACAGAGGAGGACAGCAGGTTAAACACACAATGGAAAATACACTAATGAATGAGAGTAATAACAGTAAGAGTAACAGGACGACAGGCCTTTAGTGTTGATTTAAAAAATATTTTGATTTTGATTTTTACTCACTGCTGTCACTCTCCAGCCCAAACTCACTGGTCCCACTGTCGGCCCTGGTTTGTTCCGTCTGAGTGACCCAGCTGCGCTGTGGAGAGCAGGAGAAGGTGCGCCTCCTCTGCCCCTGTCTGGTTCTCCTCGGTTGGTCGGGTTTGGGTTCGGGTTCCATAGCCGTGCAACTGTGAGACGGCGGGGAAGCAGGAGATGTTACTGACACTGGGCCCGTCTGAGGCTTCCCTGGGTTCCCTTCCTGAGGCACTGAAACACTGCCGCACCATGGAAGAGTATTCAAACATACAAAGACAGAAAACACAAAAGACAAATGGAGTGAAAGACAGACAAAGACAATCAGGGACTTTACATTTGTAGGATCAGACATGCTGTGTGTGTAACGGGTGGGGGATGGGACATTTTATGGTGCAGTAAATGTGTGTGGAGGCATACAGTAGATGCAGTGTTGGACTCTCTGAGGCCCTCTGGTGGACAGGACTGGAAGCTGTTGCAGGAGTTAGGCGGCTGCTCTCTGAACCGACAAACCCGCTGTCCGTCTCCGGAGAGATTATCCCATCCTGGTCGACACAACGCAGAGCAACGATTATGCAACATTTATCTATACAGATTCTTTATGTAGATGTAGAAATCTCACCAAGGTTTCCGCCCTCTTAGCTGATCAGGGAAACTGTTTTGTGTTTTCAATGTTGATTTTTGTACAAGCTAATACAGGATCAACAATATTTATTTTCCTTACATGTCAAGAGTCTTAACTCAAAACATCTATAAATAGACAGAATTGAAGGTTAAAAAGGTCCTCTAGGGATGGATGAGTATGGCTACAGTCATGATTAATTTGATTTTGTTCAATAAATGTAGTAGTATTTAAGGAACAAAGCTTTAATAAGATGTACCAATGTCTTGACTATAGAAGAAATTGAAAGAAAATGTTTCATTACATCTGAAAGGTCAGAATCCAACATTTTAAAAGCATGATTAGCTGTGAAGCTCTAGAGTTTGAGTCTCACAAAGTTAAAACCCTCTGAGGCCCAGACTGCAAATGATCCAATGCTGAGCACTGCCTCACCTAACCATGCCACAGTGGTGAATGAAATCAGTGACAGGCTGTTATTTAATGATATAAACTGACCTGAGAAAGCACTCTGCTGCGCCCACTTTGGAGTTTGGAGTTCCTCCCCTCCAGTGCAGTGATCTCTCCCAGACTGCTCAGACTGCTGCTGTGGGACTTTCCCACCTCTAACCTCCTTTTGCTACTGGGAGGATGAACGGAGTGTGTGATGGACTGGCTGGAGGCCCTGGTGCAAACCGGAGGAGAGTCCGGATAGTCTGACTTGGCTTTCCTGTCAACGGAGAATACAGAGAATTTAGTCCAGTTGAGCTGCTGAAATGAGCTTCCCCTCAAAACCACCTTCATATGTATGTGCATTTGTTTTTGTACATATTTATTTATGTCTAATTTCTTATTTTATCAAAAATATGGCTGAAATAGTATTTTACCATTCAGGATAAAAAGTTTTATATTTAGACAGGAATGTACACATTCTTAGATGCCTCAGAGCTGCCCAGTATGAGAACAAACATGACTGTGCTGCTGATTCAGCTACAGCTCTGGAGACAAACCTCTGAGGAAGACTCTTCTGGACTTCCAGGTTTCCAGCTCCTCCACCCTGTCTCTCTTTCTCCCTGTCCCCAGGCTGCATGTCGGTCCTTAAGGCAGCAGAAAGGGGAGCTCCTTCCCTCTGGTTGTGGTCTAAAAGTTTGGGAAGCTCCTTGAAGCTTTGGTAGCTAAATAGGAGGAAAAACATGCCTTTTGCGTAAGAATATCTTCAACCATTATAAAAAACATTCCACAGCAAAGATGCTGATAGTCAGATGGCCACTCACATTCCTTTCAAAGTGAACTATTTAAAACACAAACATCACCACTCACTGATCCACTAGTGTGTCAAAGTCTTGTTCAACACATCTGTGTTTGCCATTCAGAGCTCTGAGGTAGAGAGAATTGAGAGTTTCTTCGTACTCCGTCTCAGCCTCCTCTTCATCACTGGCTGACCTCACCTCCACCGCCGCTGCCTCTCCTGGATCAACCAGCAAAAGCACCGGAGGGCTCTGCGAGGAGATGAAGTTACACCATTATATAAAATCTGATGTGGCTCCATTGTGGTTACGTTCTGTCATTTCATAGCAGGTCAAATGATGTGAAGTGCCAGTGCGCTGACAGCTACACAGCTACCTTTAGCTGAGTTTATTTGCCTTCTTTAAGACTGGGGACCATGTTGGAATCACTATGCAAACCATTTCTAGCACAACACCATTATGTTTCAGTGGAACCATTTTCCCTGATGAGGCAACAAATAAAAGCAGAAGATGACCTACACTTCCACGTGAACAAAGATCAAATATTATATCAGCACCAGCATAAGCATTAGGTTGACAACTAACAATTATTTTCACTAATTATTCATTTGTCAATTATTTTTTGATTAATCATTTCATTGTTTGGTCTATAAAATATCAGAAAATAGTCTTCAAAGGACTTGTTTTTTCCGACCAACAGAGTACGCTCGTTCAGAACGCAGCAGCTAGGCTTCTTGCTGGTTTTAACAGATGGCATCACAGCACCCCGATCCTGGCTTCTCTCCACTGGCTCCCTGTTCGATTTAGAATTGATTTTAAGATTTTACTGATCACTTTTAAAGCAGGTCTGGGTCTGGCCCCAAGCTATATAGCAGTAATGTTGACCCCATATGAGCCAGTTCGCAACCTTGGAACCTTGGTCGGGGCCCTTCCGGCCTGTTCCAAAGTCGAGGCTTAAATCTAAAGATGTCCGTGCTTTTGCCATCAGGGCCCCTCGGCTTTGGAACGATCTGCCTGCGGAGATGAGGCTCACAGAATCAATAACTTATTTTAAATAATTTCTTAAAACTAATTTTATAGATTTGCTTTAATGTGATGTCGTCTTTTCATCGTCTTTTTATTGCTTTTATTCTTTTTATCTGTATTTATAATTAATTTAGTCTTGCTTTTGTTTTGGCTTTCTGTTGTTATATTGCCTTCTGAGTATCCTGCCTTTGCTTTGTCTTTCAAAGCATTTCGTAAACTGTTTTTAAAAGGTGCTATATAAATAAAGTTATTATTATTATTAAAAGCAGAAACTCTTCTCATTTGAGAAGCTGGCACGAGCAAATGTTTTTTTTTGTTAAATGATTCACTTATTACAAAAATCTTTGTGATTCATTTTCTGTCGACTGTTAACCAGCATCCCTCACTTCTAAAGGCTGATCTTGTACGCAAGAGCTCCACAAGACTGGATCTAAAATGCAGCATGGTACATTACATATTTTCTAGTTCTCCTCTATGGGTGTATAAAACATTTACAAATACAGATCTCTTATATTTCTGTTCAGAATGAATAATATTGTATCAGCATTAACACAGACAGAGCTGTTTGATGGTACCTGTGGGCGAGTCAGAGTTTCTCCCCCCTCGGAGGGGACAGATGAAGGGGTGGGGTGACGAGGTGGAGAGGGAGGAGCCTCACAGGTGGGCTGCTCCTGTCGCATCTGCTCCACCTGCTCCTTCAGCTCGTCCATACACAGCCCACACTGAAAGACCAGCCCCTCCAGCTCCCTAATACACACAGGTAAACATGATCAAAACAGCGCAAGTACAGAATAGAAAATGGAGTCTATGGTGTATTTATCTTGGACATCACTCTCACCGTTCAGAGTCGAAGGGGCTGATTTCTGCCCCTCGCTGCTGCAGGAGTTTGTGCTCATCCCTCGCTAACAGGTAGCCCCTTTCTAAAGAGTCCAGCCCCTGAGCAAGCTGTGAGATACCCTGAAGAGGAGCATGAGGTGGTCATTAGAAGTCATTCTTTAAGCGTTACAGACTTTAACTGTGAGTTTGTTGTTCTTACCTTCATCTGTTCAAAAGGCTTGAGTTTTTCACTCTTTAGGAGATCCTCAAAAGTCTGCAGCTGAATAAAGAACATAAAAAAAACCTTTCTCTCTGATCACTTTCCTAAATCACATCATCCAGCAAATCTGTCAGGATTTCCATCCCCGCTGATAGTTTTACCTGCTGGAGGAACTTGTCGGCCTGACTGTAGAGAATCTTGGCCAGCTGCTGTCCCACTCCTGGATCTGGGCTTCTCGTGGAAAGACAGGCAGATGAACTTCCTGTTCATTTGACAGACAGGTGCAGAGGAAAGAAGAGTTATATGACGCAAGTTGTTCAGAATGACGCAATGTTAGCAGCGGCCCAGCTGATTTGTTTGCATGTGCATGGTGATAAGAATGTTAAGCAATAATATTTAATTGTACAGCAGTAAATCAGAAGAGCAGTGTGACTCAGCTGATTCATATGATTTGACAGCAAAGTGGTAAATAGTGAATAGGATGAATGTACTTTGATGAGTGCTGTGTCCGCTTGGATGAAGAGAGGCTGAGTGGATCTCTGCTCTCTGAGCCTTTGTTAAATCCAGCGTCAGGACCTTTGAAGCGTTGTGGTTTAGTCCTGACTGCGCTGAGTGGCCGGGCTTTGGAGGGTCAGAGTACAGGTTCACCTGGTGGGGGTGTGAAAAATAAGGACACACGTGAACAAGATCTGTCATCCATTATCATTGGCCCACCTGCTTACATTATAACTTTTAAATTTATGAATCTGGTGATGTATTGGCACAACGTTCTCCTTCCTACAAGAATGGTCACTGTCACATTTCAAAACTTCAACATTTTTGGATCCCTGGTTAACTCTGCTGGGTACCTTATTGTAGAAATCAGACTTTGGGCCATGTTACAGTACAGTGAGCACATCAAACACGTCATTTCTGTGCAGAAAAGACCAACTGAATTTGAGCTGGATCAGACTAAAGGGGTTAAACACATACACTGGGTGGTCGGCCCTCCCCTCCCTGTTAACGCACATACAGAATTAATGATAATGAGAATGAATGGACGCGTTCCCTGAAAAGCCCTCTAAGCAGTAAATCATAATGACCTTGAACTGACCTCAACAGTCCCTTTAAAACACACACACACACACACACACACACACACACACACACACACACACACACACAGCATGAGGGTGGAATAAACATAAAAGCTTATGAGTTGTATTTCACCCAGTCAGCCACTTAGAAGGCTTTGATTTGTTTTTTTTCCCACTATTACTTTCAGGTTGTTTTACATTTATTATATAGTTTTAAGTCGAGACACCGGAAAACTGGGTCAGAAAGATGGAATGACCTAAACTAAGATCCTAAATCAGACTAGAACCCATCATGTCTCTGATAAAATGGATGCATGCTGAGCCACAAAGAGAAACTAAAGGATTTATTTCTGATTAGAGAGAATAAAAGATAAAATAAAAGATTTTGTTAAGTAATGTTGTAGTTTTTATTTCAAAAGATCAAGAAAATTGCAGTTTTGCATAAAATATCATTACTTGAGCCTGTAGTAAGAAAATGATGGCATTCTTTGATTCACGTCTAAGAAGATGACACATTTCCTGTTGTATAGAAAAATAGTCTGACAATACATTTCAGTGTTAAGCCACTCCTCTGACCCTGCCTGTGTGATGTTATACATGCAGAGGGAGGGGGAGACAGATGGTGGTTCAGTGGTGTAGTGAAGGAGATGGAGGAGAGGCGGGGAGCTCGGTAAGCTGATTTTAATGGGCGCTGATTGTGGGGCACTGCTGCTCGAACAGAAATGGGCCAATAATGCTTTAAAGGAGCTACTTCACAACACTTCAGCACTCCTCCTGTCTCTCCTCCTTCATTTCTTGCTTATCCCACTTATCTGAGATTTCTAATCGTTCTGACATACTTCTCTGCCTATGCTGTGCTGACAATGTCTGGGCCTGGCCTGTTGGATCTCAATATGTCTGTTCTGTAGAAATAAAGTTGAGGAATAAAGACACACAGCAAGCTAATAAATAATTGATTATAAATCTGAAATAAAGAAATTAGCACCTTTATTATTTCATTGTTGCTCATTTTATCTTGTTTTGGCTTCTATTGCACAGCTTGAATGTTCATATACAAATATCATTATTCATATTTATATCTTGATAACTTTTTATTCCTATACTTGGTGACAGCATCTCAACACTACACATAAAAAGGCACAAAATATTATTGGGTACAGCCTAATGTCATATTACATGGCCACAAAAAGACGAAAACCACAATGGCTCTACGTGCCATTTAAAAGCCCTGGAATGAGGGAAACACACAGTAATAGTCCGTCTGTTCAATCAATGGATAATGTTTGAGCTACAAACTTACAGCAGCAGATAAACAACTAATGAATGTTACTGAATGCTATAATAGTACTGACCACATGCAGAAAAAACACACACAAAAGGGCCAACTGTCATTGGCTGAAAGAGTTTGGTCACAAGAGGATCTTCTTATAACTGACTGTTTGTTTTTGTTTTTTTGCCATTTCATGTGGACTGTGGCCTTGGTTTATTTTGTTGGTTCCTGGTATCCTGGACTCTCTGTAAGACCCTGGATTGTATTCTATTCCTGATCAGATTTTGTGTGTGTTCTGTACAGGGTGAACACAGGTGCCTTGAGTGCCTTTGTTCTCAGATATTACTGCTCTTCTGTCTTTTTGTGCAGCCTGTGTTTGCACATTGCACATTAATCAGCAGCTAAATATGATGCCTCTCACAGAAACATGAGATAAAAATGGATCTTAAACATCTTAAATTGTCAAAACACATAGGGGCGAGATCAAACTGACATTTCAAACACTTTTGGTTTACATGACTCTTAATATTAAGTTGTATTTGAAAATTATTTAATGAAAGCCACGTCCTTGTAGAAATGACATAGAAGTGAGTCCAGTATTTCTGTTAAACATTTATACATGCCATCTGTGTTTCGAAAATTAACTGAATAAACTATCCATCATTTTGAAGCTTTTTCATAACTTGGATGTGTTATAGTGACTTAAAATTGAGACCAAATATAAATGTACTGATATGTAGTGGTTTTTGAAACCCTGCACTACTCCACATCATTAGTGATAAATTATAGCCTGATTTCTACATTAACTACCTTGGCTTCCAGACGCAGACGATCAATGGTGTTCTCCGCTTCGGCGTACTTAGTCAGCAGTCTGTTGTAGTCCTCCTGTAGTAAGAGGAGAGGGAGAGGAAATAAGAAGAAAAAGAGGAAGGAAAAGTGTGCAAAAGAAGTATGTGAGGAAAGAAAGAGCAAAGTTGGGGAAAAAGGGGGAGGCAAGGAATGAGAGGGCAGAGAGAATGGAGCAGGATTTAGGTACTGTGCACCAAGTCAGGTCCATAAAGAAATGGTTTCCCAGTTTTGTGTGGAAGAACTGGACAGGCCTGCACAGAGCCCTGACCTCAACCCCATCAAACACCTTTGGGATGAACTGGAATGCCGACTGTGAGCCAGGCCTTGTCACCCAACATCAATGTGCGCCCTCACTGATGCTCTTGTGGCTGAATGGGAGCAAATCTCTACAGGCAGTACCCAAAATCTAGCAGCAGATTAATGCCCATGGTTTTGGAACGACATGTGCAACAATCACATGTGGGTGTTATGTTCAGGTGTCCACATACTTTTGTCCATGCTGTGTGCATGATGGCCAGCTCTAAAACACAGTGGTCCACTTTCAAAAGATGCCAGTAGAGGTATTATAACTACACTGGTGTGATGCAGATAACGTAGAGCGTCATTCTCAGTATTCAAATGGCAAACTAAATGTTCAAACCCTCTATTATCATATTAAGACTAGTGTGAATGCAGCATTGGACTTGTGCAGTAGCAAAACTTAAATCAGATTGGTGATACAAAGGGAGAAAAGACCATCAGTGGACTGTAAAAAGTACATTTACCCTGAAAAGCAAGGCTTACCTATCCTAGAAGGGTAATTCAAACATTATTGCTGTATTACAGTATATCTGAGAACAAACAAATTTGTCTCAAGGTCAATGATCTGTAGACCTTATTCTACCTCCCACTTTCAATCAAAATCTCTGGAGTATAAACACAAGTTTCAAGTCCACGCTCTGTAATTGCCTTGGTGCAATAGACTGATATAATAAAGAGAATAGAGCATAAATGTAATACTAGAATATTGATAACCTGGCGAAAAACTCTACACCCTCCAAGACTTCAACACAAAGGATATTCCCTCTTCAAAGAAAAACAGACAAATCTTCATCATTTACCTTCATTCTTTTTGGTACCACATAGTAATTGAAATCTCTTTAGTGCACTCAATATAAAGCAGACTTTGAAGTTTCATTTCACTTTTGTGTGCCTTCCCTGCTCTGTACATGATGTCTTGTTGTTTGTCTTCAGCACTGCTGCAGAAACTGGGAGGATGTAAAGTGGGACAGCTGGTCTAGCGCTGCTTCTGGGAATGAGCAAGGATGGTGGTGCAGTGGTTGCAAGCTGCAAGTGTTTTGGATAAAGTATGAGGGCTAAATTCAAGCAGCTTGTATCATTATCATGTTTGCATTGTGGCATCCTGCGAGACATTTTCAACTTTTGAAATTAGAAAACCATTAAGGCTTATTCTAAGCCTGCTAAACCAGTCCAATGTTTTTCAGACTACATCCACACTAAGCTGACAAATTTTGAAAATTCAGTCTAAACATGAAAACAACGTGCATCCACAGTAGTGTTTTCAGGTCGTTTCTGTAAAAATCTGAAACACGTAAACAACAGCAAATCGGCCAAATCTCTTCTTCCCCCTCAAACAACAAAACTGTGCATCACAGCCAACCTCTGGTAGGGAGTGGGACAGAAAGTCTGGTTCCTCAGCTGGTAAACCTCTGTTCTGTCCCCTCCTGCTCTCTGTGATCTCCTGTACTGTGTTTCATTACAGCCAAACTCACAATTAAGTTGTTCTCATTTACATACATTTTAGTTTTCATAAAAGAGTGATTTGATCTTGGCTTGTAAAAAAATCTGTAAACCAGGTGAACAGTAACTCTAAATACAGCTCAATAACAACGCTTGTATTGTGTGATCAGCTGTATGGACCATGCAAAATGAGTGACAGAAAGTTGTCTTCTTAACGTTACTGTCACACAGAGCCTAACCAGGCTTTCATCATCGTTTTCCAAAAGCTCAGTTTTCCTCGTCTCTTCTAAAATGTGAGGCTGGTGTTTTAATCTTTATCCAATCTCTAGACCATTTTCGAAAAGCTTAGTTTTCAGGTGGCAAAAATGCAGGTTGGCCAAAATGTTTTTGAAATTTAGCCATCTCAGGGTAGATGTACTTTCTCGGGCCAATTCATAAAGAATAGAGTGCAGCCGCTGATAGCACCATGAATTGCGCACTTGCAACTGCTATCTGCCCCGTCTCAAGGTCTGATTCACAAAAGCAAAAGCTGCAAAAGCCGCAATCCATTTGTGAATTCACCCTTCAGACTCTACCAGTACCTGTAGTTGTTCGAGCAGTGTGGTGGCCTGCTGGCGACATCTGAACTCCTGAGGTACAGTGGAGTTGAGGGCACTAGTTGGTGGTCTGTCCGAGTCTGATGAGGCAGGAGATCCATCAGTGGTGTTCAGTAGGATTTCTTTCACAATGTCAGCAGGGGATTTAAACACCAAGGGGGGCTCAGGTGACAGGGACTCCCTCTTGAAAGAGCGTGTGCTCTTGGGGGGCTTGTAACCACCTTTGGGGAAACGGACCCTGGGCTCCACCATGGAGAAGTCTGGTGTGCGGTAACTCAGAGGCCCTTTTCTGGAAATACAACAAAATTCATGGTTAGTGCTTTTTATTTAAAAAAAAAACCTACAATCATAATGTATGGGGAAAAAAAGCAAGGATGGACGAAAAAGCTACAACACAAGGCGTGATAAAAAATAAATGGCTATGGGGATGTGGCTCACCTGGATTCATCCACTTCAGCAGCATTACTCCTGGCTCTGGGTGGCCTCAGCTCTCTGTCAGGACTTGTGGTCTGATGTTTGAATTTTAAAGAGTCAGCCCTGACAGTGCTGGAGGAACGAGGCCTTGAAGCTTCAGGAGAGTGCTGCCTCGTCTTCTTTGGTAAGGGAGTGGGCTGTTTATGATGCTTATCGGACCTAACGGATCCCTTTGAAGGCCCATTACTTACTCCGCTGTAATGATTTGACTTGAGGTCCTCAGAAAACGTGGCCGCTGGCTGAAGAGAAGCACTGAGCTTTAACTCGGGCCAACGAGGACTAGACTTGAGGCTAGTGTGGCTCCTGTGTGATTCTGAAAGACTTTCGATGAAGCTCATCTCTGGGAAAGGTTCAGCTTCAATCCCCGGAGCAGTTATTTCCTCAGCAGTGAAGTGGAGCAGGTGGGGGAAAGTGGGGGCTGTGACAGGTGAGGCAGGCTGGGATACTGGGCAGTGATGATTGGAGACTCCAGCAGGTTCCATGGCTAGCAGGTGAGCACCACAAGATCGTGTAGAGCTGATCTTCTCAATCTCTCCTTTGTTTATTCCAAGCTCTCTTGATGTGCTAAAGTGTTCAATGTTCTTTCTCTTTCTGCCACTCCTCTTCCCTGCTTCCTCTCCATCTTTCTCCTCTGTCATGTCCAAGTATCTGTCCCTCTCAGGGAGGCACTCTATCCCCTGCTCTCCTTTCCTCTGCCTCACCTCCCCATCCACTGTCCATGCTTTTAAGCTACCCATCAAGTCATCACCTGTCAAAGACATGGAGAGATATGGGAAGAATGGGAAGACAGGTTTCAACACAGTGCAGGCATAAATTGTGTCCCACAACAAAACAGTTGCCTCGTCTAGCTTTTAAAGGACCATACTGTACCAGTGTGTTTCCAATTTATAAATTCAAAGGGCTTTACTGGTATGACCGTATTGCTCAATCACTATATGAGTATTGCATATTCATAGATTGTGGATTTTTCATTGAGGGAGAGGGGGAAGACGTAATTGTAAGATTTTTCAACGAGGGAATTGGAATTTTTTGTGGAAAAAACAGATGACATAAGTCATTTTTCCAAGCCAAGTATTTTTATATTTCTGAAGCCATGTCTGTAGGGGATCTTTAAGGGGAAAGATTTAAAGTATGTACTGTACAGTACTTTAACTTCATCTCTCAAATGCATGCTAGACAATTTGAGATTTTTAGGGCCCGAGCACTACAGTGCGTAGGACCCTATTGTATTTCTAAGGATTATTATTTTTCTCCCAAATGAATTGCATTTTTGACGGGCTAAACATGCTCGAAAACTCATGAAATTTTGCACATACATCAGAAGTGGTGAAAATTTACATATTTTATGGTTCTTGCGCATGGGTGTGGCAAAATGGCTCAGTAGCGCCACCTACAGATGTTTAACAAACTACACGTTTCACCTAAATGCACCAAATTTGGTATGCATGTGTATCATGTCCACACTTACAAAAAAGCCAGTGGGACCCCCCCCCCCCCCAAACCAAACAGGAAGTCAGTTATTTTTAATAAACTGTTCATTTTTGGCCATTTCCAGGCCTCGTACTTTTGCGAACTTTTTTATCGGATTGCCTTCAAACTTGAACCATGCCTTCTTAACAAGATGGCCATCAAACGATACTCGTGGATTTTGTTTTCGTTAAACGGTGTGCCCGTGAGGTGGCGTGGAAGTTAGGTGTTTCGCCGCCAAACAGGAAGTGGTTTATAACTTGACTGTACATTGTCCAAGACGCCCCAAACTTGCCATGTTTCATGACCCCCCCGCCCTGAAGGTGTCTATGTGATAATTTTCAGCCACAGTCATAGCGCCACCTACTGACAGCAGGAAATGACACGTTTTATAGTCTCACATGCAGCAGCTTCTCTCTGCTCTCCTCTGTGTGTCTGTGTGTTGTGGCTGACATCTTGGGGACACACACACACACAGACACACACACTGTCCTGTGTTTTCCTTTGCCGCCAAACAGGAAGTGGTTTATAACTTCACTGTACATTGTCCAAGAGGCCCCAAACTTCCCATGTTTCATTACCCCCCCACCCTTAAGGCATCTATATGTACATTTTCGGCCACGGTCGTAGCGCCACCTAGTGACAGCAGGAAATTACACGTTTTATAGTCTGACGTGTCGTGAAGCGGCGGACGCTGCACTCCCCGACGTGCGCAGGTGTGTGAGGGCCCGTTCATCGCTGCTTGCAGCTTAAATTACATGTATTTTTCCACTGGAGTTCCAGGCAGCCATTGGTGTCCATTTATTTACAGACAAGACTCTTGAAACTTGCTTGAGTTGTGTAATCTATCACAGCAAACATCAAGTCTAATCTTTGCCAGTGTTACCTTACTGTTGCCTGGTAATACAGTTTAAGTGCAGATTGATTTGTAAAGTGAGCACACTTTATTTTTTATGTGTCTTTCTCTGATGTGTCAAACTATAACTGCAAACTAGAAATACATTGAAAATGCAATAAAACATTTAAACCACAAACAATAACCTGCATAGCATTACCTCATAATGTAAAACTAAAGGAAACAAACTAGACTTGATGTAATCTGCAACTAATTTGATAATCGATTAATTTTTAAAGCAAAAATGACAAACTGTTCCATACTTTCAGCTTCTCAATATTGAGGATTTGCTGCTTTCTTTGTCTGATGTGATAATAAACTGCATATCTTTAGATTGCGGAGTGGTAGTCGGACAATACAAGAAATCTGATGACATCACCTTGGGCTTTAGGGTATTCTAATGGCCACTTTTTAATATTTTCTGACATTTTATAGTCAAAACAATTCCTTTATATAATATTGGTAGAACTGATGGCTAGGGCTGCAACTAACAATTATTTACGTTATCGATTAATCTGCAGATTATTTTCACGATTAATCGATTAGGGCCTGTGTCCACATAGCGTTTTTTTCTGAGCGCCAGCGTCTTTTTTCAGTTGTTCCCAATGAGGAGTGAGCGTATGCCAGCGCCTTTTTTCAGAGCGCTCCGCCTATATTTGCGACTACTCCGAGCGCCTCTAGTTGAAAATCTCGAAACTTTTCAGAAAGGTGCTGGTGTCATCACTGGCGCTTTTTTTCAGGCAACGAATCACATATTAGATGGGGCTCGTCACCCTGGTAACCAAGAAAATGGAGGATAAACTTGTTCTGGCCGTGTCTGTCTGTCCTGAGCTTTATGATCTGTCAGACAGAGACAGAAAAGCCCATTTGTGGGAGCAGATCTTCCGAAAACTGAATGTTGCTGGTGAGTGTCGTGCTTTTATCACCCTATGCATTGTAAGCTTGTTGTTATATCAGCTTCTCTACACTGGCTCTCTGTAAAATCCAGAATAGAATTTAAAATCCTTCTCCTCACCTTCAAAGCCCTAAATGGTCAGGCACCTTCATATCTTAAATAGCTCATAGTACCCTATTACCCCACTAGAGCACTGCGCTCCCAGAATGCAGGGTTCCTTGTGGTTCCTAGAGTCTCTAAAAGTAGAATGGGAGCCAGAGCCTTCAGCTATCAAGCTCCTCTCCTGTGGAACCAGATCCCAGTTTGTGTACGGGAGGCGGACAACCTCCTCACATTTAGGAGTAGGCTTAAGACTTTCCTCTTTGATAAAGCTTATAGTAGGGCTGACTCAGGTGACCCCTGAGCCACCCCTTAGTTATGCTGCTATAGGCCTAGACTGCCGGGGGACTTCCTATGATGCACTGAGCTCCTCTCTCCTCTCTCCTCCTCTTCCTCTCCATCTGTACGCCCTCATATCCCATCAATGTTTGTTACTAATTCAACTTCTTCCCGTAGTTGTGTGCTTTCTCTCCTCTCTCTCCCTCTCTCCTGTTGCTTTCTGCAGGTATTTCTGCCTCCGGAGCTGTAGAGTCTGGATCTGTGGTTGCGGCCACCTGTTGCCCCCGTGCTCCTGCTCTGCACCCGCTGCTGCTATTATTGTTATTGCTCTTATTATTAGTATTGCTATTATAATATTTCTCTTTGTATTATTTCTGTTGGTGTTAACATCAATACCATTACCACAACTATTGCTTTACATCCCTATGTGGAACTGTACTGTGCTGCTGTATGTTCTCTTTCCTCCTGCTCCCCCCCTCCCCCTTCAACCCACCCGGTCGAGGCAGATGACCGCCCACCTTGAGCCTGGTTCTGCTCGAGGTTTCTACCTGTTAAAACGGAGTTTTTCCTTGCCACTGTCGCCTAGTGCTTGCTCATGGTGGGAACTGTTGGGTCTCTGTAAATACAAAGAATCGGTCTAGACCTGCTCTACTCGAAAAAGTGCCCTGAGATAACTCTGTTATGATATGGCGCTATATAAATAAAACTGAATTGAATTGAATTGTTAGCTGTGTAGTCAGCCCCTTACCATAGCGTTAAGATATTGTTGTCATAGAAACAAAACCCACGCGTAGCATTATTTTCTCTCACCGCACAAGCCTTATCCCAGTGCTCCCCTGCGCCCTCCCAGAAAAAAACGGCAGAAAAAAACGCTATGTGGACACAGGCCCTAAATAGTTTAGGCTATAAAATATCAAAAACACAATTTCCCAGAGCCCAAAGTGACAACTGCAAATTGCTTCTTTTGTCGACCAACAGCAGCAAATCCTCACATTTAAGAAGCTGGAACCAGCAAATATTTGACATTTTTGTTTGAAAAATGTGAAAAATAGTTGGCAATTAAGTTGCTTTCTATCAGCTAATGAATTAATCGACTAATCACTGCAGCTCTACTGATGGCTGCCTGGACCTGTAGAAAAAGGATATTCAAACTAGTAAGACACAATGTCCTGGTTTGCAAAATGGTTAGCTGTGATGTAAAGTGTAAGCAATTTTAAGTTAATGAGCTCAAACATGCAAAACGTCCTTTAAGTGCATTGGTACAGGTCAGGACCTAGAACATTAAAACTGTAAGACTCACATGGTGACAGTATTTGTGCATCCTCTCCTAGTGATTCAGTGTGGAACAGATGTTCACTCAGGTTGTAACTCAGCTCCTCAGGTGGTGTGTCCCTCTCATGCCCACTAGGGTCTGCCTCCTCTGGGGTGAGGGGTCCAGCATACGAGTTTGGATTACATTCTGCATCACCATAAGTTTCCCCCAACTCCACATCCTCCAGTGCTTCTGCCAGTCCAATGATGCCATTCTCATTCATCTGGCTAATAAAGTCATCTGCCTGTTCTTCATCCTCATCCTCCCACGCATCCTCAGATATTACAGAGCTGGTGGGTGAGGTGCGGACCGGGGCTGGGGTCCAGAAAACAACCCCTGTTTTGGTGGTGTTCCTTGTCTCCATTCACCTTTCACCCAATCGTTGCCCCCCCCCCCGATCTCAGCTCTGACCTCAGTTACTGTCTCAGCCAGGCACAGGAACCTTCAGCATCTTTTCTGGTTGATCTGGCTCTGCAGTGAGGGCCACTTTTAAAGCCATGGCTACAGAAGTTTACAGATTGCAGGTCATGTCAGTAAGCTTGTAACAGTCCAGAGGTACAGCTAAGGAGGACTCATCGATCAGTCTTTAGTCTTGAGGAAGAGGAGATCTCTTTGGATGCAGATCCTGAAACACATAATATTACCAGCAGCTGTTTAGCATCTATAACCATTTAAAGCATTTAACTGTCAGACAGAGGTCTCCAGAGGAAATCAATAGAACAAGAAGAACAAATGTACAAGGACAAGTTAATAAAAAAAAAAATACACAGTGCATAATAAAATCTACTGTCCCATAATCCAACAGACTACCAGAAGATCATTTTAACTCTTAAGGTGTGTTCAGACCAAATGCGAAGCGAAAAATTCATGTGATGCTGTGTCGTGAAAGCCTATCAGCGTTGAGTTTCTCCTGACGTCACAGAGTATCAGAAATGGAGGATAAACCTATTGATTCAACGTCTTTACTGTACAGAGACAGAACAAAAAAGGAGAGGGCTTGGAGAAAAGTGAGCGAAACCATAGGGCTACATGGTAAGTTCTGAAAATACGTAACTGTTAATTGAGGCGAAAAACCTGAACACAGCAGTAAAAGGTGATAAACTGTGCCGTAACAGACTAAAACCTGAAATGAAAAATCAACTGAAAAGAATTAATCAGCAACAATTTCTATTAATCAATAGTTTAAGTCATTTTTTAAGCAAAAATGCAAACACAAAAGAAGAAAAATATGGGACAGTCAACCAAATACCTTTGTGCGTTGGACTGTCAGTCAAACAAAACAAGCTATTTGAAGACGTCATCTGGACCTTGGGCTCTGAAAAATTATGATGAGCATTTTTCACATTTCTGACCTTTTATAGACCAAATGATTTATCAGTTAATCAAGAAAGTAATCACCATTTTCATTGATAATGAAAATAAGTGTTTGTTGCAGCCCTACAACAGACAGGAGAAAAATTACTTCAGATTCAGAATATGCATATCTGTGATTTGGATTCTTAATTCCTATGAGTCAAAATCACAATTTTTAACATCACTTCTTTTTAAGTCAGAAATGACAGCAGCCCACAGTTACACCTAACACAAGCCAAACTAATTGTGATTTAAGGGTTGAGGAAGACATCAGTCTGTCTTTTCACTCACACACAGCTGTTCTCCTCTGTAAACAAACATTTACACTGCAGCTCTCATAAATATTGAGTGCATCATTCTCCAACATGAGGATTGCTGCTGTGTGAAGTCCAAAGGGGGCAATAAATAGGATAAATACAATAAATGCTATCCAAAGGAAAGGCAATCATTTCATCAACAAAAAGTAAATGCCATGCATAGCAATCAAAGCACAACATATCAACTGTCATCTCATAGTAAAAAACAAAAATAATTCACAGAAAATCATGTTACAGTTTTGATTTATCAAGACAGGTTGAAGCCTGACCTATTAAAAACACAATTGATTTTAATTTAGAAGCATTTAGGTCAGCTGGACCCTTCAACCATTCATCTGGCTTCCATCCCATTTATAGACAAATATTCACTGAGAACCCAGGTTGTGCTTGTAGGTGTCTCTGAGCATTTAGGATTTTCACAAATGAATATGACAGGTGTCCATATGACTGGGTGGTCATATCCTGTCACAATACTGTAAATTCACCACAAACCACTTTTAGAACATTTAAACTTGACACTGTATATTGGGAATTGTTTTACTTGTGCAGTTAAATTAGATGTATTATAGGTGACAGAATGCTGTGGCAAAGCACAACAAGCTACCAGCTAGAGGACAGTTGTTTTGTTTTTTTGTTTGTTTTGTTTTTTAAAGCAGAGGGTTACTGATTCATTAAAAGCTTTTAGCTGGGTAATGTTTTTGATTTCTCTCACTGCAGTAAGGTGCAGTTGTTTTCAGCACTGTCTATGTGATAGTGTCTGTGTGTCATTATTTAAAATAGGCTAAAATTAATTTAGTTTGGCTGATCAGTGTGGGTTTTTGAGTTTTGTTAAAATGTAGTAATTCTCAAAATTCCAAATACTTGCTTGCTCATCACTGTTAATTAAATATATTTGGGTTTTTCAACAGTTGCCAATTTCCTGGACAAGACAAGCAATTTGAAGATGCCCCGTTGGGCTCTGGGAAGGTCATTTATCTGCATTTCATAGATAAAGGATTAATTTAAAAAATTAAGCCACAGATTAACTGATCATGAGTATAAGCAGTCTTAAAATGAAGAACTGTTTCAGGTAATGTATCATGCATCTGAAAAATGTGCAGTACAAATGTAGTGGGATATTTTATTCATCATGCACTTGGACGTGGTAAGGGGTGTTGATGTTACATTTTGTCTGGCATCTGGACTCGTTTCCAGGATGACATGAAGTCTGTGTTAGTCTACACAACAGATAAGCATTCATTTTATTGGCCACCCCACTCAAATCCAGTGCTCTCAGGTTGCACCACTCAGCATTTATGTTCTTTATCATGAGACAAGCAAATCATACATCGGATTAGACAGCTAGTTCACAATGTCCCATCAAATCCCCAAAGTATTTGCCCAGAGCAGCAACGCTCACTATGGCAACTCCACAACATGAACAAGAGCTGCGCTTTTCAGCGTCTGCAATAAAACATCTCTGACAAGTCTTAACATACTGTGTTACAGCTACACTGCCATTGCCTCACCCCAAAACACTCTGTTACAATGCTACAAAGAGGAGCATCATTTCATTTATGAATTTTATACATGCTTATTCCCTCTAAAAGGCCACATAACCTAATTCTCAAACGTCATCAAGTCCATCTCTATATAAACTTTGATTAAGGAATGTTTGCGTACTTCAGCACTAATGACACATAATGTAATTGTCATCTTATACTTTTTATCACAGTATATTTAATTTATCAATTTAATGTACTTCTTTTTTTTTCATGCTAATCTGTTATCACGCTAATCTAATCTGGACTGCACGGCATGGAGGATGTCCAGGAAAGTCAAAGATCACAGCTGAGGGTATATGGTATGAAATATTATTTTCTAGGTCCACTTATTGTGATTTTTAAGTTATTTTAAGGATTTGGGGTAAAATAAGAAAAACACTGTGGGTTGGTTTTCCTCCTGTCCTCCCTAATTATTTGCATCACCAGCTGCCACTGGTACACATGTACACAAACGTACACATTTCTGATGCAACATCACTTTGATGGTGGTTGACAAACCGCCTGTTCCAGCGATCACACATGAATGAGTTATTCAACAAGGTATGCATATAAACTCTGCATTATACAGCCGGCAGGTCAAAAAAAAAGATGACCATATACCAAGTCACAGGCCTGAACAAGTGTCATTATCAGAGAAACTTGATGTCAACTTACTGCAAGGAAATTTATATAAAAAAAGGCAGAAAGTGAAGTACATTCTGTACAGCAGCACTCAGATTCTCATTAAGAAAAGTGGTCCCCATGCGTCTTTCATCCATATCCCAGATTATCGCAAGCAGATTATTAGCCTGCTGCTTCTTACAGTGTCTCTTATCTGACACACAAACCTCTCACACACACACACACACCCAGCCATCAGGAGAGTATGTTTTTTGCTCAGAAATCCAGACACACTCATGCGCATCCACACAGACGCTTGTTTTTTTGATTGTGTTAGAAACAAACACAGGGCTCGGTGTGCAGGACTGACAGACTCACGTCGTGCTCTCTCTACAACCCTTTCATACACAAATCAGCAGCATAGTCTTCACACTGGCCCACATGGCAACTCACCATGCATTTAAAGTAGACCACAAGGAATGAGAGCACACAGCACAGCAGATACTTGAGAGGTAGGTTTAGAAAAACAATAAGTTCAGAATAGAAAGAGTTAGAGCTCACAGTATAATTATGACTTTATTTGTTCATTTCCCTCTTCCTCATCTAACACACAAGAATTTCAAGGGACTAAACCCCCGCCAGGTGACAAGAATGAAAATTGTTTGATTAAAACTTGTAACCAATGGTGAAAAGTAACTAGATACATTTACTCAAGTACTTAAATACAATTGTAAGGCCCTTGTACTTTACTTGAGTAGCTCGATTTTATGCAAGAAAAAACTTACTCCTTTACATTTTAGTTGGAAATATTGTACTTTGTATTTCACTATATTTATCTGATAGCCATAGTTACTGATGACTTTGCAAATTAAGATCTTATAAGGAAGAGTTAAGACAAGTTTATAAAATATGATGCCTTATTATTTAAAGAACTCAACAGTATATAAACAAGTTAAAATCAGCTCCGCCTCGACCAGCTATAACATTGAAAATACTGCCAACTGGGGATGGGTACCTTTTTGGTGTGTACCAAAATGTGTCTGTAGCAGCAAGTATCAAAAACTGTCAAATACCAATAAATGTCTGGTCAGATATGTACTTCTCTTTACTAATGCTTAGATCAGATGGTTCCTGATTTAAATCAGAATTTTCTTAAGAAAAGGTTTGTGTACAGCTGCTAGAAAAACACGTCTGTAATATATATACAGTATGTCTATCTATAAGTACGATAATGTATCTTTTTGGTATTTGTACCAAAACTCAGGAACCAATTTCATACAATAGACCAAAAGCACAGGTATTACTAATAACTACAACAATGGCTCCGTTCTATTCAAGTGTCCCAATAAACCACAACAGTGTGACAGTGAAGTGTATGCATCTGTTTTAATAAGATCGAATATTTAAAAAATATAGGGGCATTTTACTGATAATACTTTATCAATACTTTAACCAGTAAAAATTTGATTGCAGGACTACTAATGTAACGGCTCTGAGTACTTCTTCTATCGCTGCTTTTAACCAGAGGTACCAGCTACCAACTTTTTCAGCTTTGGGTGGTACTGTGTTTGTCTCACACACAGAGACATGTTGGGCATTCACATAGTAACTAGATTTAGAGCAAATGCAGAAGAGAAGCAGACAGCAACAAACTTCTAGTGAAAGTTATTTCCAAATTCAAAAACCTTCTAGGTTTTCCATTATTGTTGGATTTCTGAGCTTCTCTTTGGTAAGAATAACGCAAAGAAACAACTCACCTGTTGCTCTGCTCATGCTCCCTGCTCATTTGTGGAGGAACTAAGGATTTATCTCAGCTGCCAGATGGGGGGAATTAAGCTGCTCTAAAGCCCTTACAGGGGGCTTCACCGATTGTAAACAGACAATGATCCTGAGTATACATCCAGGACAGGAGGCTAGCCAGCTCCTCACAGACAGACAGCAGCAGCAGGGCTGTAATCACCTGACTGTCAGGCGAGCTAAGGATGAACAGATGGGGTGGAGGTGTAGGAACAAGTGACAGACAGACAGACAGAAAGCAGGAGAGAAAAGGAATGACAGAATGAGTGAGGGGAAAGTGCAGGAGAGACAGAAGAGAGGGGGAGAATTTCTGCCAAGCTCTACTGTCATTCCCAGTCCCACCACAGCCCGGCCAACAAGGACACTACATGAATTTTACACAGAGTGACAATGGCTGAATTTTGAGCACAGTGAAGAGCAAGTGTAGCTGGAGCTGCCCCAGACGCTGGCAAGCCTACAGTGAGCTGTTTTGGATGGCCTAGTGACTAATATATGAGAGCTAATCTTCTTAGGAGGCACAGGGAGCGCTGAGGACACATGGATACACCGCGCAGAGGGGACTGGTGAGAAGAGTGACTGAAGAAAGCGGTATAATCATATAAAATAGTGCTGAAATGATTCAATGATCATGTGATTGGAATATCTTTGGCTTTTGGGACTGTTGGTTGGACAAAACGAGCAATTTGAAAACATCACCTTGGCTTAGTGACAGGCATTTTTCACTATTTTCTAACAATTTATGGACAATTAAATTATCAGTCAGAAAAAAATAATCAACACATTTCCCAGTAATGATAAAGGCCTTAGTTGCAGCCCTGCTTGTTTGTTTTATTAAGAACTTTGACCTATATTTTGTGTATGAAAAGTGAAATAAAGTTAATTATTAATTACAAGAGGCTGTATTTCTTCCTGTGTTTCTATTCTAGTGGGCAGCCTCATCGACCTGGACATCCAGATACATGTTTGAGAAAGTCTTTCACTTGAAAATGACAGAAAATTTCACAGCTCATTTTTTAAATGTTCCGAATAGCATTTTCCTCGAAATTTACCTCTTTTTTTTCATCAAATACCAGGTACTCAACAACTTATAAAACCTTTGGTGTTAAATATTCGTCAAGAAACAACTGCTGTAAGTGCAGCAACAACAGAAAAAAACGTACTAGTACATAGGGCATGGGTATCAAACTTCAATATTAGCTGAAGTGTGTCTGTCCTTGGAAAAGAAAGAAAGCTGGCATTGAATTCTGGTCAAATCTTGTTGACTAATTATTTGATCAGATGCTGTTAAATTTTGGCTACAGACAGCAAGTTTTCTCCAGTTAGGCCTATTTTTCTGGTAATAACATAACCATCAGAGGTCAAATAGTATTCTAAAAAATCTGTGGGGCCAGATGGAGTGGATTTTCTGAGCTAGTTTACAAAAACACACAGTTTCCTGCACAGACCATGTGAAAACATAGTCTCTTGCCCTGAGAGCCAGGTGAGGAAACAGTCTCTCACACTGACACTGAAGCCAGCAGTCTCTTTCTGATCCACAGTTTCAGGCAAACAGGGGTAAGAGAAGGTACAATACAGCAACAATACACTTTCTTTAAAAATGCATTGTACCCGTGTAGGCTGTATTCAACCACATGCCCAGTGCTTTGCAACAACAACAAGAAGCTCCAGTAATTTCAACTCCAGAAAAACTCAAGAAAGACTTGCTCAACCACATCCAAGTACCAGCAACTGCAAGTCCAACCAGTCAGGCTGGTGGGCTGAGGAGCAACTCACAACACTTGTAACAACAGAATTGCATTGCAAACTTACCTCATATTATAGATGGATACATTTGTTTCGTCGATTCAGCAGGCAGGATTTCAGTAGCAGAGACTCCACTGGCAGACTTCACAGCAACAGGGGTTGGTTGCCTTGAAAACCGCAAAACTTAAGAGAGAAGACCCAGCCCTGTGTCACCATGGCACACACACCACAACAAACCACCAGCGACTGTTAACAGGGTTACTGAGGTTTCCTCCCCAAACACTTTCAAGCCTACACATTCGTTAAACAACTGAATGTAGCAACTTATTTGACTTTTACGAACTGCGAGTAACGTTAGAGAAAACGTTAAGCTAGCTAACACAGTCAGTGCCAGCTTCAAAAGTTGGTTATCGTTACCATCACTGACTCCTGACCTAGACATCAAAACAAATGCAAACAACCCACATTAAGACGACTTTCAGCTACATGGTGCTGGTACCTTAATTCTGGAGGAGTTAACACGAGTTAATTTCTCCCAAGAAAGCCGGGGTTTCTGATATTTATGTGGCTAATTGTCAGTCTTGTGGATTGTGGCACTGATTTTAGCTGGCAGAGTAGTTACCCGAGGCAAAAGGCTGTGGGAAAATTCTGGTCCTGAGTTTAGTATTTCAGGCATTTTTTACCTTCTAACAGACCGCGTACACGTCTCGCTTTTTTTCATACAGTGGGCATTACCCTACAGTTAACCTTCTCTAACCTTAGTTTAAACATGCTCGTTTCATTTGTGGCTTTTGATGTGGATGGCGTTACCTGCAAGTCCAAATCAGGAAAACATAGTTTCAAAATACAGAAAGCTTGAAGCCAAAGACTGGTGGTCATTGGTTATGAGGCTGCTCAGGGGCGGGACTTAGATTGGTGCTGGGAATACGACACTGGATGATTGCAGTTCAAATAAGTGGCCACAAGAGGACACTATTTATTAACTTTTCTGTATCATCTTTTCCTCCCTGTCCTCCCATCCCTTTATTGATGTCCAACACAGGTTTTCATCGATATACACACACATATAAAACAGAAACAAATAATACAAAAAGTGTATGAAATTATTTTGTAGATAGGTAAAAAAAACCAACAACAACTACTAATTCAGTTCAATTAATTTAAATAACATTTAAGAATGTAAAAAAAAGGAATTTTCAAGAAATTGTTCATTAAATTTTGAAACAGCAAAAAACATCATTTGCCCTTTCCTGTTTGAACATGACAGTGCCCGCATGCCCAAAGCCTGGTCCATAAAAAATGGTTTTAATAAGTTTGATGTGGAAGAACTTGGCTGGCCTGACCTTCCCAGAAGAGTGCAGGCTGTTGTAGCAGCAGATAAATGCTTTTTAATGGAATGACATGTTCAGCAATTACACATGACTGTAATGTTTGGGTGTCCACATACTGTTGACCATGTAGTGGCTAACACACTGGTCCACTTTTAAAAGATGCCAGTAGAGATGTTATAATTACACTGTTGTGATGCAGATAAGACAGAACATCATTCTCAGTATTTAAAAAGCAAATTAAATGCTCTGCCATACTTAAATCACTGGCTTTACAAAGGGAGAAAAGACTGGAAGTGAACTGTGCTTTTGTAGGTAGGCTACATTTATAAGAAAGGTCAACCTGAACAGTAAGGCTTATCTGTCCTGGTAGACAAATGTACACAATATTGCTCTATTACAGTATAACTAAGAACAAAGTAATTTATGTCATCTCAAGGTCAATCATCTGCAGAAATGATTACACTTCCACTACATGGCCAAACAAAATCTCTGTAGTATAAACATATGTCTCATGTGGAAGCTTTGTAATGGCTCAGTATAGAATAAAACAATAATCTTATTAAGGTGCACACAGGATGTGTAGGATGTGTTATACATGTGAAGATTTCATCACCATCTTTTCATCGTTTCACAATCATTTTTTACCAATTCTTTTCAAAAGTATATTTTATTATTATTACAGTTTTTCCTTCATGTCTTATCCCGCTTTGGTAAGATACATTTAAAGGACATGTCAAATAGATGGAAAAAACTGGTCGAAAGTGAATCGGGAGAAAGACACAGACAGAGAGATGACCATGAAGCTGACATCAATCAGCCCTCTCTTATCTCAGAACATTCCTGCAATAATCTGTCTCATTCAAACTTTACTTTTACAAGAGGAAAAATATTTCTTAGTTGAAGCCTTGTTTTTTTTTTTGTTTTTTTTAAAGTACTTTGACCTGCATTTTGTGTATGAAAGGTTCATTAATTACAAGAGGCTGTATTTCTATACTTCTTCTAGCAGGCAGCCTCATCGACTTGGACATCCAGATACATGTTTGAGAAAGTCTTTCACTTTATTGAAAAGACAGAAGATTTCACAACTCATTTTCTAAAATGTTCCGAAGAAATAAGTTATATAAGAAACAAGTGCTATAAGTCCAGAAATAACAGAAACGTCTTACTACTACATAGGGCATAGGTATCAAACTTCACTACTTTTTTGGTACAGACTGAAATGTCAAACATGTAAAACACAACTTTTTACATTAATAGAGAAGACACAATGGCAGAGTATTATGGTCACTGGCACTGACCCAAAACCTGGTCTGCATGTGTCAGAGATCACTGCCTGGGGGCTGAATCAGCCTGTTGTAGGCACATCTGGTTGCCAGAGGCTTGTATGTCCACTGCTATAAAACACAGACAGAACTGCAGACCCTGCTGCATCAGGAAAAATACATGACAGAGCTGTTTTCTGATTACAAGAGTGACAGATACCTAACATATTCAACAGAAAGTCAGCACCCTATACAGTAATCATCTCTTGAGTGCAGCCATCAGAAAGACAAGCTGGTGACATGATTTTTATTCATGATATTTTTCAGAACCAGGTAGTACAGTGGCTCAGTCAGACCACATGCAGGTTAGCTGAATTCGAATTTAGGGCTGCAACCAATTAATATTTCTTAATAATATCTATGAATCTATGGAATTTGTGTGGCCATCACCCAGAGCCCAAGTGGGCATCTTCACATTGCTTGTTTTATCCGACCAAAGCCCAAAACAAAAATACAGTATATCTATTTACAATGATATAAAATGAAAAAAATAAAATCATCACATTTGAGAAGCTGGAACCAGAAATGTTTTGGCATTTGGCATTGCTCAATAAATTAATTAAGTTGAGTCGGTGTTATTTATACAGCCCAAACTCATAAATAACAATTTGCATCAAAGGGCTTTACAATGCTCAAAACATGGCACAAACACAAATATTGTAAAATGACACAAATCATATACTTTTTTTAAAAGGGGAACAAGGCGATGTCCATGCTTGTTGTCAGTTGCCTGCAAACAGAGTTCTCAAGACTTAAACCACTCATGGGTCCCATTTGGAGACAGGATGGGATCGGGGACCCGTCCTGCTTCCCGCCCAGTACATGTTAGTGCTTCAGCTCTCATGCGACCCTGAACAAGATAAGCGGTTTAGAAAATGGATTGAGGTACAATGTGAAAGCTGTGCTTTTGCTGAACTTGATAGCATCTGAGATGATTGTGTTTTGTTGCTGCTTTTGTATCTTTGCTTTGGCAATGGAAGAAAATTAAATAACAAGCAATAAACAGAGCATTTTGAACTGAAATGAATCTATAAAGAGCCTGAAAGAACAAGAGACATGTCTACAAATGAAAAGAAATAGAATAATGCACCAGGATATGCAGGATGCTTGTGAATGCAAAATGCAGGGTCGTCTGTGCCATGCACTGCAGGAAACTTTCTACAAAATTTCTACAGTATATGGCCAGAAGTATGTCGACACTGGACTATTACAGCGGTGTTAGTGCTGTACATGTCATTCCAAAACCATGGACATTATTCTGCTGCCTTCACGCTGGAGGGCTTTACACAAGAATTCTGGAACCTGACAATGGGGATTTGTTCCCATTCAGCCACAAGAGTATTATGGTGCCTTCAAATGGGGTCATGTTTACCGTGCTCACGAGAAGAGTCCATATGAACGCCCCCTCTTGTGGTCATCATGACCACATGAGTTCACCAGTTGGGACGTGTTTGATGATGATAAGTGAATATATTGTAATTTTAGTCGTATAGAGTTTTACTTCGTAATTTGTTGATATAAATAGAAAGTAAGTCAACATTTCTTGGAAAGAAGCAAAGAATGTCAAGAGAACAGCTAGGAGTCTTGTGGCGTCCATGTTGCCGTTGCCTAGCAGGGGTGTTCTCTTGACTTACCACTTGAACGCCAAGCATATCGTGTACACCACTTCCCATGAGCTCACGAGTTCCAGGCAGTTGAAGGCAGTATTAGAGAGGTCAGCCAATGATATTGGGTGATAAAACCTGGCCAACAGTCTGCGTCCCAGTTCATCCTAAATGTGTTGGATGAGGTGCAGGGCTCTGTGCAGGCCAGTCAGGTTCTTCTACTCCAAACTGGGGAAAAAAAATGTCATTTGTACATGGGGGCATTGTCTTGGAAACAAGAAAGGACTTTCCCCAATCTGTTGCCACAAAGTTGGAAGCACGCTATTGTTAAAAATATTCTTGTATGATGTAACATCATTGGAACTAAGGGGCCCAAAACCATGAAAAACAGCCCCAGACCTATTTTCCTACTTCAAAATAAAAGCAGACAGCTTGCTAGTTTTTGTGAAGTTATCTTTATTGAAAAATTAAACACACTTTCTGTATAAATAGCATGTCATTGTACAACACTCCTCGTTAAAATGTGCAGGAAGCAGGCAAAGAGACAGATGGACTTACTGACAGGAGAGCAAAAGCAAAAGGAGGCAGCTGAAGGGTGGAAAAAAATGAACACCAACGAAACCAACTTGTGCAGCTAATAAAGCAGGAGGCACACTCAGTGAAACAGATAAACATTATCAGCAGAGTCAACAAGTGGTGCTGGTTGGTTTATGGGTCTGACCTTTGCAGGGAAGCCGTGGTTCAGGGGTGTGGGGGCCGAACCTTCGCACCTTGCTTCAGTGCGAGCAACAAGTCAATATCTGAGCTGTCGTATCTCATGTCAGAGCCAAGGCCAGCACCTCTCCGTCTCGGCGTCTGATTAATGAGACTGTCAGCAGCTTTCATCGCTTCCCTCCATCATCCCTCCCTCCTGGATGGCCCTTTAATATCTGATCAAACAGAAGGCCGAGCCGCTATCGACATGTGTCTACAAGATGGGGTCATTATGGAGTTAACTCATGAAACGTTTTTGCGATGAGGAGGGATGAGTCTGCAGTTATAACATGGTTTATAAATGTCTAAATAAATAAATGTATGGTCAATATAATGATGGCTGTTATTTTTCCCGTAGAGCTTTATTCATCAGTTTTCACATTTGACTTTCTCTGAGACATGTTTGCATTTATCTACATTTCACCTGAGCAGGGTACAGCCAGCAGCAGGGAGGGGAACACCGTCTTACTCAAGGAAACTTTGGCATTAATGGACACATGTAGCTGTCGCAGAGATCAAACCAGTGACTCAGGTCACTGGGAAATGTTTACCTCGGTTGAAGTGACTTCAATAAAATGATCAAATAAGATTGCAACTGTAACTCCATTGTCGTCACGCTTTGTTGCAGTTCTGTGAAAACCATGCATCTCAACTTTTCATATACTGGAAATTGGCTTTGTTTGAAGATTTATAAGGGCTCGGTAACAAACCTTAATACTTTTTTGGTACTGTCCTAAATGTGTCCCAAGCATTGAGACAACTGCTTGGAAATGTACTCTTCATTTATTTTTTTATGAGACAGTTTAGAAAATAAATGATAATTCTTTAGTCAATCCCACATACACCGTCCTGCTGCTGGGAATACTCACTAGAGCAGCAAAACCCCCCTTAGTTTACTTGCTTTACTTTACTTGTTTCGCTTAATTCCTGGATGCCTATGGGATCATGATTATGTTTTTGATCCCATAGACGCTCAACAATTGAGCCAAGATAGCCTAATATTGCTGTTTGACACAACTTCAGACTACAGCAAATACATAAAAGAAGGTCTGTTCTGAGGCATTTATTAGTTTCTGACTCTGGGAAAAACAATACAATTTCTCCCCAAACTACTGTATCTCTGAACTATCTCTAACCAAATCACACACATTTAGGCAATTCTATGTGATCTCCTTTTGATAACTAATGTCATAACTAATGTAATGTTTTTTCACTTCCAATCACTGAGCCCCTGAAACTGTTAGGACCCCCCCCCCCCCGGGGAGGCCCGCCTCCCACTTTGAGAACCTCTGCTCTATACTATGTATTTGTGATTGTTTTTTGAAGATTCACAGACAGGGTAGAGAAGTCACAAAGTAATTTGAGACAGACTAACACATTTTTGGTTTTGAGTCTTTTCATGGGATTTGTTGACAAGAACAATATACTTGTCTTATCCTTTAAATGAAAAAAGGCTATTGTAGAAAAACATCCTAATATTACTTGTAAGGTAGTAAGTATTCCTTTGGAATCAGTACAGAAACTAAGAGTATGTTTGAGTCTGAGTTTTTCTAGCTTCCGAAATGTCAAATCAAATTAAATTTAAACATATAGTATGTGGTTTTCACTGGACAGATTAAACATTTTTATTATTTTCCATCAACCCCCGCAGTATTTAACAATAGACATACTCTTTTTTCTCCTCCCTTCCTCTTTCCTGGTCTCCTCTCCTCTCTCTGAAGGGAGGTGTCATGTGTGGTGTTTAAATGCAGAAAACAAAAGCCTTCATCTGCGTGGCTGCGAATCCCCCCAGATTAAATTGTTTAACGGAAAGTAATTCCACTGAGAGGACGCTCTCCATCTCTCATTTGTCTGAATGTCTCTCTATCGCTCTCAGTCTTCTTATCTAGCTCATTCTGTCTCACACACATACACACTCATTCACACACACACGCTGATGCATCCTGAATTTTAAGTTGGTTAGTGGTTGCAGTGAGTACATTATTTTCCAGATAGTTTGTCTCACGTCCTGAATATGCATTCAGTTAACATTTCTTCAAATCAAATCAATGGATGCACTCAAAAGCCTCTTAGAGAATATTTGTATATATAAATGAGAGCGTTTCCACATTTCCCTCACATACAAACTGATGCTAGAGTTTAATACAGAAGCTTTTCATCAAACCCGCTGATTTATTAATGGAGATTACCTACAAAAATGTTATATAAATCCTGCAGCAGGACTAGAGTTACTGTTAAAGCCTTAACTTCTGAGATTTTACTATGATTTACAGGTGCGGGTTGTCCTCTAAAAATCTAGTCACACAGTGGATTTATCTCATCTTGATTCACTTCTTCAGTTGTATCGTGTCACTACTTTTATGTTGACTGTCTTTTAACTCCTACTCCCCGTTCTTTTTCTTGTGTTGAAAGTTCACGTGGTCCTTTGATATAGATACAATATGAATATGTTTCCCGATCTTGTGCCCAAAACACATTTGAAATGAACTTTAGATGAAAAGAGGATGTCAGTTTGAAATGTTAACATAAAACGGCCTTTTAGTTTTCTGACTTACAACAAAATCCAAATTCTGCTGAATGTGTAAAGTCAGTGTTGAATTGGACATAACCCAGTAACTCACATTTGCCTAATTTTACATATTTTTAGACGAATGGAAGAATTCTGCTGTTAGAGAAAGGGTTTACTAAAGCCTAGTTTGGATGTTTGTTGGGGATGCATTGAAACTGTATGTTGGCAGGCCCATATCAATAATGTGTAACTTACAGTTACTTACTTAAAAAATCTTGTTTTTGCTGACCTCCAGTGGTTTAACTTCTCACCTTGTTGTGATGATGTACACATGTACTTCAGGACCCTGTGACATCACTGTTGGGTGTGGTCAAAGGTTAAACAGGCTTGAAACCTTCAACCAGAGAGGGCAGCAAAACTCTTCAGTCTCGTGTTGTTACTTTTTAAAGCTGCATGAATCAATATATTTTATCTTAACAATAAATAAAATGACACATGAAATGTGTAATGCAACACAGGAACCCAGAGAATTATCACCAACTCTGTTGCTTTTTTTTAGCCTGTTTTAGCTCATTGTTTTGGTTTTACAGCACATTCACTGTATAGTTCAAGGTGTGTTAAGGCAGAAAGCGAAGAAAATTTTTGCCTCATGTCATTCGTACAAATTTGACTGCTTGACCGTTTGTGTTCATTTGCCCCAAACAGCCATTGTACGTTAGCTGTAAACTAGCCCAGCAACTTCTGTGTGTGGGAGTGTCCCCCCGAGTTCTTTCTGTTACTTCCCTCTAGTCTCTCACCTTTTTCCTCTCGTCTTTGTATGTTTATGAAGCTGATTCATAAAGCCCGGGGATACGTTCAATCTTTTGCTCTAGTTGACACATTTTCAACTCGTGGGAACGTGTCTTTGCGTCATTTCACGCCTCCCGGGGTCATAAACCCACTGTATGCAAACTTACCAACAACAGCTGGACATGTAGTAGGTAAAGAGCCAGATATCTTTCTCAGGACTTTGGAAACCAAAGCAGAGCTAAAAGGAGGGTGAATACTCGAGTGGCATTCATCAGGTTGACAGAAACATGACTCAAAATGAATCAAAGAAAGAATGAACAACTTAATCAGACAAAAATGAGTGAGAACTGTGTACATGTCAACTTCTTGTGGAGGTTTTTTTTTGCCTTCTAGTGGCCAAAATCATATTTAAGCAGCTTTAAAAAATGTTGGTAGTTTTTTTGTTTTCTTACTTCTCACTTAATTAGCAACAAAACAAAACATGGTCTTTCCACAGAAAAAACATCTGAAAAGGTTTATCAGGTTGCCTGTTCTTCTCTTTCAAAAAATATATCTTGGGATCATAATTGGACATTACAGATACAAACATAGGCTACTGGATACGGGTATGACCTTTGAAAAACCCTACCAGAGCATCCCTTTTGTTTTTTATTCATTAAATGTTGACATTTTGAAGACAGACAGCAGGGATATGTTGTAAAAACAAAGCATGCATGTGTTGTTCTCTTCCCTCAGTCGTCACCAGAATGATTCAGGTCTGTTTGAGAGCAATTTCTCACAGAGAGCCGCTCAGTTGGCATTCTTCAAAAAGCCTAGACTACCAGACTACCGCTCACTTCCTTGTGTGTCTCATAAAGCAGCTCCCTTGATGACATTTACATTTGTCTTGGTTTGCCGTCTCCTTGTTTTGAGCATATTTTTTCTCTTTTCATCCATTAACTGCAGACAGACACACACCACTCACATTAAAACACATGCATAACACACATCCACTCACAGAACACTTAGATTAATTACTCCAATTACTTCATATTTCTACCTGCAGCCTAATGTGAGTCTCTGGAGTGACACGTGGAGGATGTTTGCTGTACATCCTCTCCACGCTTGCACTCTTCCTGAGAGGAAGCAAATCATCTCCACAACAACAATCACGTCTCATTTGTTACTTTAGTCACTCTGTCATTCTCATTTTCTCTCTTCCTCTCTTGCTCCATCTCTCACTCTACCTGATTGCTTATCTCCTAATTGCTTTTCTATAAATGGATAAAATGTGTGCGTGCACGCACACACGTTGCATGTGTGAGCATGTGTGGAGGAGTCTTTCTAAAATCTTTGGCAGTGTCATCCTCTAAATGTCTCATTACTCCCCTCTTGGGCGTAATTGCTGCACTGAGCATGGCTTCAGCAAGCTCCTGTGGGTGAATATAATTAAAACTATGAAATTACAAAATAAAATCATCAATTGTTATCCAGCGAGGGGGGCAGCAGGAGAAAAACTGAGCGGTCTGAGGGAAAAACTGAGGGATTTTATCCCCTCTGAGAGTACCTCCACACAAAGCTGGCCAAATCTGAAAATGTATCTTTGATCCAGTGTTTTCGACTCACGAAAACTGAGCTTTTCAAAATTTCTCTCTAGAGCGAATGAATCTGAACATGACAACCTTGTGTTTTAGTCTGTAGGAGGAAACTTGGCTACAGTGAAGTTGTTATCATTAAAGTTATAATCTTGAAGATTTTCACAAAATCAAACTCCATTTTTGATACTATTTATGGCTGGCATTTTTCAGTAATAGACAAGGCTGGCGATGCGTCATCAAGCACCAATCACCATGGCTGTGCCCCCTTTTGGGGGAAAGAATCATGCTTTCACATAACGAGAGAAACAGGAAAATACCAAAAAACTGTTGTGTAGGAGGTTGTAAAACAAATAAACATACGAACCCTGATTTGAGGCATGTAAGATACATGAATATTTACTGGGGTAAATAGCTAAATAATGCTGGTTACTACTGATGGATAGCTAGCTTGAGCGGGAGGCTGCTGGAGAAGTCATACACTAAATCTCATCCTAGCCTGGCTAAAACAGGTTGGTTATTTACAGACAACACTTAGCCAAACGATACCTGGCAATCAAATATAGATGCCTGGATAAGCATTATCTGGCCACTGTGTTGGGTTGTTTGATCCACTTGGACTAATTTATTACGGTATCGCAAATGCCCAGGTTCAGGCAAGGTCGCAAAATAACTATTAGACATGTCTACAAAACAAAGGTTTGTTTAACACAAAATTAATGCATACAAATGTGTTAAAATTGTAATCCAAACACATGTCACGTGTATAGGATCTTCAGTTTTCTGTCCCCTAAAAAGGGGGCGCAGCCATTACTGTAACTGTATTTACATTCTGTAATTACCTCTCTAATACTAGTTGTTATTGTTAGGGGTGGGGTCCGCCATTTCAGCACTGGATTCAAATTGCCTCTACCAAGCCCCCAGGAACTGCACCGGGCTTTGAAGCCATTTTGACATAGTGGCCAAACTGTGTAATTACAACTTCCGGGTCCGTCACATGATGCACACTGGCCCAAAAAGGCCTTTTCTCATAGACATTGTGAAGGAGACGTCTGTAAATCAGCAGAATTTTTTTTTAAGGTACATCAACTTCCCAGTACGAACACTTAAATAGCCCTTATTTAAATGATGTCCTAAAAGTTGTAAAATTCCCTAATGGCCAAATCTAGAGACTGCTAATGCAAATTTAACATTTCCTATTGCTGCTGCTTCACATTAAAAGCATTCAGCTGGCGAAACATAGGATGACTTTTATTGTGAAGCAGTCACAGGAAATGCAATGTTTTTGTCAGCGAGGTTATTGAATACAAGAAAATGACATTTTTGACATTATTTTGACAGCAGATCAGAATAATGGAACAAGAAGGAGCAGCCTCAGTGAGCTGTTAGATGAAGAGCTGGAGGCAACAGGCTGAACACCTCCAACTCCTCAGCAATGTAACCAACTCCTTTCTGTTATTTGGAAAACTACTCGCAATGTGTGCAGCCTGAAATTACATTGCAGTTGCTCATGGAATGATGGGAAAAGGCCAATTATTGACTTCTTTATTAAAACGATGTGAGTTTGTTTGGCTGCACTGTAAACACATCCACCAGTTGTTTTTCTGTTGTAGTAGCTGCTCAAGGAGGAGCTCAAGGAGCAGCTATTAGGGATTTTACTTATGTGTGAGAGCAGCGGCACAGGAAATGTTCACAGGTAGCATTTGCAACCTGCGATCAAATCGCTATTTCATACTTGTTCAGGTGTCTGAAAACAGAAACAGAAAAATATGTCAATGAGAACAACTAAATTGTGAAATCGGCTGTATTAAAACAGTATAGGTGATAACTGAGAGCAGGAGGGGACAGTAACCAGTAACAGTAACTAAGTAACCAGACTCTCTGTTCCACTCCTTACCAGGATTTGGCAGTGATACAGAAATGTGTTGTTTGCCAATGGAAATAGAAAAAGGAAGAAGTGATTTAGCCGCTTCTTAGTGTTTGTAAACAGCATTTTCAAATTTTGCTGACTAAGTGTGGACATAGTCTCGAACATGGATATATGACAAAGCCTGGATCCGGCACCAATGCCCTCAGCCTTTCCAGTTCTGCCCAGTGGCCACTTGTGGTGTTGCAGAACAAAATTCCCCTGCGGCCCAAAAAGCATTTTCCCTATAGACCACCATTGTGAATGACGGAAAATCTTCATATGGGTTACACGCAAATGCGCATAATTTCCTGTTTCCTTTCCACTTCTCCATGTGTATCTGTACTGTTTGAGACCATGAATGTATTATAAGAACTGGATACCGGACCCAAAGATGGCGCCTATTCAGTCCAATAAGAATTGCTCGCCTGGCACATATGCCAAAAAAAGGTTCTAGCTTCCGGGTTTACTTCTGGGGGTATGCAGCCCACTGAATATGCGCAGTAGTGTTTCTGTCCCTGGCCCTGCCCGCAAGTTCCCACTCGGCCCATAGACTTTACATTGTGATGATGTCACAAATTTTTAAGTCGCTTTTCTCGGATCGAGGACCGTTTTACAAATATAAAACCTCCATGGATCAAAATAATTGCCGTTTGCAGTTCGAGGTGTCCTGTCAACAGTTTTACAGACGTCTCTTTTTCTGATCAAACAAATATGAGAATGTAATGTGTATTTTTGCTAGCCTCGTTTGTGAAAGGGTGGTAATGCGCAGACAGGCCTCACTGCATCACTGTAAAATGTGCAGAATCCCGTATCGCCATGATGGCCTGAATTATCATCATCTTTGAAATATATTACTATATGTTGATGATGCGACAGAGGTTACGGGTTTTATAATTCATATAGTATCTTTATGTGTACAGTATATATGCATCTGTATCTACATTTGTTCATTTTTACATATACAAATCCAAGCTTGTAAAGTCGAGCATGAATTAGTCTTAGATGTGCAGTTGTCTCTCAGATAGAAGCAAAATATCGATAAAATAAATAGACCATAGGGTGTGGGAGTGCTACGAGAAGTTCCAGTGGGTTTCAAATGGGTGTAAATCCACAAGTTTTAACACTGAGAGAACAAACAAAAGGTATAGGTTTCACTACTTTCCATTTTTAGTGCATAAGGTCTCACAGTGGGGAGGTAAGACATTGAGGAGAATCCTGAACGAAGTCCACAGCAGAAGTAATACCTTGTAAATTTTAGTATCATGTGTCCAGACTCAAGGGGTGGGTTTTCGAGAAAGGAGAAGGGCTCAGAGATCAGTTGGTGGTTCGTTTATGTCTATCTAAAAGAGTTGTGCCATTTAAATCAAGACGCTTGAATTTCTTCCTCTCATGTTGTCCTCTTTTGGAGCTGCCCTCGGCATCGTCCTCTCTCCTCCTCCACTCAGCTATAGCGCCACATTGAACTCGGTCACCAGGAAGTCCACGTAGTCCCTCTCTTTGGTCTTGAAGGCCTCGGCGATGAGGCGTGCGGCGTCCCTGTGCTCGCGGCCCCTCACGGAAACCCCATTTACCTCCAGGATCACCTGACCCACCTTCAGCTGGCCACAGGTATGAGCTGAACCACCCCTCTGAGAGAGAGAGAGAGAGAGAGACAGAACGATAAAGACTGTGAATTTGAAGGGAACTTAATTGTTTTAAAATTGGAGTAAGAACTGAAACAATAAAAACAATAAATGGGCCTCATGTCAGAACCACTCATACGAACACATTTGTTAATTAGCAGCACGTACATGTGATTTAGCAAGGCTTACAGAAAAAAGTACAGGTTTAGGATAAGAATACAAAAATGCCAAGTATACAAAATGTCAATGCTCAATATAAAAATCAAGCCCCAACACAGAACAACAAAAAACACAGAACGTCTCCTTCCTCGTCTTGTACAACACCTGGAAAATATAAAAATCATTTAAAAAAAAGAAAATCTAATTAATATAGATGAATTCAGCTGACAAATGTTTCAGTGTTAGTGCTATGTCATAGAAATGAGCAGGGACATATGTCATTTCTGGTTGCCATCTTTGTTTGGTTGAAGAAATATGGTCGCAGCTTGTGCAAGTGGTCAAAAATCGACTCTACTTTGCAGCAGACAGAATTTTGTTTTCATACCAGCAGCAGTCTTTGGTGGATTCAAAAATGTCATCAAAAAAGTGGTAAGTATTGTAAAAATGACTTGCAGGGTTTTTCAAAGTTTGGTTTGTATTTATATTTGAGCAAAAAAGTAACAATCTTTACATCAATAATCTAGCTGCAGTCCAAGTCCCAAGGCTATGCCAAAAAGAAGTCCACTTGCTTCTGTGGCTCAGAGGCCCTACAAAGAGTTTTTATAAGAGTCTGAGATCCTTACTTGTGTTCTAGTGCACCCAAGTAAACAAGGTCCTCTCAGTGCTCATGCTGAAATTGAAACATCCTCCCACAAATGTGACAGGTACCTCATTAGCATACGGAAATAGAGACACCCTGTCACAGAAAGCCACATTCACAGCCACAAAAATATACACACACACCCCTGCAGTCTGGCCCTCAGAGCACACAGTGAAGGCTCAGCAGTAAATGTATGCAGCCTCATGCCTTTAGAAAGAAGTGTATGATCAACAAAATGAAATGTTCTCTTGCAGTTATATCCTCACACATTTCATATGTGATCAGAAATGTGTTTGTTATTGTCACACTGAGACGTGCACAGGACACAAATTCCCCAGACACGCAAGGACTCAGGTCTCATTTCTTGACTAAGTCTCAGCTCCTTGGCAGTGAAATCAGAAGACTCTGAAAGAGCCAGCAGAGCCCAACAAGTCCCACAAGTACCAGTGAAACTCTGGACTGCCATCAATTTCGGAATCCTTGCCCACAGTCTGAACTGCTGAACAGAGGCGGTTGGCTTCTGTGTGAAGTGAGCATCTAAGGCCTCTCTCTGCTCTGGAGAACTCACTCCACAAAGTGCCTCCTCAGCGTGCTTGTGCCTGTCTTGTTTCTCTGAAGCAATCCTGAATAAAAAAGTTGCATTTGTTCACCTTATCTGCCTCTCCTCTAAGGTCACATTCATAGACGACAGATATAAGTGATGAAGGCATGACTGCTGTCTCCAGTCTGAAGTGGAAATCACCAGCAGCTTCCACATTTTTAATCACAGTCAAGACTGCTCAGATCAGTTTTTGTCTAAATTACTTTCACTGTACATTAGGGCTGCCCCCTGAAAGTTGAAGATTCATATCATCAGTCGGAGACCCCTCAGTCGACTGAAGTCAAGCTGTCGTTTTTTTCTGTTTTGGTTTTTGTCAGTTAATTTCCAACCTTAGAAGCAGCTGCAGAGTGAGCGCTCCCATTTTCATGCTGCTCTCCGGGCTAAAATCATTCCACTACGTCAAGTCGTCCCGTGCATTCGGTGAAGACGTCTGCGACAGGCGGTGATGAATTTATGGCTCACAGCAACTTAATACGATATAGTCTCTGGTTCTAGTGTCGGCAAAAAATGTTTTTGCACATTTCCAATCCGTCGTTAGTGTAGTTAGCACGTATTAGCTTGGAGGGCTAACTTGGCTTCTTTACTATATTACGTGAATGTCGCTGTCAGAGTCGGGTACAGCCCTACTGTTCAATTCAATTCAACTGGACGTCTCTGCTGTGGATGATTTACCTGTATTAAGTGCCAATGCAAAAAATGAGTGTGTTCTTTATGTTGAGAGGCAAAATCTAATGACTTCTGCACCGCAAACCTCTGGAATTATGTCATTGCAGCTTAGGCAAGGATCTGGCTCTCAAAATTTGAAACATCGCAGTTTGCGGGTGAGCCGACTGAGCGTGGCTCCTTGTTGAAGACTGGCTCGTGATTGGCTGTGCTAGCCCTGAACCAATCACTTTCTCTTCTGCCTACTTCCGAAACACACCAGTAACAAAAGAAGTCACTGTATTTTCAAGATAAAAAGAATGTGGACGGTTTCCCGGTCGACTTTCTGGTGTGCCTCAACCTAACTCAAAGTACTGCAGCTGATAAACCCGCTGTACTCTACCTGCCCAGCAACAAACAGCATTCAGACAAAGTTAGCAACTAGCTGGTGAAGAAGTAAAACGTTAAGCAGCTAAAAAGCCAGATATTTGGTCAGTGAAAACCAAAGCATAGTTAAAAGGAGAGTTAATATTGGACTTACATTCATCAGGTGGACACAAACCAACTCCAAATTAATGATAATGTTGCTCTGTGTCTGCTGGATGTCTTTTTGCTAACATGTTAGCAATAGCAACTTTATAAGGCAATAAAATGTCAGAGCAGTCTCTTGCCACCAAGTAGCCATACAA
Source organism: Macquaria australasica (assembly GCA_005408345.1). Classification (NCBI taxonomy): domain Eukaryota; kingdom Metazoa; phylum Chordata; class Actinopteri; order Centrarchiformes; family Percichthyidae; genus Macquaria; species Macquaria australasica. The sequence continues at coordinate 1,270,549 of SEMN01000106.1, forward strand.
ATTCACTAACGCTGCTTTAAACTTCATTCATGTTTTTATCCCCAAATATATCTATTGAAAAAAAGATCACAGGTTCCACTTTCTTGTGGTCTTTTCAGCAAATAAGACACAGACTCATGTTTTCCTTTGTGTCAGTTCCTTGTTTTCCTCCTCCTGACTCTGACAGCTGACCTCATTACGTGCAACTTTGACGGGTAAAAACACCAGCAGCGCCTTCCACAACAGGACGGCATCATCACCTCTCTTATTTACCGAGCCTACAACAATTACCCTGAGCTAGTGGAGCAGTCGTCCGTCATGATGGGAAGATGGCAGTGATAACGGGCTGTCGTTTTCAGGAGGCGTGATGGGGACTGATAACGGCCGGCCGGCTGGCCGGCAGCAGCTTACTCATCTGTACTTCATCCTCAGCAGGCATGATTAAGGTGACTTGAGGCGAGAACCCTTGTTCCCAGAGAAATAGGAAATACAGAAGCCAGAGGTTTGCTGTATCACGACTCCACTGTGCTTACTTCCAACACTGCGGAGAAACGGTATTGTACAGGGCACTGGCTTTGATGTGATGCCACCATGTGTCCCCTGGATAGAACCCATGCCCGTCGGAAAGCCAGAAACAAAATTAACGAGTTGTTTCTTGCTTTTTATATTTTCTTTTTTTTAGCAAATGTATCATTCTGATGCTTGGTCCTGACTGAGGGAAGCACTGAGGTTGTGTGCCTTGCTCAAGGGCCCAATAACATTGAGTTAGCTGTCCCCAGGTGACAGCAAAGTTTTCACAGCTCACTTTCCCACCTTGAACGCGCAGAAAGTCTCCCTCCATTTCTTCAACAAGTGACCCCGAGGCTGCCATGTTATTAATGTCTCTAAATAACTGTGAAGCTACACAGTTATTGTTCAGGGATGTAGCAGTGGTGTCATGTAACTTGTGGCTTTGGTAATTAGTATTTTATTGATTGTTTTAATATAAACATTGTCACAATCTGGTCATCAAACCAGATGACTCCTATAAAAAAGGGAAAATGGATAAAATCCCTATAAACAATACTGAAAGGATATGCCTTTTTATTTTTATCAGTCTCTCCATCTGTGAGGTTAAGAGGGATTGGTTAGGTCCTATTTCAGTGGTTTCCTGACTTGCATGTCAGTGTGGCAATCCAATTAATGTACGCAAAGCTGCAGTGCTGGCCTTCTTGAAAAGTGACAAGCCACTGTTTTCTATTTTCTTTCAATAGTTTCATGGCTTAATTTAATTATACCGCACGGTGGAAAAAAAAAACACTCAAGCAAAAAAAAAAAACAAGGCACTTTAATACCACAGATGCTTTCATGAAATGTTTTCAATTTTATCAAGTCTGTGATTTTCCTCTTCATTTAAGAGCCAGTGCTTTGTCATCTCTGAGTGAATGGAGCTAAGAAACAGCTAGGGAACATACAGCAAAAAATATAGCTCTGATATAAAATTAGGCAAGATGTGCTCTTGCTTGAGGAGACAAAAACAGAAACACATACATCAGATATAAAGGTTTAAAAAGGAAGAGAACCTAATATCCCATCTTCCTACATTGTTTGGATTTCTAGCACTGATGGGAACAACCGCAGGAATGAAAACACATCTGTTTACCCAAATACTGTGTCCACCCACAACACCAGACCTCCGCTTCCTCATCTGTACAAATCCTCCTCAGCCCTCCTCTCCTTATTAACATCGCTCTCACTTCTTTTGCATCCTTCACTCACACTTGCCGGCCTTTCTTCCAGTGCACTCTTTGATTTTGAATGTGCTGATTTCCAATCCTTTTATCCCTCCCCTCGCAATCAGCAGCCCTTTTTTTATTTCAATCACCGCCTCTGTGGAGTGGGAGGCTGAGAGACAGCTTTGAGCGGGGTGTGGACTGTAGTCTGAACTTTAAATTGTATTTCCCCGGTTCTCTGTGGTTAGGAAAGTCCTGAGCTAATGCAAGGCTTTGTTGACTTGCAAATTACCCTGGCAGACAGATATATGCACACCCAGGTGACTGATCTGTCATTTCTAGCTAATCTATAAATATTTGGATTTCACTCTGCATAACCAGGAGATCTGAATTTCCAGTTTTTTATACAGACATGCTGCAAATGTAAAATCTGTGCTTGAAATGTAACATATGCAACTATATTCAGCCTCATCATCAAACTGAGCCTTAATTAGCTTTTATTTAAAAGGTGCTTTATAATCTCCCATAGGTGTTGCTGCTGATTCTGCCTTTATTCCTAAACACATTAATTGCAGTAAACTTCCACAGTCTCCAGGGAGTCAAGCCTTTCTGTGAAGGCCATAAATGTCGTAATCATCTTGTGAGAGCCCCAACAAGGACAAAATTAGCAGGAATCTCAGTGTGAGTTCAGCTGCAGTGTGAATTAAAGGACATCAAATCCCACCCGGTAAGTGGGCGCATGGCACCATCGCAGAGAATCAAAGAAGGCACCCAGGGTATAATAAACACCGCCAACAATACGAGGAGAATATTCACCAACATGGAGCCGGCTGCATGTTAATAAGGATACTGGGTTAAGTAGAAGTGAGATTCCTGACTCACCTGTATTGTGACAATTCGTGGCAGCGGCTGGCGAGTGTTGGCCCCACCTTCAATGGCAATACCCAGGGTGCTGGCGGTCTTTGCCACCCTCACTAGTGTAGAAGTGGGCTCCAACAGCCCCGGCTAAAGTAAGGGAGAGATAGGAGCACAAGTTATAATATAAGAAGAACATTATTTATGCATATTTATAAACCTGAAATTACTCATAACATTACACAACCTTCCTTTGCCTGCTTCCCCTTTGTGCCACTGTATACATATTTTTCTGCCTTTGTTTATCCAAGGAAGAGCTTTATTTTCTCTAAGCACATAGACTAGAGTCTTCCCAAGGGATTTACACATTCATAAAGGCCATGACTCTATATTAATATGTACATATTCGATCCTGGTGACATATTCACGAATGAGCAATCATGTTTACCAGCTTCACAAGTCAGAGGACAAAAGAAATAACCATTTTTAAAGCAACTTTACTCACTTCTCACTTCATCTATTTAATTGTTTTCTATTATTTAGTCACCTTTATGTCAGCTCTCGTAAAGCTTCTTTTCCACTGGCTTCTGTAACCCAATGGGTTTTTTTTTCTAAAGGGGTTTCTATCATCTGTATGTTAATCTGAAATATGTTCCTGGGGTTTTATGTTCAGATTCTAAGTGCCCCATGTTTTCTGTCAATAACAAATGAAGGCAAAGTGCCCATAAAATAATAATAATAATAATAATGATAATCGTAATAATAATAATAATAATAACAAAAGACAATTTACTGTTGTATTGGATAATACAATTCTGAAGCTGCAATTTATTTATTTTTTTGGCCACTAGGGCACAGAAATATTCCAAAACAAGCTGACAGACACACATATTAACACCCTATAGAGTTGCTATAGCCAACATGTTAGCAAACGGCCTATTTACACATCCAGTAGACACACAGTCACATAACACATTCATTTGGAGATGTGTTTGTGTGTGTAATCACTGTCCCTTTAGCTCTGGTTTGGTCCCCACCATCTCGATCTTTAGCTGTTAGATGGTCCACTCTCTTCACCAGTTATACGCTGTTTGCTGAAAACAGCTGCCTGCTGCTGAAAACAGTGAGATCGTACCTTGCAGTAGATGTGCCAGAAAACCAAAACTATGAGCCAAAGCCTCTCAGATTCTTTGTGAATTTGTCACTATTAATGACCCTTTTCACATCACAGTCATATGATTCATTGTTAATATAGAAAAAACTACATGCTAGATTAACGTAAAGCCTACATATCTGTATCAATGCGTTACATTAAAGCATATCTCTTGGATTATTGGCTTTGTACACTGCACAAATTGGTTTTACTTAACTTTTGCACATCCTGCATAAACTGCACAGCTCTTCATTTTCATAAAAGATATATTGTAGAATTATTTCTTATTTTATATTATTTTATAATATTTCTTAATATTTTTATTGCAAATTGTTCTATTTTATATTTGTATTCTTGACTTGCTTTTTTATTTTTTTTTATTATTTTTTTTTTTACAGTATTTGCTTTTATTTTATATATTTTGTATTTTTCTCTACTAATTTATGCACCAAAATTCCTTGTATGTGAAAACCTACTTGGCAATAAACCTGATTCTGATTAAGATAAATTGCTGATTATTTCAATAACTACTCGTCCCTAAACCACTGACATGCAAGCCAAAAATTGTTGAATGTTAACAAAATGTCCTTTGTTATCCAGGACAACGGCAGACACCCATTTATCTTTGAATATGGACAGAAAACCCCAGAATCCTGTTTTAGCTTAAAGGCCAAAATAAAATAAAAATAAATTAAACCCCTTTATGAGAGAACACACTCAACTACAGGCTACAGAGGCTAGCTAGCAGAGAGAGCTGAACTTAGGTTCTTTACAATATATAGCACACAAATTGGTTAGCTCACCTTCACTTCCGCCTTCTCTAAAACATGATATGTGGCTTGCAATATATTCTTCAGTGACTCTGGACCACATTTACATACTTGCTCACAGCTGCCCACAATTCTGCACCAGATAACCTGCTGTGTGTTTTGACTGTCATAAGGATGAGTAGACTATAACAAGGCTTAAACAAATGTAATTTAGGGATGTTATCAGCACATCATTTTTCTCTTTTCAGCACACTCTTGCTTGAGACTCATGAACAAACAGAAGGTAAATGCCTCCCTCCTTAGCAATAAAATGCAGCTTTTTATGATACAAAGTCGATTCAGCCTTCACATTTTCGTTCCAGTAATTCCAATCTAAAACATACACTGAACTTAACAGCCCTCTCATCATAAACAATCAGCCTACTCCCATCCTTACTTGTTATTCCTTCCATCAATCAATAAGAACCAGAGAGCGATTTGAGAGATTCATTACGCTACACTGCGGTGAGTGATGAAATAACTGATGGAGCATGTGACTGAATGAATGACATGAGTGAGAAATAAACAAATGAGTGAAACAAAGGAAACAGTCTGTGTGAGCAAACAGAAGGAGGAGAGAAGAGATCACGGTTAAGATTGACAACACATCCTGGAGGCAATAAAAGCACGTCGATACATCAACCTGTAACTCTTTGTTTGTTTTTCAGCTGATGCACACACAGACAGATTTGTACTTCTATACTTGTGAGGACCCACAGCGACGTAATAATGCATTCCCTACCACCTGACCATACGCTAAAACTACTTCTAACCTTAACCCTAAAATCGAGTATTAACCCTCAAACAGCCCTTCAAAGAAGTGAGGATCTGATAAAATATCCTTACTTTCCAAAAATGTCCCCACTTTCTTAAAATATCCTTACTTTCTAAAATGTCATAATTTAAAAAATAAATGTTTCTCTTTCCAAATATGTCCTTGCTTTCCAAAAAGGTAGTCAATTTCCAAAAATATCTTCACTTTCTAAAAATGTCTTCAATTCCTAAAAATTGTCCTCACTTTCCAAAGATTGTGCATAATTTTCAAAATGTCCTCACTTTCAAAAATGTCTTAAATTCCCAAAAACTGTTCTTAATTTCCAAAGATTGCGCATAATTTCCAAAATGTCCTCACTTTCCAAACTTCCAAAAATCTCAGTTAAATTGGTCCCCACAAAGACAGAAATACAACATAACACACTCCTAAATTAATTGAATACATTTCTCATCCATCCATGTTTGGCTCACAGCTGTTCTGAATCACCCCCTCACCGGTTTAGAGGGGTTGTTCCCCCCGCCCCCCTGGGTGTCTCGGGGGTGGCGTGTGCGTGAGGAATGGGGGCTGCTGTCTTTGCTGATGTGTCCTGACTCAGCTATGTCCACCCCGCTGTCCTCACTGAGGGTCTGGCCACTGTCTGACAGCTGAGACAGGGCGCCACCTGAGGGCAAACAGGCAGACGTGATGATGGGAATCTCAACATACTCTACATCGTTTGGCCTTTAAATTTTAAAATCTTGTATGAAAACAATCCAAAACTTTTATTTTTATTGGTTTTACACTTACTTTCTTGAGTTTAGTGGAATATTGAAACAAATAGAGGGACTTTAGTCTTTAGTTTAAGATGTTGAACTTAGTTAAGCAGTGAAGTTAAACTGCACTGCAAAAAGCAAAACAAAACAAATAAAAAAAATAAAAAAAACCAACCCAGACTTTTTAGATTTTCTCTGAAAAAGATCTGATTTTAAGATTTAATACAAGATTAAAACTGTATTAAGATTAGTGATGCTTTGCATGCAGTGGCAGTCGTACACAGTGTTCTGGGTAATTGCTTATTTAAGCACATTAAGCCCAAGTAAATACATATTTGGAGAGATTATACATACGATATTTATACACATCTTCTTCATAACTGAAACTGCACATTTCCTCATTTTATTGCTGCCTGACAATTAGGAAGCCTCAGAACCTGGCCAATAATCAGTAAATGAATCCCAACTGCAGTAATCTGAATGTTTCCTAATCACTACAAATACTTGAAAGAAAAAGGTAGGTGAGAAATACATTTCGTATTTCAAAGCTCCGACAATTATGATTCATTGTTTAACTAATTTATGAAGCAAAAATGCAAAATGCTGCTGCTTGTCTATCATGTCTTACATCATTGTAAATTGAATATTTTTGGATTTCTGACCATTGGTCGGACAAAAGAAGTAATGTGAGCTCTGGGATATTGTGATGGGCATTTTTGCTATTATTTTCTGACATTTTCTAAATTAAACGACTTAGCAGTTAATTTGAAAAACATGCTACAGATTAATAATAATTTATGAGTTGCCCTTCATGTGCATGTTAATAATTTGAGGACACAGATGACAAAACTGTGACCCTTGATACATGCCGGGTCCATACATTTGACTGCCGGAGCTGTACGTTCCTCACCTCGAGCTTGGGGCAGCGGCCGCACCTCGTTGACGTCGGGCTCTGCGTTGGGCCTGTGAACCTCCACTGTAACAAACTGTGGTTTAGAGCCGGGAGAGAAGGCTTTGGACATGGACACTGGCTTAAGGGGCAGAGACGGGGGCGGAGGAGGAGCAGGGAGTGGAGGTGGAGGTGGAGGTGAAGGGGAGGGGGCGGCAGGTTTGGTGCCTCTGCTGGGGGACTGGACCCTGGGGAACGGGCCGATGTTGTGCTGGGTGACCATAGACAACTGAGCAGCTGTTATTTGTTCTTTCTTGGAAGGTACTGAGGGATTTCTCTTTCTGATGGTCGCGTAGTCCCGAGACGGGTCCCTGGGATGTTCTCGTTTGTGGTGTAGTGAGGGCGAGGCGGGGGTGTGTCCTGGCTCTTTGCTGTGGTTGTGAGAGGTCGGAGCTGTGAAGTACAAGCCTGAGTGGGAGGATTCGGACGAGGGGCATTTGTTGAGCTGATCTCGTCTACTTGGGTGCCTCTGCACCCCCGGTGGGGGCGGAGGTTTGAAGGAGGGGGGAGATTCAGCTGTGGAGGACTGTACTTCGTCCTGAAGTGAGAGGATATATTCATCATTGATTAGGGGTGTAACAATGTATTATGGCACAATATACCGCAATACAAAATATGACCATACTGTATGCACTGTGGAGCTGAAAAATGTTATGCAATAAATCTCATCACCTCTGACTATTTAATCCATTAACACTGTAAAACTTTCACTTACTGTATAAAAATATTCACAAGCCTACAGTTCTAAAGAAATGTCCTGCCTCACAAATATAAAATCAGTTTGCACAGAAGATGTTTAAATTAGGATTTGTGGCAAAATGAGGCGTTTTGACAATGTTACCCCAATTTCAGACATTTACTCTGTATGAGCTATTACTTATTCTTCATTTTAGTTGTATGTAGATCAGGATCTGCTGGGTCGCTTCACATCTTTTCTCACTTACCTCTAGTTGTATCTACAGTAGTTTTGGTTTTATTTGTCCAGGTGGTTTTGAGATATCCGTCTCTGAGATTTATGCTGCCACACCAGTACAATGGAGGTGAATGGAGTTTAATTTGTGGTAGTCACAGCATTGAAAAATGACATTTAAAAAATTCAATAGCAACATGTATGTCTGGAAACAATGTCCCAATTACTCTGGATAATCCACAGAAAACACTGCCAACAGTTTTTACTCTAACTACATTCTACCGAAGAACAGTGAGGTGTGTGGATTTTCCAGAACAACAGGGACACTTTCTTTGGAAATATGTATTTATAGAATTGTTATTGAATTTTTTAGATGTAATTTTTCAATGTTGTGCACACCACAAACAAAATGCCATTAGAGGTACATTTTTGGTAATTTGGATGAAACAACATTTTTCATCTAAAGGGGAATAAATAAGGAATTTTACGGTCACAGGTTTTCACTACCAACTTTGAACCCTGTATTGTAGTAAAAACAAAACTGTCTGTAAAAAGCTGGCTGTATGGTTACACCCCTAATTTGTAACATGCAGAGGAAGTACATTTAAAAGCAAAGTTTAAACCCACTGTTCTTATTCTTTCCTCACCATTCTCACCAATTTTCACCCACACAACTGTATCAGAGGTACACTGTATAACCACTCAACCAGTTTTAGTGACAAAAACAGCCGACTTGAAGACTTTAACACATCCAACCCCAGGTTGAACGCGCTGCTGCTTGTCGGTTTGATTCCGCCGGTATCCTGTGTTTTAAGGTAAGAGTGCTCAAACACAAACTGAACAGTGGAATGAACAGCACTGAGACATGAGTGGCTCACCAGTGTATGGGAAAGAAACATAAAATGAGTGTAAAACAAAGTTTACAAAAGAAAAGTAAGGTATGAGTCGAGTGGCAGGTAGACTTGAACGACGACAGACTAAAAGCTTTCTCCTTGACCTCCCTCTTGCCTCCTACTGTTCAGAATAACCCTTTGATATCTCTTGTTGCTTTGGAAACTGCAAATATATATATATTTTTTAACCCTAAGGTACAACCGTAAGCTCTTCCTTCTTGCAGTGATGGAGAGGAAGGAGGAGACTTGGACCTGCCAGGTGGTGCATACTGATCAGCTACAACTCTGCTCTTTCCACACAATGAGGAAAAGGTGAAGAAAGGCTACACAGGTACAAAGCTCTACTTCTCTTTCCTTTCCTCGTTCTCATTTGGTGCAAACGCTTGTTCCACTCCACCTCAGTCTACAATACAAAGCCTGCAGGTCCACCACGTCTCAAGTACCTCCATCCGTCCCCACCTCTTCTCTCCCCCACGCCCCCCTTTTACCATTTTCTTCCCACCCCTCCTCACATCTCCCCTGTGCTGCATCCATCTTTATCAGGCCAATGCAGGGGCCGTGCCTGCCTGCCTGCCAGGCTCACCAGAGAGATGTCGGTCAGCAGCGTGTTCAGACTCTCCGGAGGAACATCCTCATTGCTCTCCACGACGCTGTCGTTCTGAGAGACGCAGGAAAGAGATGGAGGAAGAGGGGCGTGAGGTGAAGAGGTGAAAGAGACAGAGGGGAGAGGAGCAAAGACAGAAAAACAGAGAGGGAGGAGGAAGAAGAGAGTGATTAAAGTGAGAGAGAGTGAGAGAGAGCTTGTGAGCAGATGTTAAACACAGATGTGTGTTTGTCCCAAAAGAAATGCCAAATTAGATTTGGTGGATGTTCCACGTCTCCTAGAAAAAAGGAAAGACGTCAATGTCTGCTCGCATTCGCATTAAAAGGCAGGCAAGCAAATAAGGCACACACACACACACACACACACACAGATATCACGTCTTCTGACACAAGCTAAACACACATGCTGTGAAATCGATAAAAAGAACCATCAGCTCAGTTCAAAGCTGGATTTGGCAGCTCAATCCCACCGGAGTGGTAGAGAGGAGGTAATTTGCGGCATATCTGTGAGCGATTTTCGGAGCAGAGGAGCTGAGTTCAGAGAAACGCTGCCCTTCATTTAACTCTGTCACTAAACCAAAACAAAAGCCCCATCAATTCAGCTTAATTACCCCTCATTGCCGCACGGGGAGCACTTACAGACAATTTATTTATCACAAGAGTCAATCGACTTTCTACATGCAGAGACGCTGCTCTGCACTGTAAGCACTCACGCTGGGTTTGTGTGTATGTATGATCGTGTTCATCCACAGTTACCATCAGAGTGTGTGTGTGGAAGCACGTGTATCTCAGTCTACCCAGGAATCATATTAGGCAATTCTGCAGAACATGATTTACATCCAATGCCAACATTCAGTGCAAATGCAGGAAGTAGCGTGATGTTTATGTAGTTCGGTGAAAAATAACAGTATGGAGGTGGCCTGTAACATGTTGCACGTGGGCGAAGTTTGTCTTTAAGGCTTTCTAGCAGAAGGCTTTCTAACATGTGGTTAATGTTGTGAAACAGTCGCAGTTTGGTTAGGTTTAGGCACCAAAAGTACGTACTGTTTAGTTCAACTTTGACTTATTATTTTAACCCATACCATGATCTTTTCCTAAACCGTAGTACTGCCGCACGCACGTGGTTAGAGAGGCTTTCTTGCAGTACTACGGTCACAATTTGGTTAGGTTTAGGCACCAACACTAATTGGTTACATTTAGGAAAATTTCATGGTTTGGGTTAAAATAATAAGTTAAGTTTCACACGGGACACAAAAAGCGGTCTGGGTGAAAGTACGGTGTTTAACCCATTCATCCACCCCAACCTCCTCACTACATAGACTATGTCGGTCTTTATACTACGTCACCTGACTTCCTAAAGGCTTTCTGGCAGAAAGCCCTGAAGGCAAACTTGTTGCTGCTGCTGGGATCAGACGAAACTACTTCAGCTCAGCAATTCCCAGATTTGACAGATGTGATGCATTGTGAATGAAACTCAGGTTTGGGCACAAAAATCTGCCCTGTGTAGTTTGTTATTGTGGAAAACAACGGACAAGCATGTCACAATTTTTGCCCCTTCTCTTGTCTAGTTTGACGACGTCTATGACATGCTCCGTGACTCTTTGGATGCCACAGTTGTTGATATTCCTGATCCTGGAGGTCTGCTCCTGTTGTCCCTGTTGACAGACTGCAAACTATATCTGGTTCTACGTGTCTCTCAGCTAAGTCACAGCAGGAATTTAAGGCGCCATGATCACCTAAACTGACACAGTGACCATCTTTAAAGACAAATGTGGTGCAACCTAGACTGAATGGGTCGAGCTAGGCTGACCTTGCAGCTCTGATTCATTTTCTATGAGAAGCAGCAAATGACTCAAGCGGATCACGACAGGATCACAGATGTTAAACTGCAACAACAGTGGAAGCAATTGTGATTACAAACACTATTGATCTGCCCACAGATGGCTGATTGTAGGAGGTGTTTTGTGGCACCTGGCGGCCTTGCAGTGTTCGGTCTGGGCAAGGCCACGATCAGACCTAAAATAGGACTGTGTTAAAGCTGAAGCAGGCCATTTGAACATACATGATGCAAAAATTTCACCTCTCTCTCTGCTGCCTCGTATCACTCCGCTAAGCCCCTCCCACCACTTGCACACGCATTTTGCTGGGCTTGAAGCGGAACGTCAAAGGTTGTCAACCGTTGTAACTAACTAGCAAACTAACGTCTGTTCTATTCGGCTAGTTATGTCTGACTCCGAGATAAGAAGCTGGTCCTTTGTGAGGGAAGAAGCTCCACTTTGTAACACCACTGTACAACCGTGTTTCTGTAGTTCCAACAACTCCAACAGAGTGATACCTCTTCTCTCTAGCTGATCGCCTCACGTAAGTTTGTGTTTGCAACTGTTTGTACAGAGTCGCTGTGATTGGCTAGTTACGTGCTAGCTAACCCTGATTGGATGTTGGATTCAGACCAGGTCCAGTTTTTTTAAAAAAACTAAATACAAAGAGACGGGTGCTTTTTCCAATTAAATATTGTTAGTTACATGCAATGGTCAAAATTAGTTATTTCAACCAAAATTATAATGAAATAATATTGCCTACTGCAGCTTTAAAAAACAATGTGTGCTGCATTGGTGTTGCAGAGTTTGAGTAATACTGTCTTATAAGATGCCAAAAGACTGCAGAGTGGTTTTTAATACAATGAGACAGAATTTTACAATACTGGAAACTTGTGGGGTAAACAGTATGGTATGGTATACGGCATGGTATTCTACCTGTAATTTGTATGAACTTGTTCTGATTTGGTCCATTTAAACAAGGCCTACAACATTCACCTGTCTGGCATAATTAACGTTGATAGTTGCCTATCTTAAATCTTAAAAAACATTGTCAATGAATGTAATCTGAGGTTTTGCAGAATCATCCAACAGCAACATTGTGTTTGGCCTGCGAGTGAGTATTCTAGCTGTCTTTGTGTGTCTATCTCCTAGTGTGTGTGTGTGTGTGTGTGTGTGCACATGCATTGGTATGCAGTTAACTATATACCTGGCTTTGAGTGTGGTTCAGAAATCCGGTGTTGTTATCCTCCCAAACCCACCCAGCTCTCTAATCTGCTTAACACAGCAGTGGTAGCAGTCACCCATGGGTCCAAACACACACACAGACACACGGGAAGAATACAGACCAACACACATACACACACACTTTCTCACACATGTAAATGTTGGGGGGGTGGGGGAGCAGAAAGGCAGAGAAAACCCATCCGAGGCATCTGAATGGGAAGGAAAAATCTGCAGACAGTCAACAGTTTATCTCCGCTGTCAGCTTAGACTGTGTGTGTGTGTGTGTGTGTGTGTGTGTGTGTGTGCATAAGTGTGTGGACATCTGTGCAATCAGTCGTCTTCATGCTGACACATTTACTACATACTAACACATTTGGTTTTGAATTGTTGGTGTAAACTGAACTGAACAAAAAGCTTCCCAGCAAACTACAGAAACATAAACAGAGCAGATACAGGGTGTTTCTTTTAAAGGCTAAAGCCAAATTAATGTGCTTTGCTGTAGTAAAGAAGCATTGAATGGCATGTCTGGAACAATAGTTTCCTCTGAGGAGCGGCTACAGTATGTTATTACAAAACTGTATATTAGGCTGATTGAGTAAGTCTGACAAAAACGTTTGGTAAATAAGTGTAATGTAATGTGTCTATCCACCTGTTTTTGTGAACATGAAAAAAACAGAGTGGAAACACAAGAGAAAAAAAAAGATGGGGCCTTAATGCACATCACCTTCTCTACATCACTCTAGTAGCTGATACAAAAACACTATATACAGAAAAAAACACAAATGTGTCTTAGGTAGGGAGAAGGAATAATAATGTTAAATAAATTGTATATAATATTTTTCAATATACTCAGATACAAGATAAATAGAAAAATCAAGGTACTAAAAGGATAGACATTGCCCTGATGTATCAGAGTTACTGCTGCTCAGTTAATTAGCCTACGTCATCTTGTCACATCCTCCTGAATATATTTCCATTAAAGTTGCTTCCCACTTTTTTAAAAAACGCTCAAAACTTGTGCAACATTTTAACAGAAACATAACTAATCTTTATGATTTTACTGATTTTCACTGAAAAATAACCTGTTTTTTCAAAGGGTCAATTTTATCATTTTAAGAAAATGTCACCAGAATGTTATGCCTCCTCACACCAAAAAGTTTCCTTCTGCAAGAGAACACTGATCACACTAGTTTACAGTAAACACGCTCCTCTTGTGATGAGCACCGTTCAGAAAAGTTTGATAAAATAAAGTAAAATAAATAATTAAACTGAAGAGAGAATGGGTGTAGGTAACGCCAATGAGCCCCTGGTTTAATTATTTTCTGGGCAAAATATATGCAATACCTGATGTTCTTTACAAACAAGGCATGCACATACATTTTCTAAAATACATTTTGGTAAAACATATTTAAACGTAAGCATATTGGACAAAATTTCAGAATAAAATTCTTGTTATTGTTAACTCTTTAACAATAACAAGTCTCTGTGTGAGACTTCCTGAACAGTCACAATGTGGACTATAAGGAGTGTTCATGTGGAGAGACACATCACTTTCTTTAAAAGCACTACAGTCCTTGCCCAAATCAAGGTAGAGAAAGAAAAATTAAGATAGTAGAAAAACACTGCAAACAAATTCACTGCAAACCCACAAACCAAGGTGAGAGTCGGAGTGTATGTTCGTGTGTCTGGCACAAATCTGCCCACAGGGAACTTTACATCTCTTTGTTTAGTGTGTATCATGTATGTGTAGGTTTGTGTTGGAGAGCATTCATCACTTTCAGCAGCGATTCCTACCTCCATCATATCTATCAGCCAGAGCAGCCTCTCCTACAGGGGGTGAGAGGGGTGAGGTGGAAGTGAGGGGGTTATTGAGGTGGAATAAAAACACAACCTATCAAATATCAGCCGAAAGACTTTTCAGTCTCAACAGGAGAGCACTGAAACGCGTCATTGTTCAAAGTCCACACCAGAGCGGGATCTTTTCTACAGCAGAATCTGTTATAATCCATGGCAATATATCACAATACCCTCTCTGCCTCTGTCTCTCTCACACACACACACACATGCACACACACATGCACACAGCCAACAGAAAGGAAGAGTGAGCAGACAACCGAACATAGGAGGAACCATTCACAATCAAAACAGACAGCGAGGCAGACCAAAATAAATCCAATCCATCAAAATGATGTGTACCGGAATGAAATCTCAAATAACAACAACACATGGAATATTATTTTAAGCAGAGAGAGCTAAAGAAAGCTAACATTTTCACATCCCGTCTCAACTAACTCAGAACTACACATTAAATCAAGAATAGTATCCATCTAATAAACCCAGCCTACCCGTGCAGAGCTGAGGGTGGTGTTGGTCATGAAGCTGGCTGAAGACGAGGTAAGGGTGTCTGGGTAAGACACCATGGACAGGGAGTCTGGCTGGAGCGCAGTGGCTGCAGCTGTCCCCTGCCGCGCCTTTAACGCCTGAATTTCACGCCGCAGCACCAGCCCGTCAAAATGCTCCAGGTCCTGTGGGGTGACCAGGCCTCGCACCTCTGACAGCAGAGAGAACTGAAGGGAGGGAGGCACAGAGGGGGAGAAACAAGAGGGGAGGCAAGACTTGGGTGGGTTGCACCAACTAAGCTGGACCTTAAACCAGGATTGAATCACTGTTACAATTCTGTTGCACCAAAATTTTAAACCTCATTTTACACTGAACAGGTTTTTAAGCCTTTGTTAAAATGTTTAGATTAAAATCAGCTCTGATCAAGATTGAACTGACAGTTGCTGAGATGGCTGAACTTCACTACTGTCTGGATTTGTGAGATGAGTGGAGCAAAACGAGAGCATTCCCTTGAGGAAAACGAAGGAAAACTTACCCCTACTGAGTTTTCTGATGATTCTGAATTTTTTGTCCTCTAAAAACAACACAGAAAGAGTCCAACAGCTCGACCATATGAGTGTTCTTTATAATGTGTGCATTTATACTTTATAACCAGTTAATGCTCAGTTTGAAATGTTTGGTGCGAACCGCTGAAAATCTTTTTTTTTGGTGTGTTTTTAAAAAAAAATACAAATGCAATTGCTTGAGGAAGTAGCAGTGATGGTCCGATTTATGGGCCTTTGTCATAAATCTGGAGCTCATTCATTATTTTGAACTGTACTAACTTTGGTTTCATCATCATCATTTATCATCATTAAACTGAGTTTCACTCATTCATGTGCAATGCTGGTAAGATAAAGTTTGAATTTCCCACAAAATGTATCTTTGTACTTGTAATTTGTAATATACTAATACAAAGAATCCACCCCCCCAAATTCCATTAAAGGCAGAATTGTCGGTTGCGGTTTGTAAACAAAACATTTAAAGTTGGCCCCTCCTCCCCGGCTCGGGCCAACTCTGAGTCGCTCTTCATCCCCACCCTCTCCTTCACTGCTCGCCAGCTGGTGAAAGCCAACCCCAGATTCACTCTCGTGACTCTCGAATGAGCTTTGTCCGTTTTTTTGGTGCTGTGTCTGCCATTTTCGTAGCTTCGTCTCGCCCTCACACCCTGCATGCTGTTATAGACCCTTTTCACGGCAGACATTTTGACTTGTCAAAGCAGCATAGGTACGCCAGTTCCAGGGCTCTGGTGTTGTGCATGGTCACTCACTGACATGGCTTACTGGGACACTTAATGGAATGGAGCCATTGTTAATGTTATTATTTACACCTGTGCTTTTCCTGCTTTGACAAGTCAAAATGTCTGCCGTGGAAAGGGTCTATGGGCTGGGGGCTACACACCCATGGCCCAAAGGTTGACGCCCAAAACGTCACGAACACAGCAAAATAAGAAAATGCAGACATCGCCACACACTTCTAGTGGGTCGCAGCAATCACACACACACAGACAGTACAGTAGTACAGAGTCCTGCATACTGTAAAGAAAATCGATTATCTTTTGATCTTTTTCTTTCCCTTCTCAAACAAGCCTCCTCTGCCTTCACCTTCGCGTGCGTGTTGAGCAGCTCGAACAGCGCCACGACTAGCTGCTCCACGCCGATGTGTCCGTCCCGGTACTCCTCCACGTAGTAGCCCATGGTCTGCCGCTCCGCCTCTGTCAGCAAGTGGCGTGCCTGCTCCTCCAGCATGGCCCGGGACTGGTTCACCAGGCTGGACAGGGTCACCTGTGAGCCCGCCACGCCTTTATAAAACCCAGGCTGGTGGAGATGCAAGTAAGGAGGAGAAAAAGACAAGAGATGGAGAAGACGTTTTCATTTTTTTTTTCATTGTTTGAAATGCATTTTTTACATTTATTTATTGTATTTTTTATTATATTTTATACATTTTTTGTGTGAGGGAGTGAGAGAAAAAGGACAATGAGGAAGAAAATCGAAGAGGTGAAGAACAGGTCATGGAGAGGAATGGTGGCAGCTGTAATATAGAATTTTATAGAAAAGGGGGAGAGGTGGTGAGGATGATGTGTTTAGATAAGGATGAGGAAGGGATGGAGAAGAAGAGGATGAGAGTGGAAAGGAGGAGTGAAAAATGAGAAAAGAATGAGGAGAACAACACAAAGAAAAGGGAGAGGGTTAGGAGTGAGGAGGAAGAGGGACTGTGGGGTAGGAGGGTTAAGGAGAGGTGATGGTTGTGAAAACTGTAAGGAGGACGGCGGTCGATGAAGGAGGAGGAGGAGAATGCAAGAAGAGAAGGAGGAAGAATAGTGATGGATAGGGAAGAAAGAGGGGAGATAGAGGGAGATAACCGCAAAGACCCAGAGGTGACGGAGGAGCAGGAGGAGGGTTAGAGAGGAGACAAAAGCAGGAAACAGGTCAGGGTGGACAGAAAAAGAACAAGAACATAAATTACACCCACATACACTGAACTAACCATCAGTCTTTTCATCCAAAATGTATAAATTATCATCCTTCTTCCTTCTTCCTGCTGTCCTAGCATCATCCATTATCATTAGCTTTGTGGTGCTCACACCACAGCTTGCAGCAGGGCAGAAACTGTGCCGTTCACACATGTGGGTGGCAGGTTTTTGTTTTCTTCTCTTACAGCTTTCATATCTGTCACCAGTGTGCCAGCTGGCTTCTCTGCCAATCAGAAGGACGACACATTTTGGCACTTCAGAAACTGACAAGCTGCCAATATCACTTCTCAGCTCCCGTATCTGCTCTTTTTCTCTCTCTGCCTGTTCCTTTTCTTTTCTCAGTTATCTGCTCGCTAGCATGCAGCTTTTCTTTAATTAACTAATCAAAGACACCACTTCAAAGTCACAGCTTCAGGGTCCGTGTCTGCCCGCGTTCGTACGAGACGGAAACAGGAGGAAGAAACAGGCCCGGCGCCGTCTTCCCCTCCTCCTCCTTCACTCTCTGCCTTCCCCTCATCCTCAGCTCATGCGTGCACTCATCTATCTGTATCATCAGCAATAGTTGTCCCAGTGTCCCGGTCTGAGCAGAGCCAAAAAACTGTTTAATGCCCAAGGTGAACTCTGTCGCTACCCTGCCTGAATCTTAATCACCTCAATGCTTACCACAAAAATTTCTCTAAAGCATCCATGTCCTGGTTACTTAACTCAAGGGCAGCGTGGAGTGAACCGATGGGACCATGCGAGGCATGTGAGCAGTCAGTCTGTCTCTGGCAGTCCTATTAGAGGGCAGATTGGCACTTGAGGGAGCTAATGAAATTGGTCGTCACTCAACTGGAGTGGAACACCTGCAGTCTCCTGCTAATGAGGCCTGCTCGTGAAGGCGATGCACGAGGACGTTTTTTTTTTGTTTTTTTTACAGTTAATGGACATCCGTTTGTTGGACCCAGTCCATCTCTGAGGTCATTCTCTGGCTGGGTTTGTTAAATGCCAGATAAGCTGATTGGCTCTTTTATCGCAGTGACCAACAACAACAATGACTGCCGTCGACATCCAATCGATAAAGAGCATATCAGATAAAGCCGGATCAAAAGCTGGGCAAGTTAAGACCTGGAAATGTCACACGCCTTATCTCTGCTATAGCCAGACTCCATTTAACAATACAATACAAAGAGTAGAAAAAAGTTGAGATAAAGTACAAAAATCTATTGGAACTTCTTTTTTTCCAATAGATATGAGACTATTCTCCACTGTGTTTTGTTGAATCACACCTCCATTAGTCTCAACATTAACTTCTGGGACACAAGAAACACTCTTTCCCTGCACTCTAACTGCTGTCAGGGTCAGACTGCACAGTATCTCGTCTAATGACTTTTATGCAAAAGCTTCCTGAAAAACAACAAGCCAGCTGAGCTGCTGGGTTGAAGAGGCCCACGTGGTCGTCAGAAACCTCTTTGTACAGACAACCGAAAAAACAAATGGGATGACTAAGCCTGCTGGATTCAAACAGGTTTCTAAAAAAAAAAAAAAACTTCCATAAATGCAGTGGGAGAGTGTCTCTGCTGGGTTTGAAAGATCTGCTCTGTGGTTTTACAAAAAGGTCTGTAGCAATTCAGAGAAGCAAATGGGTGAGTGAAATCTGAGAACAGCCTGAACAGTAGTTCATAAACTGTCTCCTAGAAATCACCTTTATCTTAAATCGTTTTTTTATGTGTTGTGCTGACAAACCTAATCATTGCCTGGATTATGTTTTTTGAGTGAACAAAGCGCTTCATTTATCTAGCATGCCGGAGTTGCAGGGAGGTGGTTGGGTTGGTTAATTAACAACATATCCTCATTATGTTAAAAAAAAAAAATTAAAAAAAAAAGTAATCTGAGCGGCATTACGCTTCCCTCAAAACGTATTTGCTGTTGCAAATTAGTTGTATATAAAAGTAATTTCTGGGAGACAGGGTTGTTTCGACATGTCAAATGAATTATATGTTTTTTTACCATGGCCACTGAGAATTCTCGATTCTGATTGGCTGGAAGGTGTGGATTAACTTTTAGTAACCAGACAGTATAACCGGATACCTATGACGTAGGTGTTTAATTGCAGTTCTAAATTAATGCAGCAGTATTAAACTGTAGGTAAACACAAAAACAGTGAGGCTTGGCTAATGGAGCTAGTGTTGTTCTCATTGACAACCATGCAAAAATGTCATTTCAAATGTGTTTGGTATTTGCGTGAACCTGGACGTCCAAATCAACTAACT
Organism: Macquaria australasica; assembly: GCA_005408345.1. Classification (NCBI taxonomy): domain Eukaryota; kingdom Metazoa; phylum Chordata; class Actinopteri; order Centrarchiformes; family Percichthyidae; genus Macquaria; species Macquaria australasica. The sequence continues at coordinate 1,290,084 of SEMN01000106.1, forward strand.
GCAGGAGGAAGACAGAGAACTTTTGAACGTTAGCATAAGCTACAGTGAAGTAGGTTAACCTGCATAGCTGAGGGACAGCTTCAGGGGGAAGGAAGCCCGAAGGAGGACCGGAAAGGTCATGGGACCAGAACTGCACAGAAAGACAGTCTCTCCTCCTCCCTACGTCTGTGACATGTAGTAGGAAGGGGGAGAGACAGCATGTGTATGAGAGAGAGAGCGTTGTGTAACATTATCTCTGCTGGAAAGCCAGATTCAACGACATTGTTCAGCAGAATACAGCGATATTGTCTATTCTTGAGATTTTAAAACTCCAAGCTCGGCCATGTGAGTTCATTCTTGACCTTTGAAATAGTATTTCTAAAAACTAATATTAACCCAAGGGTCACTTAGTAGCATTTTCCAGAGCTTTCAACCACAATGAAGTTTGCTCAGTTGTCATGGAGATGGCTCAGTGTCCATGAGGAAAATCACTAAAAAAGAAAGAAGAGAAAAAATTGCCATCCCAACGCTATAAAAATGGATTGCACATGGCGGTGGCACAAACTGTGTCTGACCTCTCAGGGCAGATCATAGAATAAAAAAGTCCTACAGAGAGAACAAGTGAGCCTCTGTCATGTTGTAATATTACAGTCTTATAAACACCCAATAAATTAGCTTCTCAATTCCATCACTGATTCCTGGCTGACAGAACTTTAAGGTCAATATGTATACTTTATGAGGGTCTTTGCAAACCCAGGAAGTTATGACAACAGACATATTTACTACTTCACTGGCACTCTCTACAATGAAGCTGACAGATACCCATACTCCCCGGGGCGACGGTGTTCTGACTTTTCATTAGGAGCTATAATGCTCCTCCATCAGATGGAGAAATAAAAGTCCATCATTGATAATAGTAACCATAAAAGAAGTGTGTTCAAGCCATGGAGTCAGATCTTGTCCACTGCTCGAGTCTCGCCAAGAAGTGAAATCGACCCTACTCTTATCGCAGTTAAGGACTGCTAATCAACTTCACCAAGGTGATAGGTAGTGGTCGCTTATCACTGCAACAGATTCTCTCAGCCCTCTGTGCTTTAAATGTGTGTGTGTGTTATTTTGCTCCAGAGAACAGCAATATCTGCATCAGAAAACATATTATACAATTTATGGTGAATGAGATGAATGATTTAAATAAAATTTTTGTTTTAAATACAGCTGCGGACTGCTAATTTCAAGCACCTTATAGTTAGTTAAAGAAGAACAAGTTAGGTAAGATATGCTTGATCATTGAATAAGTCTGCATTAAAGGTACCATATGGAGTTTTCAGGAAGGCCTGGTGGCCGTTAAGTGAACTGCAGTCAGCATCCTGTTGCTCACGCTTCGAGGTTGGGCATCGTCCAAAACAGCGATTGGACGTGACATACACAAGACTGAACGTGATTTACAATCATAGAATAATGTTGCTATCTGTAATGTTCCTATATTTTATTTGGACCATTAGCTCCATAACAGCTAATGTTACGCAGCAACTAACGCCGGATCCATGCAGTGTAGCTAAGTTACAGCTAGCTGGCTTAACCTTTTACCATATCTGGTACCTACACTGGTCGTTTGTTGACGTTAATGGACTGCATTTCTAAGCTAACGTTAGTAAGTGTTGCACGCTGTAGGGGAGCTTCTTCTTCTTCTTCTTTTGGTTTTATGGAGGCTGTAGGGGAGCTGAGCTGAACTGGAGCTGAAGAGAGGCAAGGCACTTGGGAGCGTGCATAACATTACATCCTTTGGATATTCACGGAAAATTCGTCCCAAGTCCTTTACATAGAAATCAGTCCACAGGCTGTTACAGGCAACCGAGAAAGTCAGGGAAGGTCTCATTTTTACGTTACATTACAATCCGTTCACACATAAGAAATATAAAGTGATTAATGCATGTAAAATGTTACATATAGTACCTTTAAGAAAGTAGTCTGCATTGTAGCCTTGGACTGGATGGTTCCATAGAACCTGAATTTCATACAAATTCCATTGCAATACAACCAATAGTTGTTGAGGTATTTCAGTCTGAACCAAAGTGATGGACCAACTGACCGACAGACATTGCCGTCCCTAGAGCCACGCTGCTAGCATAGCTATAAACTGGAGTGACTGCGTAACATGACTTGATACCATGTCAAGGACACATACGGGACCTGCCATAAAGTTGTAATGAAAGTAATCTCACTGAGAAAAAATATGAGACAGCCGCATAGAAACAATCTACCAGTTTTCCAAAATATGAAATGATAACATGTACTGCAGATTCAGACAACTTCCTCTGAGAAATACAACAAGCTTGTCTTGTTAGTCACAAACCTGCTACAACACCAAGATGGTACCTAAGTGAACCAACATCTATCAAAGTATTTATAAAAGTATTTATATTACTCCTGAGCTCTATTGAAGCTCTGAACAGTTGGTGTTTTTTCTGCTCTTTGGTTCAGTGTGTGATGAGCTGTGTGCAGACATATTTCAGCTGCAGGCTTTAGGTTGTTGCTGCAGTCATCTTGAACGTATCAATGAGTATCAGTGAAGAAGAGGGGCAACTGGTTGACGGGCAAAATCTGTTGGTTTTGAAATCACACTCTCTTGAAATCTGGATATCTATAATCTTGATATTATGTGAAGAACTACATCAAACAGGCCGCCAGATATCTTGCTTTCTTAAACCACATCAATTCCCTCACCAGTCTCTAAACAGATAAGCTGCCCAAACATATAGCATTACGGTGTCGCAGGTTTGTTTTTCCACTTCAAGAGAGTGATATAAACAGTAAACCTGGTTACTATCTTGCATATTAAAAAGCTCAACAATCTCAATTGCAACAACTTTGTCTTTGTTATTGTCATAATCCCTAGGACTCTGTGTTTTTTGTCTTGTTGTTTCCTGTTTTATTTTGAAATCACTGTTCTTGTTTTCTTGTGTGCCTTTGATTTCCTGTCTTTGTTCTTTTCCCTCCAGTTTTGATTGTTTTCACCCGTGTCTTGTTACCACCTGTGTCTGTTTCCCTCGTTGTCTTCTCCCCTATATATACCGGTCCTCTCCCTTTGCTCTCTGTTGCGTCATTGATGTTGTTGGTTGTTTCTTCGTGTCGTGTTCCTGGTGTTTGTAAGTGTATTTTGTAGTTAATAAATCTTTGAGTTGTTTCGGTCTCCTCGCCTGTCTGCATTTGGGTCCTCTCCCTGCTACCTAGATGGCATTCCATGACAGTTATCTGTCTTTCCTTGGCTTGCTGTAAACCTTTAGCAAAACTGAACTGCCCAAACCCTAAAAAGAGTTTCTCTTAGTAAAATTAGCTTGCTTCACAATGAACATCCTCATCTCGCAACACTTTCTCATCCTAGTTCGTCAAATACCACCCCGACCACCTCCCAACGTGGACTTTGTCGCTCTTTATACTACGTTACCCGACTCATACAGACCCTCAAGGGTACCTTGATGCCGAGGGGTGTGACAAAACGTCGCTATTTGACCCCCTGGGAATGAGAACGGCCTACGTGTCATTACAAATTGAATGCCAATAAACGAGAACTACCATCGACTGATTTTGAATAGTTTTTGCATGTCTGTACAATGTGGAGAACCTACACAAATGAATCCCTGAATGCACCTGTGCTACGTAGTATACGGCTGTACACACTGACGATCACTGTGCCAACAATCTGCCTACATATGAATTCAATTCAATTCAATTCAATTCAGTTTTATTTATATAGCGCCATATCATAACAAAGTTATCTCAGGGCACTTTTTTGAATAAAGCAAGTCTAGACCGACTCTTTATATTTACAGAGACCCAACAGTTCCCACCATGAGCAAGCACTATGCGACAGTGGCAAGGAAAAACTCCCTTTTAACAGGTAGAAACCTCGAGCAGAACCAGGCTCAAGGTGGGCGGTCATCTGCCTCGACCGGTTGGGTTGAAGGTGGAGGGGGGGAGCGGGAGAGAGAGAGCAGGAGGAAAGAGAACATACAGCAGCACAATACAGTTCCAAATAGGGATGTAAGGCAATAGATATGGTAATGGTATTGATGTTAACACCAACAGAAACAACACTAAGAGCAACACTATAATAGCAATAACGTAGGCTCAAAATATCCTGATGTATAAAACTGTCCTATTGCTCACCTTTACAAAATCTAAGATTTATAAATCTCAAAAAGCCTTGTAGTCTGACCATAGTTACCCATTAAAGGTATATGAAATTACAATTGTAAATACTGATATGCTCATAAGTCAGCTTGCCATTCAATTATTTGTAAGAGAAAATGGAAAACCAGAAAAAAAAAACTAAAGAAAAACTCAACTGTGCATGAAATAGAGCAGGTTGTTTTGGAGGTTGATACCAGATGGGCTTCCCTGTCTAGTTTGATGATCTTCATTTGCAAGTGATGAATAAGAAAAAATGAGTCGAGTGACAGGATGTCACAACAGCAAGAACGCTGCCTCGTTAGATGGACAAAAACCCTCCCAGGAGCTGCTTTGGGTGAAACAGGTGAACCGTTTCTTTCTTGCGCAAAGAGAACACACTTCATAGGTAGCTTTTTTATTGTATGGATAGCTAGCAAAACAAATAAACAACACAAAAAAAAAATACTATGAAGGCCTGGGTGTGAAGTAAAATCATTACAAGTGTAACCCTGTACCACCTCTGATTAAGCTGCCTTTATTTGATCCTGAGTCACACATTTGGACACAATGTGTTCTGTATGTTTATTTTCAAACCTGAATGAAAGTCTTTGCAGTCTTGTGGTGCAGTGAAGGCTAATTTTGTGAGCTGGATTTGGATTTGTGTGATACAATTTACACCTTATTGGAGTGTGTTTATTATTCCATTCAGGCCAGTGTCAGTGGTTGCCATCTAGGCAGGAGGGAGAGGACCCAAACGCAGATGGGAAAGGCAGACTGGTGCTGTTTTGTAAAACCTCTGGAAAACACAATGAATCAATCATGAATTGTGTATGCTAGCAGGTGGATTTTATTTGGAGTGTCCAAAATTACCTCGCTACTGCAAAACAGAAGAATGACAGAATTACATTTGTCTTGTTTTGAAGATAGCTTTGTGAAGATTTTATTTTTTAAAGTTGCGGGATATATCGTATTGATAAAAACAGGACATCTTAAGGTTCAGCTCGCTAACTTTCAGTTTTGAGTATCTTTGAACAGTGCCTTCAGGTTTCAGCAAGACCTTTTCAAGCTTTTCAGTTTGGTTGTGTATGATTACTGTATGTGCACTCATGCTAACAAAATCTAAGATTCATGTTATTATTTCTCTTTTATTGTTTTCATTGTCAGTACATCTATGATCAGTGGACTGACCGTTGGGCATCTCAACCTACCAAAATCCTGGTGTACCTTTCAATTTAAGGGACCACAGGCTCCACTAAGCAAATTAGGTTTGACTGATAAAAGCAATATTTACCCTCGTCATTTGCTGTAATACATTTTGTTGTCTCTCAAACAACATTCATTTGCTATAGAGCATGGCCCAAATTGGGTCAGGGCAGAATTAATGATTGAGAATTGCTTTGTGACCTATCCTTAACTAATTAGCTTATCGGTCTGGCTTGGCCTTTGGGCTGCAATTACAGGATGGAGGCAGAGAGGAGGGGGGCGTTTGAAAGGACAGGCGATGTGACCGCTGGGATGCGCTGAATCTACAGGCACCAGCCGAGACAGAGATGATAAGAGGATGCAGAAAATTATAGGATGAACACAAACCTCTTAGCTTGTTCAAGCAGCACAATCACCTGCAGATCATTCTAAGAGAGATTAATATTAATGCTGAGGACGTGTTGACACAGTGTGAGGTTAGCAGTGGGGGTGGACTCTAATAGAGGCTCTCTGGCTCACATGGAGGAGCAGCAAGGCTGTGAATTATCACCTCCCTCCCTGCTGCCTAGCCCTAAAGCCCTGCTGCTACATATCTTTCCCTCTTAATGCCCTGTCTCTCCCTCTGTTTCTCTGTGTCTCTCTCTCTCACTCACACACACACACACACACACACACACACACACACACACACACACACACACACACACACTATCATACATGCACATTCAAACACAAGCACAGAGCAGCAGCCAGTCCACCTACAAGCACTTCAGTTGTCTTGGCTTATTCTGAGCTTGCACATTTTGACTCTCATAATAAAATCTGTGGTTTAATTTAAACATTTCTTTTTTTCCTGCACCTTTATGCCTTCAAAGAGCACTTGGTGTTCTTACAAGCTTCTTAGGGATTTCTAGAGCTGCTGTACCACAGACCGATGGTTATGGCAGGGCTTTGTGTTTTTATATTAAAGTACAGAAAGACTTAAATACAAAACATGGCCAAAAGTATGTGGACACCAGAACAAAGTACGTGGACACCTGAACATTACACCCATAGATGATTGTTGAACATCTCATTCCATAAACATGAGCAGTGCTTGCAGTCGGTGTTCCTGTTCATCTCAAAGGTGTTGGATGGGGTTGAGATCAGGGCTCTGTGCACCCAGTCAAGTTCAACACCAAACTGGGCAAACCATTTCTTTATGGACCTGGATGTATGGAGGCAATGTCACGTTGAAACAGGAAAGGGTCTTCCCCCAACTGTTGCCACAAAGTTTTAGACACTGTTGTCTAAAATATCATTGTACGCCGTAGCATTAAGGTTTAACTTCACTGGAACCATGGGGGCCCAAACTATGGAAACAGCACCAGACCAAAAGTACACATAAGTATGTGTCTGAATATTTTGGGCCATAGTGTATTTCATTATAACAGTCTTATGTTAGAAAAAGAGTCCTTAATAGAGTGGTGCAGGAATGAGTCCTAAAACCCAGAAATTTCTAGCCCCGGATTTTGAAGCTTTTACATGTCTTAAAAAAGGCGGTTGCTAACAAGTGTCTAAATGAGACTACAGAGGTTGTCGAGGACATTAAACGTCATCATGCCGAACACAGAAACTCATCTACTCACTCGTCCACCTTTACAGCCTCGTTGTGTTTAAACTCTTGTAAACTATTCTAACTCAAACTTTCCGAAAGGCTTTTTTTCCGAAAGAAGAGGTAAGCAAACAAATTCAAATTACGTTAAGTTGGAAGCTAAGTGGTGGTGACGCTGAAGTCATGCGACCGTGGTGTAGTTTGTTTATAGCCTAACGTTAGCTTTTTACTTCTGCCGATTGCATTTACGCTTCAAAAATCATAAAAGTGGTGTTAATTTATGAAGATTATCTTACTGAACAAAATGTGTAAGTATCATAAACGTTTGTTTGCCACAGAGTTTATTGTCTGCAATAATCCAAAATCCAATGGAAAAATCCCATTGGCTTTTAATTGAGGGAACCAGGGCAATGCTAACTTCCATGTTGGCCTACAAAAATACATCATCCCTGCAGCACTCTATTTTAGACGAATAAAAGTCTGGGAGATCAAAACACCACATCAAACAACATGTATTTCATCAAGGTCAGTCTGGATGGGGGGTTTGAAATAGATACACAGCATGGTTCAAACAGCATGATACAAGACCAACAATAGTGCTGACACCTTGTAATAACAATCAGTATCAAAATCATGTACTGTAGAGATATCGAGGAGGGCAGTGGAGCGGGTAAAAACTACTGGTTTAAAGATAACGTGCTGACTGTGCTGACAGTTACTGACAAACCATCTACTGCACAAATCAGGTTTTTCTGCCCTGGTGTTTGTTAACTGATTTCCTGTTATGTGGCAGTAAGAGCCCAGAGATTCCTTCAACCAAACTGTAGCCACTCTTTATAATGAGCTAATGACTAACATCATTTTTGAATCAATCCTGGCCAAGAAAATCAGAAAACCTGAGGTAAATATCTCCTTTGATTCATGTTCATATGCAACAATGTGTAGAAACCTTTGTTTGAAAAAGAAATTTACAGTGATTGGCATGCACAGAGTCTTTTCTGATACTACCACTAAGAGTCTCCAAACTAAGGAATTTTCTTATCCTACACATAGGGGCTTTAAGTTTTTGCATGAAACATGTATGGCTTGGACTTCTGTCTTGTATCACACTACTGTAGCAGCCACTTTTATAACTGATCAGATCAACTGAGCAGATACTGAGCAACCCTATCATTCATTTGGAGTCGTGTTTCTGGCCACCTGGCAAATCCAAATCCAATATTAACTCTCCTTTTAGCTCTGTTCTTGGTCTCCACCAACTCCTGAGCTGCTAAATGCTCTATTATGTTCACCAGCTAGTTGCTAACTTTGTTATTATACCATTTGGTACAAGGCATGTAGTGTGCAGTGGGTTTTTAGAGCTTTTCTCTGAAACAACATCCTGCAGCACCTAGAAACAACACTGTTGAGAGCAGTGAGAGAGAACCAAACAGTGAAGTTGCGGCCCAGAAAACCTAAACAATTAGTAAAAAGATGCTAAACAGCTCCATAGAACTAAGGGGAACTGCAGAGCCGGGTGATAATTGTCTGTGGGTTCATCACTACGAGCGACTTCTTTCACTTAACACATATTCACCAAACACTGGCCCCAAAAATGATTACAGGTTTAACCATACCTTAACCAGAGTTACCACAATGAGTCTTAAGGAGTCCTTGGTGTTCTCAGTGGATTTTTAGCATGCTAGTCACACAAATCCGTCATGGCTCTATGGATGGCAGTGTTGGTCGGTCAGTCCATTTTGGTCCGGTACTGAAATATTCCAACAACTACTGGATTGATTGCCATGAAATTTGGTGCAGATATCCATGATGCTGGATGAATCCTACTGACTTTGGTGATCCCCTGACTTTTCATCTAGCGCCACCATGAGGTTGACATTTGTGATTTGGAGTGAAATGTCTCAATAACTATTGGATGGATTTCCATTCAATTTGGTTCATAGATTTATGTCTCCCTCAGGATAAATTCTAATCATTTTAGTGATGCCTTAACTTTTCATCCAGCGCCATCATCAGGTCAAAGTTTTATTTTGTCCAATACTTTGGTTTATGTCCACATACCTGCAGGACTAATGACATTCCCATCAGCCTCAGCCATACATGTTTTTTGGTGCTAATTAGCAAATGTTAGTTGCTAACACTCTAAACTAAGATGGAGAACATACTAAAACTGCATAGCATCAGCATATTAGCATTGTCATCGTGAGCATGTTAGCATGCTTACATTAATAAACCAAAACTATGCAGTCTCTACTACTGGATCTTGTGCTGATTAGTCCCTACATATAGCAGACAAAGTGATCCTCAAACTAAATTTTAAAGACCTGCTTCAGGGCATTATAACCTTTCTGGCTGGAGTATACATCTCTCTTTAAAAGGGAAAATGCTGAATTGCTGCTATTTGTGAAGTCCAGGGGCACAGCATGTATTGTTCACATTAATTTCCTTGGCAATACAGGCTGAACAACTCTGTTTTATTATTGATACCTACTGCCCTGCTCTGCTGTAAATAAGAAAAATAAGGGCTAGATAGTGGAGTGAAATTAATTAAGTAACCATTTGTATTGTCATGATGTTTCTTCGTACAACTACAATGGAAAAGAGGAGAAAACCTATCAAACATGAAGCTTGAAGCTGAGGATAATGATTTCCTTTGAATCTCAGAATTAGCTTGTTCTCTGCTCTCCCCTCATTCAGGGATTTCTAAATGAACTGTCAGTGTAACGTCTGACACTTTTATGTGAGGGTTTGCTGTTGAACCTGAGTGGATTGCACAGTGTCTTATAAAGGTTATGGATCAGGACGGGCTCAAACCACATCAGCATGTATATGTGTTTTTTTTCACATTAGACTAATGGAAGGATGGATGAGGTAGTTTGCAACTATGGGAATATTGAGAAAAATCTTTACACAGATTTTTCCTCTCTTCTTCCTAGCTTTCATTGTATTTGTGTTTGGCAGTGACACACAGACTCTGAAAGGGCAAATGTGAAACTTGTAAAAGCACAGTCTTGAGGTGTTCTGCCAGGTACATTTGCAAAGACACCAGTCATATAACTGCAACATCAAAGGCTCGGCTTGAACTTGGGACTTCTATCACGTCACCCTGATTTCACAGTGAACTGTGGAATAAATCTGAAATGCCAAACAAGCAATCTAAAAAGCAAGTCCCACGCATGATGCTCTCAAAAAGGGGAATTTTAAAAATGTTGCTAAGTTTTGTACAAGGACAACTTTTCAAGGGAGAAAATAAATTAAATCAGTATTTCTGACCCCTCTTTGATGACGTCTTTAGTGTATTTAGTGTTTTTAACAGTGTCATCTAGTCCAGTCCACAGTCCAACCTCAACAGTAGCTGTGTGGCACCTCTCACAGTTCTGGCTCTTTTTCATCAGAAAGAGTTATTTCTCTGCATACACTGGATAAGAGACTAGATAGGAAGGCAAGTGTCCTGTAAATTCTTGGAGAGGATGAAAGCAACCAAGTGGTCATAAATGTCCCAGGCTGACAGACTAGTGGAAGATGAAGTGCACAAATGCTCTTTCAGTCACAACCACCACACAGAGTCTGTAATGCTGCTGGTATTACAGGCATGAAATCCACAGATCAGATTAATCATATGCTGTTGTAGCTGCAATGCTTTGACTGACACCACTAATGTAGTGTCATAGTGTGGGTGTAATTTAAATGTTAATAGAGTGATTGGTGGAGACCGAAAGAATGACAGCACTGGTTATTGGTTGAAATGCTTTTAAATGACCTATACTTATGTCTTCCTCTTGCTGTTGTGCAAATAATGACTTTCTCATTCACAAAGACAGAAGAAGCATGGTGTTGTTATGCTGCCGCAACATTTTCTGTTTCAGTAGTGGCATGATTATATATAAAGAAACAATTGGATGTGACCTGATGCGAATGCAGCATGAGCTGAATTGAATGTGTCACCACAATTTGAAAATGCTCATGATGATCACTAACTTGAGCAAAACATTATTGCTTATCCTGAAGCTGTACCATCTACAAAGACAGGAGGAAAAAGAGAGAAACTAAAGGAGAATAACAGAAAAAACTCAAGCTCCTAGTAAGCTTTACCTGTGACTATGCCACCAGAGACTTCAGTTTGTGTCCTTTCCCCCTACCAACAGTCAGTGTTGGTGATTCTTTTATCCACAAACATGATATTTTCCTAACCCCTGACCAAGCAGTTCTTAACTTAGCCTAAACTTAACCAGACCTTAACCACAGAGTTGAGAAGCACAGGTGTATGAAGACTTGTTGGTTTGGTGAGTAAAATGATTTGGCAGCCTGCATGTAATGGAGTGGAAATACTGCAGTATCTATTAAATGTCCTGGAGATTGTTTAGACCCTTTTATCTCAGAGCTCCTGATCAGTTAATAGTGCCCCTTATACAATCAATTTTTGTTTTTCCGTCTGAAAAGGGCGCCTTTGACAAAAAGAGCAGGTAATCACAGACACTGCTGTGGTGTGTTGTAAGGCAACAGGTCAAAACAAAGGCGATAAATTACTTTTAAACCCTCTTTGGACCCAAGTCTGGAGGAAATGTGTTCTTCTTCCTCTCAAAATACTTTCCACATCCATCGTCGCTCTCTCTCTATTCTCTCTCTTACAGCGTTGCTACAGTACATCGCCTCCCCCCTCTGTCAGGTGAAGACTGTCCATCAGAGCTTCCATAATGAAAAGTGAGCTCTCCTTCTCACCTTCCACCCGTCTCTCTCTCGCCCCCTTTCTTTTCCTGCCGTCAGCTGCTGTCTCTTCCAACTTGCCTCCTCTTATTTCTCCATTCCAACACACTCTCTTTCTTTGCAAAGTCACAGTCAAAGTCAACAGTGTACAGTGGGTGAGTTAAGGACAGCTTCATGGAATAGGGTAACAACACAAGGCCTGTTTTTGCTGATGGGGTGTTTTTGATAGCCTTGGGGGCATTAACGATGTCAAGATAGTGCAGTATGTAGATTTGGTGAGCCTTAAAGTACCTGGTTTAGATTTTAATGCTTGAGGGTTGATCACTAAAGACTAAAACACAAGATCCTATGGAGACAATCTACATGTAGAAACCCAAAGTGGTCTGTTTAGCCCATTTCTGAACGTTAAGTGCTGCTCTCAGCCCCAGTGCCGAAAACCTGCAGTACCCCCAAACTACCTCCCAAAATTCAAATGACTGCAGTAGTGCTCCCTCTGCTGCAGGCCAGAGCAATCACCCAAAGCTGACAGTCCTGTCAGAAGGCCACGGCACCAGCTCTGCAGCACACCTGCATTTATAACGGAAGTAGGATTACAATGCTGATTATTTTCATATTAATTAATTTTTCATTTATGTTTTGATTATGTGCTTCGTTTATAAATATATCAGGACTAAAACCTCACGGCACAAGAACAGTTTCTTCCCATCTGCAGCTGGCCTCATCAACAAGAGGCCCAGGACCCATATTGACACTGAGTCTATACCCCCCCCCCCCCCACACACACACACACACACACACCATTTGGGACATCTTTTGGTTTACCATCTTGCACATTGCAAATATTCTGTATACTTCATACTGTACTTTTGCACATCCCTGCACAAAACTGTACAGCTCTTTCATTTAAATAAATCATATAGTACATTTTTCTATAATATTTTCTCACATTTTATTGTCAAGTTTATATTTTATATTTATGCTTCTTGACTTGCAGTACTCGCTTTATCTTTCTTTATATTTTCTACTTACTATGTTTATTGTTATGCACCAATATACCCAGGCAAATTCCTTGCACGCAATAAAATAAATATTTTAAATTGTGAAAATTGTCCGCACTGAGTCCAAAGTGAAGTCTTCTTCACACAATCCAAAACCCTAAAATTCTGAATTTACAATATAAAACAGAGAAAAGCAGCCTATCCTTACATTTGAAAAACTGGAAAAAGCATGTCTGACCGTTTTTCTGGATAAATTACTTAAAATATTAATCAAATATCAACTTTTTTCTGTCGATCCTCTAACCAATTAACAGACTAATCATTTCAGTGCTGCAACAATTTCTTTGTCCCCCGTGTTTTTTGCTTTCCTGTCCACTTGTTTCCATACTATATGAAAGAAGTAAGAAGTAAGTAAGAAGAAATGTAAATGTATGTAAAAAGGCAGTTATCATTAATCAGTCAGTGATCAGTTAAGGTCAAATTGTTGTCATTGTTATTACTTTATCAGTGTTTTGATTGATTGATTGATTGATTGATTGATTGATTGATTGATTGGAATTTGGGATTACACATTAATAAAAGGAAGAAAAAAGAAGCTCATGTTTTTTGATTTTGTATCAAGCCATGGGCCTTTCTTAGCCAAGACATAAAATGTGTGTGTGACAGGTGAAAGGTGAGGCTTGACATGTACAGCGTCTTCATTCCTAATCATTGTCACTCTTCTATACCATTTTCCAGGCCAGTGGTGGACAGATAGATAGATAATCATGTCCCAAGAGAAACACGCAACACACAAACACACAGGTAGATCTGTATTTCATGTGCACTCATACACACACAAAGGAGAAGTGACCTTCTTGTGAATCTCACCTTTCCTGCTGCAGAGGCTCCTTTGTCCACTGAGAAGCTGCAGAGAAACAGGTGAAAAGGACAAATTAATCGCTGGGGGACACTTTAAGAGTGATTTAACAGTTAATAGTGAACAGCTTATTTCACCAATTTTCTATCTGAAACATTGTCCTCTCTCTCAAACACACGCACACACACATACATTTTGGAGCTAGCAATGGAAAAGAGGATTTAAAATATCTTGACTGACAGCTTTTCATCTTTTTGAATATATTTCACATTTATCACAGGCTGATAAACGCACAGTACCACAGATTTTTAAATCTTCGTCATGGCTTTCATGTTCTTTATAGATGTGGCAGAAACTGCTGCACGGAAAGCCGTTTTCACAGGAAACGTGAAGTGTGCATGTCTTCCAGTCAGGGCTTCTCAATACATTTTAAAGCACAGACATCAAAATGCATGTCACAAACACCCACACCAACACAATCTCTCTCTCTCTGCAAAAATTAAAGCAAGTGTTTTGAAACGTGTCATTTTTTCAGGCCCATATTCCTGCCCGAGTGAAATGACTCGAGTAGATGTCTTTACATCCTAAAGTGCCCACAAAGTAATAGGCTTTAAATCCATGAGTAAACCCGACAACTCAAAGAGCCGCCTTCGGGGCCAGAAATAATGACAAATACATAATTTAATATAATTAAACTGAAAAATACTGCAGTCCCACCTGCAAGGGCACGTTAAACTCAGCATGGAGACCTGTTTTGGGATTCAAATTCAATTAGCTCTGTTGACTTTGGAGACCAACTCAGCTGCCTATTCTCTCTTCCTACTGATTTTTCAAATGTCTCCTCCCTGGCTGCTCTCTTTGCACTGCCAGATAATTGGCAGTGCAAAGATAATAAATGAAATCCTGTGTGCAGCACTGTAATCTCACTGATTTAAAATATGCAACATGGTAATGACACAAGCTGAAGAAAGCTAATTCTGTAGTAAAACATTATTACAGACCAACTCCTTGTGTATTTTTTTTTTTTTTTTAATTTAAAATGATCCAAAATGTGAAATAAATCTGGGGACTATTTATTCATGAAAGTTTATGAATGCAACATGGTAAAGACACAAATTAGTTGGTAAAACGTTATTTTAGGGCAGCACAGCAGCTAACATTTCAAATCTTAATTTAGTTTTTCCTTTTTAGATTACTAAAAATGATCAAAATTGTGTAAATAGGAGTGACATTTTAAGTCCAAATGAAACAAAAAAAACATGCTGTTGTTTCAGCTACGTCTTAATGTTCTTGCAGAGAGACACCAGAGTGAAACAAATGGATTCATACTGAGAACAACCATCTGTCTCCACTGTTAAGCTGCGTTGCCTCTGTAAGAAACACTACAACAACCATGACAGAACATCTCAGGGGGGGATTCGACCAGAAATTCATTGTCGTTGTAAATGTTAAATACCTTTTATGGCCCTGTTTGTTTTGGAGAATCAGAGAGTCATTACAAGTTCTGAGTTGTCGGGCTGACGGGCTGTGTGTTATCGAGCTGATGAGAAAATTAGTCTGGCATTTACATCAGACTTTAATTTGGTTGTTGGGAATCACATTTATTCCCAGGCATGGGCTGCAGATAAGTTGCTCAGGTGTGGCATTTTGAGAGGGGCTCTGGCATTTTTCCAACACAGCTGTATATTGCTTTTTTTTTTATTCTGCAAAAAGGAGCGAATGTTCCAAGAGTTCTCCCATCTGAGAGACAGACGTCTGATCACATTAGGCAGTTAAAGACTGTGGCATCTACTTTAGGAGGAGAGGATGTTTTGTTCTCTTCATTATCTCTGTGAAGATAATCTTTTTTTCTGCTGCACTGCTCTCAAGTCCCAAGCTTCTTTCTTGTGCCAGTTTTCATCACTGAAACTAGCGTAGTTTCACTTTAGTTTAATTGGTTAAAAAAAAAGAAGAGTAAAGGATAAAATCTTCTGTGTTCGGTGATTTTTGGTGGTTAAACAAGTCAAATTAGATTACTGTGACCCACAGACACTGTATAAATAAAATGTGACACTCTATATTGTGTTAATAAGGTGACTAATGATAGTTCTTCACTTGTTGGAAACTCCAATTGCATTTGAACGTCTCTATGTTACCTGCAACAAGGCAGACAGACGTAAATAATCAGACTTATTGATCTAATAAAAATGATCAATGTTGAAAAGCTCACTAAAAAGCCCAACAGTTAAATGAAAAATTTACAGGTTAAAAACCTATCTACCGGTATATGCAGTTGGGGTTGCCAGGCAACCAGCAGAGATTCCAGGAAGAAAGAAGAAATAGTCCAGCGTGTAAGTCCTCGTAAAAGCACAACGTGTTGTTTTTACACTTTGGTTTTTGTATGAATTAAACTAAAAAAGTTAGTTAATAACGTCTTAAGTAGTGAGCTTTAGACGTGTTGGTAGGCGGATTTTGTTACTGTTGGACAGAGCCAGGCTACCTGTTTCCCCCTGCTTTCAGTCTGTATGCTAAGCTAAGCTAACCATCTCCTGGCTCCAGCGTCCTGTTTAGAGTACAGCCATGAGAGTGGAATCAATCTACTCATCTAACTCTTGGCAAGAAAGCAAATATGCGTTCTTTCCTAAAAAGTTGAACTATTCTTTTTAATTTCCTCTGACTTGATTTGGGTTAGGTTTATTTTTATTAATGAATTTTTCTTTTTACCCCCTATGTGACAGTATTTTGAAAAACAAAATCCATTTTCATTTTCACTGCCACTGTGTGTTGTCTTTTTGTTCATTACTTTTCATTCATTTTGTTGCATGTGCTTTCATGTGCTGTAACTGTTTTTAAATTATATCTGTGGGTATTTGCTGGTTGATAATAACTAATAAGAATTAATAACTAAAATAAATGTAATTTGATATTTTGATTTCTCAGAATGTAATTATACTGTTGTGATATCTTAGTTATTAATAAACTGTAAATTCTGCCATTAACAAGAAATCTAGATTTATTTATTTCACAGAAAATGTAGTATTAGCATCTACAAATAAGTAACAGTAACAGTACTCTGTTTGGGTATTTATAAGAGGGCTTGGACCAGATTTTTCAAAACTCACCCTGCCATGCTGCTGTTGGCGGAGCTCTCTGCGATCTGCGAGCTGGCGATCCACTTGGTCTCACCCACCACTGTCCTGGCATGCGGCAGGCGGCCCACATCTTTCACCGTCATCATCAGGTGCCGCGACGACTTCAGAACCCTGACAGCTTCGTCATGCGGGATGCTCAGGAAGCTGCGGCCATTCACCTCCAAGATCTGGTCGCCGACCTGAGGGGAGGGGAGGGAACACAGAGGCGTGGCGGGGGGGACTGAGCAAGGCGGCGAGGGTGGACCAGGCAGACACTGTCACATGCACAGGATCATAGGTCAAAGGTCAGAGAGAAGTAACGTAACAGATGGAGGTGGTGGAGGTGTATATAATGTTAATGGATCAGAGCGAGAAAATTAGGTTGTAGATATCTTGTTAAAAGTTGTGACTTCCTCAGGTTGGGCAGCGAACAGAAATGATTACACAAAGTATCCTCTGCTCACTGGCAGGTTCAAGACCAGAACTGTTTAATATGTAATTGAAAAGGCAGTAATATGTAATTTCACATTCCATCAAAGGGCTGAGCCTGGAGGCAGCGGCAGAAAGAGCATAATGATGTCCATACTAAACACCACCTTGGACCGTACCTCCTGTCTCCTATAATGAGCTGATGTATTGTAGCTTTAACTGCGAGGTCAACCCTCTGAGGTGTGGCAGGGACCCTCATCTGTGCTGAATGAAGCTGAAACATCATCTCAACCTCAAATTGCACTCTTCCTACTTACTTGATCTGCCACACTTGGCTTTACCTCACTGCTACCAGTCATGATACACATGATAAACAGTTTGTATGCTGCAACAGAAGTGCAATGAAGTCTTGAATTTCAACCTCTGCCCAGTTCAGACCAATGATTCGCAACGAGACAAGTTGAAACTTGCAATTACTTGCAATGCGCCGGTCTGCAAAGTTCTGAAACATGCCAGTTTACACCAATGCGACTAGACGAGACAGTGTATTGTTTCCATAGCAACGACTCTCTGTACTTCCGTTCTAACTGCCGGCTTTTCAGGCTTTTTCTGTAGCTGGATATAACTTGTAGCATCTTAAAACATGACTGAGGATAGTGATAGTGAGTTACTTGCTACAGTTGCATTTCTAGTATTGATGAAACGGTGAAAACATAAAGAAACGAGAGGGTCGAGATGACCAGCTGACTTCACTACAAGCTGATTGGCTGTTAAAACAAGTGACGTGACTTACGTTCTAAAACCAGCCGCTGGCGATTTGACAAGCTGAGTCCCAGGCGACGCCATCAGCCGGCTCGAGTCGAGTTGAGACGGGCCAGTTCACACCACTGCAACTTTTCCCTGCGACGTTCTAAAACGGTTTTGTCTCGTTGCAAGTCTTTGGTCTGAACTGGGCTTTATATTACAAGTGACCAACAGAGTGAAAGTCACAGTGCAGGCACAGTGTTAACAAATAGTCATTTGTCCCCCAAATAGAAAGAAATGCTCTGGGTAAAGAAAATAATGTCAGGTAGTTTGGTCATCTTACGGTCTTACACTGACTCTATTAACTTTATCTGTCACCATTACTGTGTAATAAATTAGTCACCTAGGACGGGCTCACCACTTCCCCTTTACAAAACAGCACAGAGTCACTGGTCTTGTAAATTACTCTGTCTGGCATTTAGACTTGATGTAGTGTTTAGCATTTTTTAAAAAGTTCCCAAATGTCCCTTTCTGTCTCTTTGTTTTATTCCCATTTTACTCTGGTCAGCCAACCGAACCTCACAATCACTTCAATGTTCTCTCAGAGCAGCAGCCAGTGCAAGTTAGAGATTAAAGACATTCTGAATCTCATACGTTTCAGTTTCTTGGGTGTTTTCCAACAACCTGAGGTGACCCAACACCATATCTGTTACTGCTAATGCACAGCAGCACCGATACAGCACATCTGAGGCAGCTGAGGACGTTCTCCACATAAACCTCTACCTTTATCAGCTTCTACAATGGCACAATTTGTAATAACATGTAGTAGGGCCATTTGATTGCAAATGGACACATAATCAAAACTGTATAGAAATGCAATCAATCAATCAATGCTAACAAGCACCATTGCAGTGAGAACACTGTGTGCTGTCAGACTAAGCTGAAGCCTGAGGGATGAGAGACAGATTTTAAAACAGATTACAAGCTGTTTGTTCCAGCTGTTTGCATTACAAAAAGGCACGAAAAACAGTCAATAACCTGCTTCTTATGGACTTTTTACAGTGTTTGACAAACCTGGAGCTCAGTTTATTGTGAGCTCAGTTCGGTTTATCTCAGTTTCACTTGAATTTGGCACAGCTAGAGTGCACACATGGCTACGAAACCTACACAAAAGAAGCAGACACACGAACACACCACCATTTTTCTTCTGTCTGTTACCTGAAGAGAAATGGCACTCTGACCTCAGAGTGTTCGTGAAAACCATTATATAATCATATATTTTTGTATTGTTCCCAAAAAGGTTGTAGTGTTGTTTGTGTATAGTAACAGACAGCAGTCTCCAAACTATGTTCAGTAAATGTGTGAGCAGTTATGGTGGACAATTTTTAAGCAAATGTCCAAAATTTCAGGAAAATAAATTGTAAATGAATTGTGAATACTGTATTAATCTTCCTAAGAATTTCTTTATTATTGTAATGGTTCGGCACAGATCGATTAAGTTATTTGTGTTCTCTTCGTCATTTTAAGGAGCAACAAAAAAACTTGTCTGCATTATTTAACACAAAAGTAGATATCCACACACACACACACACACACACACACACACACACACACACACACACACACACATATGCTCAGTACGTATTTCCATAAACTACAGTAGCTTCGGAAAGTATTCAGACCCCATCGTTTTGTCCATACTTTATCATGTTATAATTTTATTCAATATTAAAGTTACTTTTTTGGCAATTAATTCTACACAAAATACCCCACAATGACATAGCAAAAACATGTTTTTAGAAATATTTGCAAGTTTATTAAAAATAATTTAAAAAAAGAAATAATTATATAAATATTCAGAGTCTTTGCTATGGCACTCCAGATTGAGCTCAGGTGCATCCTGTTTGCGCTGATTATCCTTGAGATAATCTCGAGAACTTGATAGGCCCTTTTCACAGCAGACATTTTGACTCTTCATGGTAGGAAAAGCACAGGTGTTACTAATAACATTAACGATGGCCCTGTTCTAATTAAGTGTCCCACTGAGACATGATGGTGTGACAATGAGCCAGCATGCATAATACTAGGGCTGTGTCCGAAATCACTCCCCATTTACTATGTAGTCAACAAGATAATGTCCTTAAATGGCCCAATCCAAGCCCAGACTTGAACATCATATTACATCTGTAATGGGACCTGGGGATGGGTGCTCACAAACGCCCCCATCCAATATGAGTGAGCTTGTGAGGATCTGCAGGGAAAAATGGGAGAAACTGCCCAAATTCAGGTGCGTAAATCTTGCAGAGACTTACCGAAGAAGACTTGAGGCTGCAAATGCTGCCAAAGGTGCTGTACCGAAAGAAAGGCACTAAATAATACTTGTAAATAAATAATAAATGTAAATGGGGATTTCAGTTTTTGATTAATGCCATCAGAATATTTCATTGCTGCTTCCCACCCAAGATGACAGAAGACATGTTGACATGTCACATTAGGAAAAAAAATGAACGCTTCAGTTTCAGGATCCTGGTATTGTGCATGCTGGCTCACTGTCACGCTGTCATGACTTACTGGGACGCTTTGATAGAGCAGAGCCATCGTTAATGTTACTAGTAACACCTGTGCTTTTTCTACTTTTTTCCTTCAAGTCAAAATGTCTGCTGTGAAAAAGGCCTATTAGTTGCTATGGTGATAGGGAGAGGGGTGATATGCAACAAGGCCTCTGGTCTGGAATCAAACAGTTAAATAAAGCCCACTGTTTTTATTCTTTATTTTTTGGGCTTTATGGTCGAGTCTGTTTTGACTTTTCTTAAGTTGATTTATGCACAAATTAAAAATGTAAATAAATTTGGCTGGATACCTAGTGACATATACTGTATTTGTGACATGGTATTGTTTACCCTTTTACATCTTTTCTATGTAAGGTCCACATTATATTCTCGCCTGCACTAATGTATCAGTCCTGTAGTTTGTTAAAGCACTGCTGTGTGTCAGCACCACTTAATCAAGTCAGATTGTTTGCACCTGTTGTATTTGACAAATGAATGGAACTTTGATTCCGATTGTAATTACACGCTAATTAAGTTTTATGACCCTGTGAGCCTCATTCAAAACCACACTGTTAATTACACAGAAACCAATTAGAGAATGCCAATATACTGTATTAATCTTCCTAAGAATTTCTTTATTATTGTAATGGTTCGGCACAGATTGATCAATATTTTGGAACAAGTTATTCGTGTTCTCTTTGATCATGTTAAGGAGCAACAAGAAATCTTGTCTGCATTATTTAACACAAAACACTAACGACCACACTGTGCATGTAAACACAGTAGATATCTACACACACACATGCACACACACACACACACACACACTGCTTTATGTGGTTAAAATTGAGACACTTGACTGTGCTGCTGCATCTCCTAGTGTCATGAAGTTGCCACTGATGTCTTTCCTTTCCTTTCACTATCTCTCTTCCTCTCCTTCCCTCTCTCTCTTCTCATTATTCTGCTCCTCCACGCTCCCTCCTCTCCCTCATTATACCTCTATTTGAGAGTAGATGGGCCCTGTCCTGAGTCACAAGCACTTCATTTTTTGTGATCAATCTGCGTCACACCGGAGGTGCCGCCGCCGCAGCGCTGCATTCTGGGCAATTAAACAACAACCAGTGGCAAAGATGTTTGCGATTAAAGCTCTAATCAATGCTGCTGTTTAATAAGAACACATTCTTGATTCTTGAGAGGAAAACAAATCAGGCGGCAGGCTGTTCGACTGACCACAGTGAAATGCCACACACTCTGAAAACACTACTGAAACTTCCAATTATAAACCCTATATGTCCAAAATGATTCTCCCTGTGGCTGTGAACACACACCTGCATGTGACTGATGATTCACCAGGAGCAGGAAAGAGGCAGCAGAAGTGTGTAGAGAAAAGTTTCTGTGGTTTCGTAGTGACTCTACGGACTAATCCATGGACATAAGTAGAAGTAAACAAGCTGCCATTACTGTGGTGGCATCTCACTTGTCATATGTAAAGGACTGTAAAAGCTTTTCTACAGCCAGTAAAGCCTGATACATGTTGAAATCTAGTCATTAAAATGCTGCTTAAAAGTACAAGGCTGGCGGTATTCTGTATTTTTCTCACTGTTTGCAAATCACACAAAAAGACCAAAATAATGTAACAACAAGTATTGTCTGTATAGTCAGAGCCTTAGAGCTTATTCCTCTGTGCCATAGAGCTCCATTGTTGTTGAGTCACACTGTTGCACTGGCTGACATGTTCCTTCATTACCATAAAAACACACACTGTAGTTTATTTTGATCAATCCCACATACATCGTACTGCTGCTGGAAATACTCCCTGGAGCACCTGACGTTTTATTCCGCATCTGAAAACAGTCCTTACAAATGCCCTATTCACTATTCTGCAAATACACCTTTTCCTCAGTGAGTTGCAGCCATTTATTGGATATTGTCCTGGGCATTTTTCTCAGGAGACACTGTGACAATATATACATTTTGGTGCTGTCTTTATATTTTGGTCGATATCACCTCTGAGAGTAAATATCAAAGTGGTATATATCATTGGAAAATAGACAACCTAATCTGTTGATATATTTGCACATCACAGTGCACCACTTACAATCATTCTGTCTCCACTGTGCTGCCTTACAAATAACCCTTAAAAGATTGACCCTTAGAAGATTGTCTCCATTTGTAGACAGATTTAAATGCAAATTTCCACTATGGTCCATGATTTCGTTTCCACTCAAGTGAGCCAGCAAGCTTCTGTTTCCGTATCACGTGATCGCACGCACTGTAAATCAGCCCTGACTGTCATAAATGCACCATTCAAGTTGCCTCGGAAAGCTGAGAATCTCACGGTTCAGTAAAGCTTCTGTAAAGCTTGTCTCTATCATGGAGTCATGTGTCTCCATGAAATGCTTCATCTGACCATTAGCAAAGAAAATAATTCCACTTTTACAACTTATTTTGGATTTCCTCTGATTACAAAGCAAAAAATCATGGATTGCAAGTTTGTTGATTTAAAATCGTATGCAGCAAATTAAGTCTGAAAACTAATGCTACCTAAAGCCCTATTCGCATGGGTCTAGTATTACCAGGGGACCTCATGTGATTTAGAAATGACCCCCTCACGTCTGTGTTTCATGTGGTGCATTTGGACGGGATAAGTGAAGCCTGTATTTTACTCATATTTACTGACATTATCCCCCATATATGATGTCAAGGCTCTGCGTAACATCCACTCAACGACAACAGCTGCTAAGAAGAAAAACAGGCACTGTACACACAAAGAGACACTCTCAAGTTTAATTGCTGTGTGTGGTGAACCATGTTACCAAAAGCAATTTGATCAAATGGTGCACAACCACCGCATATGGGAAAATATTCACAAAGACCTCTTGCTCCGGTGCCCGTCTGTAGCGGACTTCAGATGCTGTCAAAACTTTCATTCATAATTGCCAACGCAGAAAGAGGCAGAAAAAAGGTGTGGAGAAAACAAAGAATGTTCCAAAAATAAAAAAAGCAACCCCAAATCACAGAGATGCTGATTTGCACTGTACTAATATTATAACAGGACCTCTGTGTTTGGCGAAATATGGTAGGTAATTTGCGGTGGAATTTTTACTTACGGACATGGCAGATTCGCATGGGATTAAGATCACAGACCACCTCCGCAATGATTACAAATTACTAGAGGTCCTCAGGTAATACTAGTCCAGGCTGCAAAGTACTTTATACAGCACTTTCACATCCATCCTGCCAATGTTGGTCAGTTTTTTCCACCCAAATCTAAAGTCTTAACGCTTTCAGACTAATATTAACATCCACATTCCCAAAGGCTGCTTTCATTCATCTGACCAAGATCAATTCAGCCATCTACTTTGCAAAGTCAGTGAGCCTGAATTTCTCTGGACTATGCCGCTGCAGTGATGGCAGCATCACTAGAGAGTGCAACACATTAATCAGATGGCAGATTAGTCTATAGGCTTTGCAACATAATAACACAAATAAACTTGTAATATAATGATAACTACAAAATAATCTGTAATATAAATTACAGAGTGACTAACAAAGAGGAAGTAAAAAGACTAAGCCAAAAAACTACAGAACCACTTATACTCAATCTCTGTCTCCACTGTGCTGCCTTACAAATAATTCTTAAAAGAAGAAGATTGTCTCCATTATGTAGACAGATTTAAATGCAAATTGAAATGCATGACTTGGCAAGTGGTAAGTGATGAATTATATCCCCTGTCTTCTTCTGCTCACACTAATTGCTCCCAAAAAAAACAAAAAAAAATTGTGGTTCAGCTCTCTTTTCTTTCTGCTTTTACGAGATGACTTTGTGGTCACAGGAAAATGGTGGCCCTGATGCCTGTTGTCCTTAACAACGGTTGGTTACCTTTGATCAGCTGCAGGAATTAGACTTTATAGAGAAAACACTTGTTTCTAATTCATGCTAAGTGTCAGTTAAATCATTTATCCAGACACCGTAAATATAGTATGGTTAAACAATGCAACCACCACTCTAAACCAGTGCACAAAGTATATTAAACTGGACATGCAGTAGCAATACTGATAATTTGTCAGTTAACTCTCACTGGGAAATTAGATTACAAGCTACTATTGAACAAGCCACCCTTGGGTTTTCCTTTTCTAAGTAGCCCTGGCAAATAAATGGTAAATAACACAGTCTGATACATCTTGAAATAAAAAAAACAATAGATTAATTGCAGAAAATTGGAGAAAAAACATTGCACTCACTGAAGTTCAGTCTGAAAAAGACCGTCTTTAGATGCTACATATACACAGCAGCAACTTTCAGCAGAAAACAAATAAACAACAACAAACTTCTACGCTTTAGGTTTAGGATTTCAGTTTTAAGTTAATTTTTTTTTCTGAAAAAAACATGGTGTGAAACATGCAAAATCCAGCACATTAGTTTTGTTTTCAACAGAAGAAGTGACCCGAAAAGCTGACCAACATTCCCATCGATTTCTAAATAGTGGAGCACAGAGAGCGACTCCCTCTGGTAAATGATCTTTGGATTTTAGCAAACTCCACCTCTCAGATGGATAGATGAGGTACTTTAACGTTTTGGAATACAGATTGAAACATGACAGATCCTATGTGTTTACGTATCTACATCAGTATTGCATAAATCCCAATGTGTCTTAGACAGAACAAACGTGGACCCTGATATCTGTTTGAAACAGAGCAGTGATGGAAGACAGAAGAGGCGAGCAGACAGGCTATTACGCTCCCTTTGAATTGTCCTACTTTAGCCGTTTGATCAGGACTATTGTCAAAGATTCTTCTGACATTATCAGAGCTCTGTGATGAACAGTCTGGGTCAGACAGCTCAGGGCTGAATGGTGGCGGACACACAGAGCCCAGAGATAGAGGGATAAAGTGGCAGCTTCGGACCACTGATCCCTAAAGCTACACTAAGAACAGTGAAGCTGTTTTATCTGGTCCTTTGGCACTTCTTTCACTTTAATGCTTCCTTTTCTCCAGCTCCCTCTTGTGTGTGTGTGTGTGTGTGTGTGTGTGTGTGTGTGTGTGTGTGTGTGTGTGTGTGTGTGTGTGTGTGTGTGTGTATCATGCTTATCATGCTGTATCCAGATATATCCAGATGATATCTGTCTGGATCTGGTTCAGAGAAACTGCAGCTCATACTCAGAATATGCCTCAAATGTATCTGCATGTTAACAGATTTTGCTGCTGAAGTTATTTTGCGTCATAACTTGTTTAAAGTATTTTCTAAAGCCAATCTTTTGATTTGTCTTTCTTGATTTTAGTGCAGCGAGCTGCTTTAATCTATTTTGTTTCAAAATTCTCAAAACAAGTTGATTTCTGTTCGACACAAGCTGAAATATTCTTGCTGCACTGCAAGATTCATTTTCATCCGTTTCATGAAAATAAGGTTTGTAGAAGTATGTAGGTTATACAGTAGAAAGAGATTATTGGATAGACATGTTTTGCAGTGAATAGTCTAATGAGACGTAGACAGTTGGGGAAAAAAAGTACAGATTGATTTTAACCCTAAAAAGTTAGCCACCCCGCCCACAAGCCATATCAGGACTAGGAGCTGTATTTTCCTTGCAACAATCAATGTCACATGCTCACAATGTACATGGCTCAATTTGCAGTTCCTGTTACTGTGAAAAAACAGTACCTTGTACCTGTTAAACCCTCAAACGTTTCTGCAGCAAATTCTGATAGAAATTGGAGCAGTTATTAGTTTGAAGAGATCTTTAATCTACCTAGAATTTAGAGCCCTAAAGGTAGTCGAGCACTGGGCAGCTTTGACATTATATCTGATGTGCGTCATCCATCTGGAGTTATCTTTGCAGAGTAAAGCCCACACTGATGTTGACTGATGTAAATAGACATGTTCTGGGTTTTACGCAAAGTTGTTTTTTAAATAACACAGTAAACCATCTTTCTGGTCCAGCCTCTGAACTCAGGACTTTGATCTGACGAGACAGAATCTTTTTTCCACAGTCAGGGACTAATACTAAATATGTGGTGACTTGTGTCTCCAACCAGCTCTGAACAGTGATCATATCTGCTGCTCAATCATCCAAGACATGTTTTGTTTTTCTAGAAAAAGTGAGAAACACTGCATGGGCCTGTCTCTAATCGCTTAGCTCTCCTGACATTTCCCTCTGCTGCTTCTGTCCCTTGGCAGAGGGAGGAGAACAGCGGAGAGATTAGATATTGACTCCGTCCAACTGCTAGCTGCTAACTGATACCTTTGTCTTCTTAAATGGGCAGAACTTGTAATAGATTAGGGTTTGTAGATGAACCGTGGTGTCTTCCAAAATGAAAAGGGACGGACACATTGAGTGTGCCAAAGTCCAGACAAAAAATGTATCTTCAGTTTGAGACCTTCACTGGAAATGATTAAACTTTAATTAGATCCCTTGGCTCCCTTACCTTTCCTTTGCAACGCTCTTTACAGCTTTTAACAGATCTTTCTTGATTTCTTTTATTATTTTGGCAGTCTACCTTTCATTATAAATGATTTTCTCTTCCTGCTACCCATTCTCTCTCTAACCTATTTCCTCCTCTTCTACTCCTTCTGTCTTCCCTAATCTTCCCCTCCTCCTGCTCACCTTTTATATCTTCCTCCCACTCTTTCCTTTTATCCCTCTAATTATATTTCTTCTCCTTTGTCCTCTCCCTGCCTGACTCCCAAGCTCCACCGCAGTCATCCACCATCAGGGATTCCCCTCATCCATTAGCCCCTTCCGTAACACTTCCTCTAAAACTCCTGAATACTGATCATGCTGCATTTTGTGTTGCGTCCCATCTGAGTGAAGCAGACTAAGTTCACAAGTTACGGAGGTTCAGTTCATCCTCATACAGCAGAGTGTAGCAATGAGACAGAAAGCTGATATTGATTGTTTTCTGGTGCACTGATTCATGACCACGATCTTCAGGCTTCATGCTTTGTTAAAAAGGTCAGCACATTTTTCAAACTGACAAACACACTCCAGAAAGCAGATAAGTCACTGCTTTCAATAACATCTTATTCTTAGAAATTGTATGAATTACTTATCGCTCATGATATGTAATAATAAATGAAAAGAACCAGCGATATGTGACAGCTTTAAACTTTTTAAAGGTTAAGTCTTTATGCTAAGTAGAAACAAAGCTGTTACCTCTGGTAACCTTGTATCATAAAATGAAGCTATAATACTTAAACACTATACTTATATCCTTTTACAATTTAAGATATATTGTGATTATTGTTTGTTCTGGAACATTTTAGGTGGCAAAACCAGAAAAACCAATCATTAGTTAATAAGTCCTTTAAAAGGGCTGGTCAATAAAATGAATTAATTTTTTTGTATATGTACAATGTGTAAAACGTCTAGATCAGAGGTTTTCAAAGTGGGAGGCGGGCCTCCTCAGGGGGAGGCTCAGTGAATGGAAGTGAAAAAATATTCCATTAGTTATTACGTTAGTAATCAAAAGGAGATCACATAGAATAGCCTACATGTGTGTGATCTGGTCATAGAGATAGTTCAGAGATACAGTAGTCAGAGGACTGACCTTTTTTATGAACTCTAAAAAACCCTGGTCTAAAATGTTATTTTCAATCAAAAATAACATAAATGACATAACTAGATGGAGTCACAAAAGCCCCATAAACTGTGACGTAAATAGTTATTTGCTTTGGTCTATTTACATTTGTGCAGAAAAAAGATGATTAAAATCGTTATTCTGCCATATACTGCAATCGCTAAGTGACATTTAGGAAACCGGTTCAGTTTTTTCACTTCCATTCACTGAGCCTCCCCCTGAGGAGGCCCGCCTCCCACTTTGAAAACCTCTGATCTAGACGTTTTACACATTGTACATATTACCATATTTACCTCATAAAATTTCTTGCTTCATGTATATTTATCCTTAATCTTGAAACATATGAAACATTTAGGCTTTTAAAATTATGGAGTTTTGTTTCTTAAACTACAAGTATAACTGTTTGGTTGTATTGTAGTCCATTTCACCGTAGCTTTTTTGTGTTACATATTTGTACACACAGGGAAATAAGATACCCACAGTGTATGTTTATATGTTGATAAATGTCTTTGGAAAACTTTGCTCCTCTTTCAAAACAACTTGATCCGTGGAGCAGGAAGAACATCTTAATGATGCAATTCTGACAGCAGTGC
The DNA here is from genome assembly GCA_005408345.1 of Macquaria australasica. NCBI lineage: Eukaryota > Metazoa > Chordata > Actinopteri > Centrarchiformes > Percichthyidae > Macquaria > Macquaria australasica. Next base: position 1,318,591 of record SEMN01000106.1, read on the forward strand.
AGGCGCAGTGCAGCGAAACATGCTGAGTGAAATCTGAGTGTATAAGCCTGACTGGCTGATCCTGCCTGAGCATACTAATGACCCAACACACGTCCAGACTGCATCGAATAATCCCTCCACCACACTGATGTGTTAAACTGCATCATAGTGGCCCGAAGCTCAGATCAGTGTGAAGAGTGTCAGACCATGTGTATCAGACCAGCAGGAACTCTTTCTCCTGCTTGTCATCGAGCTTTAACAAACAATTCATGCTGGCAGGAAAATGGATCCCCATGAAAACAAATCCATTATATGAGCTAAAGTCTGTGGAGCTTCTTTTAGGGGTTTGAAAGCACAACAGATGCTCACAGATGTTTGGGTAACATCTGCTCTTAAACAGCGCTGCACTGGTGAGCCACTGATATATAGACGGAGATAGGTTTGCTTCAACTGACTTCTAACGAGGTGATCACTTTTTTAAATGATCAATTCCGTTTTTTAGTCAATAAAATATTTTGTCTGACCAACAGTCCCAAAGATATTCAGTTTACAATGATGTAACACAGAAAAACCTCACATTTTGCTTGATAAATGACTTAAACAATAAACACATTATTAAAGTGTTTGCATTGCCTGGTATGTCTCTTATGCTGTACCTGGTGAATTAACCTCTAATGTTGAATGATTTATTTTCCCAGATATGCACTCAGTAATCCGCAGTCAAGACACATTATGAGCCACTGCATATCTCCATGTTAGGTGCTCTAGCCCTAGTGATTCAAATGATTCATGATGTTTCCTTTGTCAGAACTGCCACTAGTGACTAATAATGTGGGTTCACCTTCATACTGACATGCACTGGTGTATTCTGGCCCTGTTAGTGGCATGGCTCTAGGGATGGTCAGGGAGGTCTGTCGGTTGGTCGCTTGCTCAGTCCACCACTTTGGTCCAGACTGAAATGTCTCAACAACTATTAGATGGACTGACATGACATTTTGTAAATACATTCATGGTCCCCAAAGGATAAATCTTACTGACTTTTGTGACCCTCTGACTTTTCCTCTAGCGCCACCATGAGGTTGACATTTGTGGTTTAGAGGGAAATATGTTGACAACTAATGGATGGATTACCACGAAATATGCTACATACATTCACGGTCCCTGGAGGATACATTCTAATGAGTGTGGTGATCCTCTGACCTTTCCTCTAGCACCACAATCAGGTCAAAGTTTTCATTTATTCACTGACATATCTCAACATCTACTGTACATGGACTGGCAAAAATGTACAGACATTCATTGTTCCTTGTGATGTATTCTGCTGTAGACTTGCAGACACCTATAGCCTGTAGTTCACATATCTTTTCTCTTTGCATTGCTCATGGAGACCTGCAAGGCTGCACTCCAAAAGGTTTCTTGAAATGAGAACAAAGCCTAAGAGAAATACATTTCCTCACCACAAAGGAGGAGACAGGTCAAGGAACAGTGGGTTGACATTAAAATAGAGCAGGAAGCGTGGAGGTCTTGGCCTTCAGTTCTGACAACTCAGGTTCAACTCCCAACTTGTTCAAACAAGTTCATGACTGAATGAAGTCTGGTTTTTAGCTAAATTTGTATTCTCTAAGAATGACTAAACCTTACAAGACCCTCAACCAAACTCTTAATGAGAGTTTTAGTAGTTTAGACCTCACCTAATAAGATCACAGACGAGTATGCTGATCACATACTTTGACTCGTAATCCTGTTAAACATTTCAAGAGATTCATTTCTTGGATCATTTAAAGCTGTGGCAAAGAGGGTCATAACATCATATTAATTTATGTGGGTTGTTTTCCTATCACTGGCCACTGAAACTGTAAATCTTTAGAAAAAACAAACCTGCCCAAGATTATAAAAAATAAAAGCAGGCTGATAATTTTGGTTTATTTGGTGGAAAAGCAACAACACGCATACAAAGGGAACAACAAGGACACAGCACCAGTGTAACAGATCATTTGGGGATAAAAAAAAAGTATGTTAAATCTACTGTTTTTAGATAAAATAAATTACACATGAGATCTGTAAGCTGCTTTCTGGCAGGGCCTGAGGCTCTAGATGATTTACTGAGTGTCTTGTTCCAGTAAACCATGCAGTAAACCTACATCATCTGTTCACTATCCACTCTATTTTGTTAGTTTTAACAAAAGGCGAGTCTGTACAACAAAGGTCCTTTACGATCCATTGAACAGTGAGCTCAGTGCTGCTGAAAGCTCAGTTCAGTCACACTTGCTGCTCAATCCGACAAACTATTATACTGAGAACATTTCAAGGTTTCTCTCTGTAAGAACGAATCACAACACAGTGGAGTGATAGTGACTTCTACCACAAATGTGGGTCAATCATAACCAATCAGTTTAAGAAATATGAGCTTTCTGGAAACATCTGTTGAAGTTAATTTAGGCCCTGAAAATCAATTTTCTTAATAAGCTCCTTACTGTGAGTGATGGAGCTCCACATGAATGCACTACTTTCTGTCAAAGTTCTGGTAATTTGGAGATTTCTGTGTTTTTTGTCTGTGCTCTTCTAACTGGTTTGAAGTGGGCGGGGCTCTGTAGGAAACGGGTGATGTCATGTACATATATCCACAAACAAATTTAGAATTTAACAACATTACAATCAGAATCAGATTCAGATGACAGGTTGGAGGGTTTTTTGCTTGTGTTATCAGGGAGATGCCACTGTCAGCCAAATCTAATCAAACCAAACCAGCACACTCCTGATGAAGCAGATTAGCTGAGTTTTTGAGTGCTGAACATTTATCTATTAACTACAGGTGGATTGTCTTTTTCAAACTTAAGCTTTGATTGTTGCTTATTTAGTCACAAATATTTAATGTTGTTTATACAAGTTGATTTGCAATCAAAATCAATTTTAAGATTTTTCACTTGTTTTCACTTCAATTCATGCTGATTTGTCCTCAGTCCTTTTTCCTTTTTTTTAAATTCTTTTTAAATTATTATGTATTCGTAGCATTTCCTGTATGTATACATAACTTCATTTCACATAGGTACTTGCATGACAAAGCACAGTAGACCTGTATTTAATGCAATAATAGCTCTGAGATTCTCTTCTGTGAAACATTTGCCTCGACACAGTGTAGTGACATACAGTTTTCATCATAATTACATACTTGCACTGGACTTAAGTCTGCAGAGCCATCTTTTGTCCATATTTAAATTTTTTTAGACTGCTCACAGACCTTAAAATTGTGTGTCATGAGTATTTACTTTTTAAGAAAAAATATGCATAAAAATAAAATGAATTCACTGGATTAAAACACATGCACACTACACTGAATTTGACTTAAATGAGAAAGCAGGGCACTTTAACAGGCAGGTTTGTGCTCTGATTCAAATGAGATACTCATGTGAATATTTTAAATAAACGTTTACTCCAAAATGAACATAAACACACCACAGTGCAGTGTCCAAACATACCAAAAACGGCCACAGAGGAGAGAAATGGATTCGAGTAAGCATTTGTTCCATCTGTGGTATTGGATACTGCCATGTGAGATGTGTGTGTGTGTGTATTGCTGTTAAGTTGGCAAACATGACCATCTGAGCAGAGTTACCGACAGTCACTGACACAGAAAATGTGCAGTTTGCATTTAACAAATGCACCGTCTCAAAATCCACAGAGCTTTTTCCATTTGTCTCTGTGCCATTTGTATGACAGAGCGGTTGCTGGGACTTTGTAGTCTGGGCCAACAGATACAATACAATTACTAGTATTTGGCTCAGTGGTGCGACTGATAATGTGGAGAGAGCTCTGCAGGAGCCACATTACAGAGAAACAGATGGGCTGTATTGCTGCTCGCTTCCTTAGCCTGACTCCGAATGTGACAGAACATCTGAGTGTGTATTCACACCACAGCAGGTGTGTGTGAGTGTGCAGTTGAGAGAATATAAAGGAAAAGTTTTATAGAAAATTCCCAGATTATGTATTTTTATGAACATAACAATAAAACTTTTATATTCAATGTGTCTATAAAATGTTCACTGTCAGTGATTGTCATTTGTTCACCCTTTATCAGCTTTTGATCATAATCCAAACAGCAATTATATTTCCTCCAAAATATATTTGCCAGTGCAAATTAGTTGTATACGTACATATTTTTTAGGAGGCAATGTTTGAAGGACAGCAATGACTGTTGAGCTGTGGAGAAAGAAGTTAGTGGAAGAGACTGACTGCTGAGGACCAAATTAAAAAAAAATGTGTTAAGCAACATTTTACACCAACATATTTTTAAGAGGGTTAGCACTGTGTTTATCCCTTTAAACCCCTGGTGTGTGGTGCTAACTTTGAAACTCAGAACAAAAAGGGTGAAATTCTGTGTTATTAGAGTCCAACAATAACCCAGCAAATTATCAGTGAGTGTTTATCAAGCATGCTGCGTGAACAGCGTGATGTTGTAACCCAGGCTAAAAGTTAAATGACTAAATAAGGCCAATCATTTTTCTCACTTCTCCTTTTAAATATTTTATTTCAGTTTAAAAACTATAAAATATAATTAAACAAAATTCCTCTACAAAGAAGGCAGCTCAGTGGGTTAAATATACTTTTTAAAAATTTGTAAAAAGTGCAGTACAGTTAAGAACAAAACAAAAACTAGAATAAAAAGCCTTAAACAGAGATAGTGAGAAGTGAGGGGAAAAAAAATACAAAGCAGAGAGTGAGCAGACTGGCATGTTTTTATGTGAAGAGCAGCAGTTGTTATTTACTCCTCAATGGTCCCTGGCGATTTGGGAAAATGAGGAAGCCCAGGTGCCTGTCAACAGGCCAGACTTTGATCAATGGGCCTCTGGGTAGCAATCACACTTTTCTGTTGTCTGTGTGGTCCGCAGTTGGTGCATTCGTATTTGAATCTCATGTTTATTAAAACAGGAAACAAAGAACTGCCTTTTTCTTTTCTTGCAGCACAGCAGGTTTACTGGTGTGGGCACACAGCCTTATATTTATAATAAGTAGAAATAAATGTCTCGCTTTGCCTTTAAAGTGCTTTCCAGCTGTGCAGCCAGAAATAGTCTAATGTGGAGCCCATTTCACTTCTGCAGCAGACACATGGAAGCAGCGTTTCTACTGTATGTGTACCTGCAGCCTGGGTGTACTACTGAAGCACAGGGCATTGATATTTTATATAGGCACTGTGTGGATCAGCATGTTTTCATGGTGTGTATATCAGTTTATGAATTGCAATCAAATGCTTGTTGCATTGTTTTAAATTAGTTTTAGCTAGTTGCTAATGCCTGTCCTTGGAGCAGGCGGGAGGCACAAACACTTGGGGTTTGGTGCTCAGTGGTGTTTGTTGCATTCTTTGAATTAGCATTCTTTATTCTTTACCAAGCTGCCGAGTTACTGCCATGAATATATATTTAACTATGACAGCTTATGTAGCATGGATGTTATTATATGCTTTCATTCTTTTAGAAAATTGGTTAAGTAAATGTGTTGACTAATTGGACACCTTTTCCACACGTAAATGATTTGAGTTTCCAAAGTTTCTCACATCAGAAGTCGACACCAAATTTATTTATTTATTTTTCTTAGGGACAACTCAAACGTACAGCAAATGGCTAGTTTGTTCGTTGTTTGAGCCATACTTATTTTAATCCTCAATTAAACTGACATAAAAATTATTTATGGTATGAAAGACTCAAACGCCCTGGGTAATACTTAAACTGTGAATGTTTGTACTGTCTGTATGTTTTAAAATGATGCTGCTGTTTGTTCTCCTGGGTTTTAATATTTCTGTCAATGTCTGTTAAATCCGGTCCTTCAACAGCAGCAGCACAGAGTTAAGAGAAGGTCCCCTCAAGGGACAATAAATCTCCTTTCCTCTTCCACTTTGGCAACATTACATTAGTCAAAGTTGTTCTTATCAGCAGCTATTTGACATGTAATTTCTAACAAATCCTGTTATAAGACTTTTTCATCTTCACATTTTTCTTTTTCGTTCCTCTTTAATCCATTTACTGTACAAACAAATTATGTAGGTAATCTCTTTATCAGCTACACCATTAGAGAATTACCATTATACTCCGTGCTTTATCATTATTCTGCAATCACAGCAAATAACACAGAAAAGAGATGCTGAATCTGCGAAGGTCACTGCTCCAGATATCACTGTATAAATTATTAAACCAATTATTAATACCTTCTTAAAGAAACTACCTGCCATGTGTTAAACTGACACTGTGATCCATCTGTAGTGCGGTTGTATGCAACTGTATGCAAATTACAGTAAGACACTATGGAATAGAGATGGAGCTCAACAAAATGTCACAAATAGTCATGTACGCTCATCTTTCACACATAAAATAACAGTCCATGCAGAAAAGCAAGTGTAGCTCTGAGAAACTGTGATACACCACAGTGCTTTGCCACTGTTTGTACATCACCTTTAACCTCCTATAATCAAAGAGTCAGGCGTATTCACACAAAACAAGGAAGTGCTGAGGTAAATGCGATGAGATGGTGGCCTTTGGCCCATATGGCAAAACAGATAATGCAGCACAGGTTGTGTAATTTCAACTGTTGGCTCTATGACAACATACAACCTAAATTCTATTTATGCTTTACACTTTATGTTACACATAACACACATGACCAAATAAAATAAAAACCAAAATGTTGCATTCACTAACCCAACTATAATTGATATTGTCATATGTATCAAATGACAATGTGAAAACAATCTGAACAAGCTGAATCTGCAGCTCCCCTCTGCTTTACAGAGCTTTAAAGTGAGTTTCAGCTCATTATTTAGCCGTCCGGCCCACAACTTCACTGTTTAGGTTCATTCTAACTGCTCTTATGGCATAGTTTTTGGCTGCAGAAGGCAGCCGTTTTCAGTGGAAACATTTTAAAACCCCACTCTACACTACCTGTACAGCACCAGACAGCAGGCAGACACAGTTAGCGATTAGCTTGTAACCATAGTGGAGCATTTACCCACTAAAGAGCCAGATATTTCCCTCAGGAGTTGGTGGAGACCAAAAGCAGAGCTAACAGAAAGTGAATATTAGACTAACATTCATCAGGTGGACAGAAACACGACTCCAAATGAATGATAATGTTGCTCCGTAACTGCTGGATGTGTTTAATTAAGCAAAATGTGCTAACAAGTTCGCTATATCAATGATGATATGTCAATGTTGTGTTCACTACTTGTTTCCACTGCCCCCAAGTGGCCAAAAACAATCAGTTATTGCAGATTTTAACATTAGAGGCAATCTGTTAGAAATAAAGACATGACAGGAGCACAAAGTGTAAATAACTTTCCAGTCAACAGACAATAAAAATAGCTTAATTTTGAATACAGTCATACTGTACATGGGAGAGGATGGTGGGAAACGATATTACCAAGTAGAGTTGCATTTAATGTTTCCTAGTTGTTCAGCATCATGCTACTTTTTATTTTATCCCTGTAATTTTTAGATTGGATTACCAACTACCTTTGGGGGGAGCTCAGAAATGCAGCCCTGGTAAATTTCCTCACTGAAAAGAGTATGTGGGTGTGTCAGTCCTAGATTCAACCGAAATGATCTGAGGAAAACACTCAATACCATTTATTGAGAAATGCTCTTTTTAAAATTACTTTTATGGCTTTTCTGCTTTATTAGACCGCTTACAGTGAAGTGAGGCAGAAAAGTTGGGCAAGAGGAAATGTAACAAAGCAACAAAAGGGTCCAGGTGAATTTCAAACCTATTGTGGCAGAGCCATCAGGACAGGCCAGACATTGCTATTTTGGATTCTGTTTTATACCCTTTTATCTTTTTCTATGAAATGGAAGTAAAGTGAATCGAACTGAGTTTTCTCCTGACCCTTTCAGTGGCTTGACACTGCTGGCTGTGTCTGGAAATGCTTTTCGACTGAGTAAAAGAAAAGTGAATAACTCTTGTTAACATCAAAAGCTGGTCAGCATCAAATATGATCAAAGATGATTCTTCAGTCTCTGACAACTTTTGTATTAGCTGAAAGAGCCTAAAGTTTGTTTTGAATCACCAAGTATTACCAGACCATATTTGCCTTGATTTAGTTTTTTTTTTAAAACTGCTACAACATCAAACACTTAATGTCATCATGGCTTTCTCAATAATGGCTTGGTTGAATTTCTGAATTTTTGTGGTAGGTACATTGTATTATGTCAGTGAAGTAGTGGAGATGCTGAATGTATGCATAATATGGCCAAAAGAAATAATTTAATAGAAAAAAGATGGGACCTAAAATCGAACCCTGAGGAACTCCAAGCATTATGTCTTCTGAGTGTGTTTTTCAAATTTGAATGGAGTTTTATTGTTGTTGTTGTTTTTTGTCTTCTTTTTGTTGTTGTTTTGTGTTTAGGTAGAATACATGAGATTTCAATTTCATTTCAGGATCCTGACTGTTTCAGACAATCAGTGGAGATGTGATTTTCAGGTCACACAAGGGCGCTAAATAAAACATTGTTCAAATTCATTATGTTGCAATAAAGCTTGTTCATTGTCTAGATGGCTAAAACAAGATCGTTTAAGCTATGTATTTTGGTCAGAGAGAAATACACACTTGCACACCTAAACCTTGTTGCTCGCCAAGTGCCTTTTTTGCCCTGATTTGTTTTGTGCTCTCTCAGCAGGATTGCTCTATCATCAGAGAGGATGGAAAATCACCTCTGTGCAAATTGAAAATATTTGGCCTTAATCCACCTATGTGTTTGGCACATTCTTTATTCAGTTAGACATGGTCCATGTGTATACACAGTTTGTGTGTGTGTGTGTGTGTGTGTGTGTGTGTGTGTGTGTGTGTGTGTGTGTGTTTGGATTTGGGTAAAAGAGAAAAAAGGAAAGAGTGACGCTGAATACATTTATTCCAACTTGCTGACTACAGCTAAATCTCCTTAATTAGAGTTTACCAAAAGGAAAAAGAACAAATTAAATACATTTTACAGAATTTGAATAGTGTCCAGTGTCCTCTCTGGTTACCTTCATGTGTTGACATCACAGTAAGCATGACCTTTTTCTCTCAGCTTTAATTAAATTAAACCGAATCAGGCAGATGTCAACAGAAGGGCACTGGGCTGGGCTGACCTTTTTCCTCCTTTGGATTGCAGTGAGTGGGCTGAAGTACAATATGGGGGAGTTTAGTGACTAGACAAACTCAGGCCTGGAGTCATCCAAACTTGCACGCACAAATGCATTTACACACATTTGAATGTGGACCTTAATTTAGTCAATTTTTGCCATTGTTTTGATCAAAGTTCCTTCCTGCTGCAGAGCTACATTAATGCTACACATTTGCCAAAATTGAACAACAAAGGTTTTTACGAGGCTTCCCGTCAAAAGGAGGCGGCGGCAGGAGAGCAAAGCGAGGTGGTAACATTTACACAGCTGAGCTTTCATTTTCTCTAAGACTGAAGGGCGAGGAAGTGACATCTCGGTGGTGTGATGATTATAGAACCCTGGGAGCGATATAAGCCATCCATCATAGTCATACTAGCCAGATAAAAAACAGTGTATAGACACAGACAGTGAAGACAGTCTGCTGCAGGGTAAAGGAGCTTAAGAGTAAGGACCAGCGTCGTGGACAGTGATGTGGAAGCATCTTCTCCTGCTGAGCACTGACAATCAGAGAAGTCTTTAGCTTGTACGAGTCTGTGCCTTGAGGATGTTTGTGACACTATTTAGGATGCACAATGGATCCCTGTGAGTTAAGGGTACTTAAATTCAGAGTCAGCTTCTTGGCTCTTTTCAGGATTACAAAAAAGTTAACTTAGAATAAAGAACAAAGTGGTTTATACTAAAGGTGAATAGATCACATTTATTGATTCTCTGGTAATCAGAGACTGTCCTCCCCAAAAATATGGCCAGATAGGTCGTCTGTGCAAGCAGCTTATTACGACCCATATTTACGTTTATTATTAGGGGCGATCTATAAAGAGCGCCAAAGTCCGCGTAGTGAGGAGGTCGAGGTAGATGGAAGTTACGTAAGTTAAGTTACGTAACTAATGTACTTATTTTAACCCAAACCATGATCTTTTCCTAAACCTAACCACATAGTTTTGGTGCCTTGACCTAAACAAACTGTGACCATTTCAGAACGTTAACTGTGTGTTTGTTATTGTTACCATGACGACGGCGGTCTGGTACGCCTATATGTCGTTTTGGGAGTCATTGACAAACGACCTTTTCTGTCGTTTAGGTTTGGGGACTTGTTGGGTAATTATAATGTCAAAGTTCCAAATACTATCATGGAATTACTCAATAATCTCTTTATATAAAAATTAAGAAATAAAAGGTTTAACATATAAGGACTTGTTGCTGATTCTTCAAGACTTTTATACCCAGTCACACATGGTCCCAAAAGGTGTTCAGCTGAGTCTCAAATGTGACAAAGACTGGGCCATAAAGCAAACAGGGTGATAAACTCAAAGATAACAGGATGAGAGAAAACAAGATACCAAAGACGAATCAGGTAGAAATACTTGGAGGGGCGGGACAGGCCTACTGACAGAAGGGGGGCAGAGTGACTTCCCCAGTCACTGAATAATATAATGAGTAATGTTGGTCATAAATCACAGTATAGAAACTGCCAAAAGTATGCCTACTGAAACAAGAAAAGTTGGATCACTTTAAGCACTGTATAATATTCCTATCATATCTCTGTATATCTGCTACAGTCTAGTAACTTACAATGACTTACCACTTACCACATTCTGGCATGACATTTCTAATATCACTTTAAAATATTAATTTAGTAACTTGTGATTTTTGCTCTGTTGTACGTTCTTTTGTAGCTACTCAACAGTGAGCTTATCATATTTCTTCTCATATGATATCAGTATAATATTATATGACATGGACTGTCAGTCTTTGCGTCTTGTTCAGAGTCTCTCCAGATAACGGGGAAGAGATTTATCTATATTTATTTATATTTATGACAGTCACAGGTGCTGCTGCAATAGCCAAAGCTGAACAGAGCGGGCAGAATATGCATAAAACACCCACATCATAATCACCACACCAGCCCTGCAGTGTTACTGGCCTTTATTACTTGTTTACCACAGAGAAACAAGAGGCCATGCAAGGCAATAATCAACAAGGTAATCTTCAAAACAGCAACATCACTCTAGAACCAAGGAGAGCGCACACATCTGACTTTATCAATAAACAAGATTTTACTCTGCAGCAAAAAAAAAAAAAAAAACATCCTCATAATTTGACTACAGTATGAAGAACATCAGCAGTAATGCTGGCCTTATCCCTTAAGATTAGCAGAACAGAACACCACACCATACTAGTTTTTCCGTTACTGTCAAGCTCGCAAACACAAAAAAACACACACACAAATTAAGTTAACTCCAAACAAACTAAAGACAAGTTAAGGGCACAGATTTATGTCAAATGTGTTCTGCAACTTATATAACCCTCCTCACTGATATCAAACTTAATTCATTAAAAATTAAGCATTTTCGAAAAATCTTTTCACTCAGTGTTTTAAAAATGAATTTAAAAAGACTAACAAGTCCACTAAAACAGAAAGGAAGAATGAGGGTCAAGGGGCCCCTTCAAAGGGTACCAGACAGACAACACTATAGGAACACCACAATGCCAAGAGACTAGAGAGGTACCGGAAGGAAGGCAGATGCATAGTTGACTGAAATTAAATCTAATATTAAATTCATGGGGGGAAAAAGGACAGAAGGGTGCTATTGAATACTTCCCAGAGGTTTACAGAGATGATCACTTTAACACATGATAACGCTAAACTAAGTGAGGGTAATGATGAGGGTAATGCTGATACAAGAAACACCTGTCTGACACTTCCATCATTTTCTGTTTCACAAACTGGCATAATACGGTGTTGCATAACCATTAGATGTCTACATATAGAAGGCCGTGCTTTGGAATCGAAATGTTTAGTGTCAAAGACATGTTTAACAGCAGCTTACACTGTCATGCACATACAGGTACATGACTGCACAGTCTGCTAGTCCTGCCACTCATCAAGCTCAGTTAGAAAAGTTCAGGATGTGTTCAGGCATTATACTTAGAAACGAAATTACACTAGGGAGAATGTATTCGTATTGAGTGAAGAGTGAACGGGAGGTGTAGTTTCCACAGACGGGCTTTTCAGTAAGGCTACAGCTGCTGATTGTTTTCATTATTGATTAAACAATTATCTTTTCGATTAATTGTTTAGTCTACAAAATGTCAGAAAATGGTAAAGAAAATGTACATCTCAATTTCCCAGAAGGTGACATTTAAAGTTTCTGGTTTTGGCTGACCAACAGTCCAAAACCCAAAGATATTGAAATCAAAATGATAAAAGAAAAAAGAGAAAAGAAGTTAATTGTCACATTTGAGAAGCTGGAACCAGTGAATGTTTAGAAGTTTTGCTTGATGAATGTCTTGAATGATTAATCGATTATCAATACTGTTGGCGATTGATTTTCTGTCGATCAGCTAGTCAATTCATTGACTAATCATTTCAGCACAGCAAATCAATTGTCTTTTTCAGAATGTTCAAATGACTCATGGTACCAATTTTGTTTTATTGTAGATTATGCACTATGCATTATCCACGAGCCTGATGAGAGGCAGTACTGTACCTCATTCTGTAAGTCCTTACTCATCTCAATAAATGTCTAATTTGGCAATATTTCACTATGAGGAATTTGCTTTGGGTAAGTAAAGTATATATATTCTCTTGCTCATCCCCCGAGACCAAACTCTTTTCACTGTCTGGTTAGGGTGCATACTCAGCCAGGCTTTGGCGCTGCAGCATTAGGCAGACGTTGAGGAAGTTGTTAAAGGCAGTGTTTAACAGGCATGACCACACAGGGATCATTCTGTACACAAGTTGTACAGTGTAATATGATCAAACACTATGGATCACCCCGTTACACACAATCCGATGTCCTTTTAGGAGGGGATGTGTCTAATCTGAGAGCAGTGCAGCTTATCTCCCTGCTGAGGGTTGAACCCTGGTCTCTGGAGGCAGCGGGTGGCTCATTATCCAAACAGAGTTTGCCTTTTGCCAGCGCAAATATAGAAACACTGACAACAAGGCATGCATAAATCAACATTAACATCACTTTAATGTTTTACACATTTTAAAATGTAGTTTTTATTTTATAATACAGCTGGGTAAACAGTTGTTTCTGCTCAGCAGATTCCCCATTAACTAGTTCAGCAACAAGGCAAACTGACAGCTTCATTTCATGACTGAAACTTATATCTTCTTCACTTTATATTAAAGAAATGTTACACAAAACATTATGTAGACTTAGTTTGTCCAACTTAACATACTTCCACTTCCACCCAATTATTTATTATTTACAGACTGGATATGAAATAACAACACACAACAAATCACCACATGAGCACCAGACAAATCTCCACTGTTAAGGCCAAAGTGGGAATCAATAATTCGATAGGCCAACAACAAACTTACAGAGGCTACAAACACTGCAGTTTGTGTGCATATTATGCAGAAAAACAAAAGAAATCTGATTACTTGTATATAGCTATTCTAGCTTTGAATCTAAACAATCTAAATTGCACTATTTCATTAACTTTGGTTGGTTCAAAGATGCAGAAGAAATAAGTCACATTTCTGTGTTGTAAGTCTCAACGAAGGGTTCATGCCCTCATTAAATGAGGGCCTTTCATACCAACTCCAAAATATTTCAAACATCATATCAACTTTTAAAATGAACATATGTGGCTTCTCTTCATACATATTGCAGGTGTCATGCAGGGAGTCGTCATCTTGCAACAATGAGTTATATATACAATTTTGTTCTGTAATTATAATTATATTTATTTGCATAGCCAGTGTTCATGTTGTGTGTCCAAAACAAACACGGTGCCCAAACTGCAGAGGACCTGGTGTGAAAAGTCCATTGATGTGGATTAAATACAGACTATGAATTTGTTTCATACTCGGTGTGGCATGGCCTTAACATTGCCAGGTTTAACAATAGCAGACATTTAGTTAGACATTTTCATTGGACCTATAGCTGAATAGGTTTTTGATTTTGTTGCACACATCCAATCAATATTAATTCCAGTGTATTTTCTAAATATCCTGAAGGAGGTTCTTAACGGCGCACATATTTTAATGATCTAGCCTTTGGCACTTATAAAGCCAGAAACATCAGTGACTGTGCTGCTGATGTCAACAGGGATGGTTTTATAGAATAATCATCTCCTTGGAGATATGATATATTCAGCAGGTATGTTCCTGACCCATTTTAATGGCCAGCTCAGCTCAGTATTTTAAATACCATGACCTGAGAGTTAGTATTTCTGTGTCTCACTTATTTTCTGCCTACCTGAGTGAGTGTGTGCACACACAATACAACTGTGTCTGTGCCTGAATGAGGGAGATTGTCTACGGATGTGCTCTCTCTGCTTCTCTTACTCTTCCTCGACCTCCACCTCCACCTCACTCTGTCGAGCCGGTGCCTGGCATTTGGCCCAGCAGGTAAAGCCAGGTGTCTACTGGAGCAACACTCTAAATCAACAAAAAGGGGTGAAACACATCGCACCAGGCAGGAAAATGTACTTTATTTAGATCTTTGTTTCCTACACTGAAACCTGGACTGAAGTATGAATGTGCTTGTCCTGGATTCTAGTATTTCCAAATACAAAATTCCACTCCAATTACTAAACTGCCAGGCACCAAAACAGAGAAAAGGGGAGGGGGGGAATTGTGGCCAAAGAAAGAAGCTATTTGAGCACTGAAAACACAGGCCTGACAGTTTCCAAAAACACATTCCTCAAAATGCACATCACAGCACAGCACCAGAAGCAGCGTTAAGTAGTTCATACATATGAAATACAGAAAAGAACTTGAGGGGTAAAAAAGCAGAAACATGAAAAGGAAGAAGAGCGCATGTCATATCTCAGGATGTTAAAGCCTTTTCTACCTCATTCTACCTCTTTTTAATAAGAAGCCTTTCTAGTTGCTAACAACACTCCACATCAAGATGCTATGCCGAGTGTGTGCGGCTGTGTGGGCCTTCTAATAGGTGTCTGTGTAATTGGCTGGTTGACAGGCTGATCACTAACAGGCATGAGATGAAGGGCTCGGGGGAGGAGGCGTCCATCCTCGCTCTCCTTCTGTTGCCATGTCACCGTGACAAACGCACATCTTTAAGCAAACCAACCAAAGCTGTGCACTCAAAGGATGGATACTTTACTACCTGGAAATGAAATGATCAGTGTGTACCCAGTTTAGATCTGGTGTGGTACATCCATCCTGCATTTTGAAACACGCAACTATAAGTCAGATGTGTTCAAGGACGCTGATAGAAGGGGTGCTGAGGGGGATGCAGCACCCCCTAAAATCAGGCATTATAAAAATCATCAGTAATTAAGAAAGTTTAAACTTGTTTTTCCCATTTCTTATTGGGATATAGGCTATTTGTGTTCTACACAAGTATCTGGGGTGGGAAAGAGGATTTACCTTGTTTTTATCCATTGATCATCACATGTATTAGTCAATTATTAGATTCCTTGCAATGCGGACTTGCAGCAGCTCTGAGCTTTTCCATCGTGCATGAACACATTTAGGTGTTTTAGAGGAAGTTTTACAAGTGGGAATCAATAATTCAACAGGCCAACAATGTCACACTAAATCAAAGTAACTAAAGACATCAGGGCAGTCCATACGGTAACTGTAATTACTGTTGCTGCACACTGACACGCATAGGTCATTTGTACATGTATATGATTTGGTTATAGTTCGATTACAAAATAGATCTGGTAACTAGAGATTCCTCTAAAATTTGGAGGTTTGGCAGTATAGAGTATTCATTTAACAATATCTAAAGAGAGAGAGAGAGAAATGCAAAAACGCTCAGCATCTAGTATGACGTCATTATATAGATTGAGTTTCTCTCAGGACCCCCAACTCTGACCTCTGACCTAGTCCTTATCATAATGACAAACAGCACCAAAAGACTGTACACAGATTTTTAGTCTTTCAATATCAGGAGGACACTGAAATGAGTTGTTTTTAATAGATACACTCTGTAATTTCGTTACAATGTCTATAATAGTTAACGTGACGCACCAGATGGTTACACAGAACCATCTGAGCAGTCGTCCTTGGAAACTGTTTGGAAAAGGGCAGGTTCTTTCAAAAAATACTTGGCAGGTGATTGGATGAACCATCTGTCTATCATGGGCTAGCTTTAACCAATCAGATCAACGAACCATATGACAAAGACGAAGCCAGTCGGGGGAAAAGCAAAAACATCTTTTCCATCGACAAAAGTCTTCAGTGGCATTTCTTTGCTCCTCAAAGCACGCTGATTTGTCCAAGTGCATAACTTGAAGCCTGGCAAGATGGATTCTCGGGTGATGTCACAAATCCAGCTGCCTTGCAAGGTAATATAATAGCAACCAAATCCCAAAATATCTCCCCAGCTCATTACTGATGTTTTGAAAATCAAGCATTCGTTCATTCATTTCTTCACCACCAACTGCCTCCTCTCACAGGATATACTACCATTATTCAGACATTCAGATGGTAAAAATCCAACATTGTTTACTTTTCAGGACTTGATGCCCAATTTAAAGTAAGTATAGTCACACCACAATTTATCCAACATATGTTACTTTCTACTTGTTCAAACAGCTTACAGCTATTCTTTTTGACAGCCCATATGGTGAAGAAGAAGGGGAATAGCAGATTGACAGAGAATACCCTAAAGCAGTCAGGAATTTGAATATTCAAATTAAAGAAAGTGGCATATTGGAATAATCACTGTGACAGAGTCACTGGAATCATTATTTTAAAGGATATTTCATCACTGGTCAGAGATGCCTGTGTTCCAGAGAGAGCAAACATTACATAAGAAGAGCAAATCTGATCCAACCAAGAATATATGCTGTCCCACATGTTAGTGAGATCTAATCATAGACAGGACCAGTCCTGATACGCCCTGATCCCTGATGGCTACACTTTTAATGTGCTACATTACATCCCCTCCAGCTGCTCTGTACCTGACCCTGTGCTCTGACACCCTTGTAAGGACAGCAGGTGAAGGGAATGTCTTCTCTCTCAGAAATCAATGCCTTTGTAAAATTAAAAATAAAAATTATAATAACTACAAAAGTTACATTTTCTGAAACAATTTAGGTGTGCATTAGCAAAAGTCCCTATCTTATTGCTAATAACTTGTGTTGTTAATAATTTGTTCAAACAAGTACTACAGGTTGTTACTGAGTAGAGCTGAAAATATTAGTTGGTTAATTGGTTAGTTGATTGACATTTTTTCTGTCAGTCTTCTAATGAATATCTGTGCGTTTGGACGTTTGATCAGACAAAATAGGACATTTGAACATGCCATCTTGGACTCTGTAGAAACTATGATGGACATATTTCACTTTTGTTCTGACATCTGACCAAAAGTTGAAAATAATCTGTTGATTAATCGATCATGAAAATATTATACTATTATACTAGATGATTGCTTAAGCATTAGTGAGCGGTGGCCAAGGAGTTTGGGGTGGTTGCTACGGTGTTTTATGGTCATCAACTTTAAGTTTGAACATAACCAGCTCTGATCTTTTGTTCAGCACATACAGTGTCTCTGGACTTGACTGTATGTATTTTGGACTGCATAAAGTTTCCAATGTTACCTTGAAGGCAAAATAATGTAACACAGCTGCTGAGAGAATAATGATATATAGTTTCTTCTCATGCAATGCTTCGCTTGCTAGCAAACAAAAAAGGGTATTAGTATAAAGTGGTTAGTGTATTAAGTTTTTGTATAAAGTGGTTGACATTCTACATGGTTCTGAAAAAAAAAAAAAATCTCTTTTGTTAATTCTGCAAAAGTTATTATTGTAAATGGCATGCAACCTAAAGACATACTAAGCATTACTAAATTCCTATCTAAATTTTGCAGCTTTCATATGTTCGATCAAAGTGAGACTTTGTGTGGGACAGTGAGTGAAAGAGAGAAGGAAGTGATACCTTGAGTCCTCCACACTCTGCTGCTGATCCCTGGTCCACGCCGGTGATGTAAATACCCAAAGCATATTCTGCTCCCCCTCGGATCATCAGACCCAGAGACCGGCCGTCATCCAAAACCAAGTTGACCTATTAAAGACAGACAGAGAAGTAGATAAAGACTCAAGCTAAAAATTGAGTAAACCAGACACTTCTTAAATATCAACGTTTTGAAATGACATTTTGCAGTCTCAATTGTGTTGCTTGACAGGCTGCCAGATTCGCCTGTGGTGTCGGGCTGTTCACACTGAAACACAATGCATGGAAGAAATGAGAGCCCCCGCTCTGAGCCGGGATTTGCCAGCAGAAGATAAAAGAGTTTCACGAACTACTGAGATGTGGTGACTCAGAGCCTTTAATGAGGAGGCTGAATGTTTTCTGATTGGAGGAATGACTGTTTGAATTGGTCAATCAGTTTGTTTACAAGGCTCATCCGTGTCACTCCGCCTGATAAGCAGAGCTCACAATACCTGATGCTGATGGAATTCAAATAATCCACCAAATGGAAATTTTGGATGACTACAAGATCTCTGCTATAGCACCCAATTAGATGTACCGCTGCAGGGAGCTAATGATACCTACAGGATACACATGACTGTGCCAAAATGACATTTGTAAAAATGTCTATTCAGTCACTTCAGACTTCCTGGATATTCGTGTGGATTATTATTATAATAAATGATGTGGAGACAGGTAGACAACAAATTATACTAGTTTTAAATCCAAAAAAAAGTTTCACATTGCCACATACAGCAAGTACATTATTTGAATCAATTAAAAAGCCCCTTCAGTTTTTGCATCTGAAATGTTGTGTTAACAGAAATACATAAATGTATTTATGTTAAAATGTATGTTCTTGCTGAAACCATCACATATACATCCAAAATGTTTCCCTTCTAGAGAAGATACACAGAGGCTGTGCTGAATATGTTTCAGGCAGTGCTACTGCACCTGAACAAGATCAGGAAGAAACAAGCAATTTGCTGATAATCCATTGAGGAGTTAGCCCACACAGATTAATGACAATGTCCACTCCCACTATTCTGCACAAATGAGACATAACTTTTCAGAGTAAAATAAGATGCATTTCACAGTAGAGTGGACCAGACACACCTCACTGAGAGTGAGTCTGACTAGGGGAACTGCACTTGGCAGTCAACATGCAACCATCTTTCTCCAACAAGGAAACTGATTGCAACAGCTACTAAAATCCAGTCTCAACATCTATACAACTATACTCTTTTGTTGGGATCATTTGTTAGGTGGAACAATGTTCTCGTGTCTCAAACTCATCGTTTTATATATACACACACACACACACATACATCTATATACATTAACCTCCCAGCTGCTGTACCATGCCTTGATCTATGAAAGCCTTTGAGAGACTTATGTGGGCCTATCTGTGGTCTGTTCCTGAGGCTATAGGGTTTAATGAATGGCTCATTTGTCTGATGAAACTGCTTTATTCTAACCCACTGGCAGAGATCCTGGCAGGTATAATCTGCTCTTCTCTGTTTGGTGCCTCTGGGTCATCTCATCAAGGGTGTCCCTGAACTCTGCAGCGATTTGCTTTGGCCCTTGAGCCTTTAGCTCACTTAATATCAGAGCCAACATGCTAATGATTTCCAAATGTTTACTTAAGATTCCTCCTTCACCTGAACCGACCCTTTTTTTAAATGAATTTCAGGGTTCTATCATAATTTTAACACTTAAAGAGAGGCTAAAATCTCAAGTGTTAGACTTGAGATTTTACCCTCTCTCAATTGCACAGATACACATACTGAAGGACTGAATAATACTTCTTAATGACATCAACAGATGGTCATGCCCACCTATCCTTAACAACACAAGTACAAATGAATGTATTACCCAGGCTTAATAAAAAAAAAAGCTGCCTCTATCGTCTATTTATGGCTACTTGGATGAACTCAACTCAGTATTTTCAAAATATATACATTTGGAAAGCAAAGAGACGACATTAAAGTCGTGTGGCGTTGCTCTGCCAAACTTTAAATTGTACATTTTCCTCCATCACAATGAGGCCCTTGATTACTTGGTTTGATCCAAATGTAGCTGTCTCTTGCCAAGATTGAAAAGGGGAATCAGTTGCACCCTGGCAACTACAAGATGACACATTATTCAAATATGTCTATTAAACAATGTCAGTTTCATCCCTCTTATTTCCCCGCTGGTGTAGGTTTGGCATCTGGCACAGAAATCTTACTTTCATTCAGTGCATATGGCACTGCACCTCTTCGTTTTTAATAACAAGATGTTTGCTTATTGGAGCCAAGCCAGCCACCTTTGCTCTGTGGGAATATGGAGGCATTGCATGTTCTCAGTGACATTTATGCAGGACATGGAGAATAGTTTTAATTACTAGACTCATCCTTCTTTTATTAGTGGCACATTGCAGCTCATAGTGTTCTCTGGCATCAGCTGTTATCATGGAATCACTTCAACATGCTCTTTCTCTCTAAAAGGGGTCCCAGTGGTCCGGCGTCTCTGTTTTATAAGCAGTGGAATCTGAGGTGGCATTCATAGAGCCTTTGTTTGGGACAAACAAGTGCATTTAATTACAGGAGAGATTCACGAAAAATATTGCAAATATTATAATGAGTGAAATTAGCATTGCATGTGTGAATGGCTAAACTGAGTCACTTCCATTGCTAATGTCATGGTAGCTAAGAGTAACACCTGTATCCATAGCAGCAGTAGGCAACTGCGGTAGCCTTGGACAGGGTAATTTACATGACTGGTGCTTTGAATATTCTTGTTACTGACACATTTTTCAATATGATGCACCTCAAGAAACTGGGTATTAACTCACTCACAAATGTACTAATTTGCGCTTAGCAGACTGCAGATTCTCCACAAGGGGGAGCTGTTAGGTCATTGTCATACCAGTTTGACACATGCCAACCTACATCACCTAAAGTATAGGTAAAGTAATAGCAGCAGCAGTTTTGACCTTCAGGTGCTATGTATCAAAGACACTGTGTTCTAGTTTGCTTAATGCACAGCACAGCTTTTTAATCGCCCCTAAACCACAGAGCTGGAGGCAATTCCAATATAGAGTGGATTGAAAATGTTCAGATGACACAGATTTTCTCTCAGAGTTAAAGTTTAAGGTAGTTCCCCACCTTCAACCCCACCTAATCAAATGCTGATACACATCAGACATGTAGCTTTATCTGTTTTGATTCTAAATGATATTTCTTTGAAAGCACCTAAATACCAGAAATGGGTATAATTTTCTTTTAAGGGCAAAGAAGCTAAAACAGCCAAACTATCAATAGAGACTGGATTAATATTTTCTAAATGTTATTTGCATGGCACTAACTACAGCCTGTATTAATGGAGCTGAAGCAGTTAAGATTAAGTTCTAGTGTAATAAATCTTTTAAACAGCTCTGACAGTTCCTTCCCTGCTGGTCATGAGGTGGTGACAGGGTGGAGACTGAAGGTCCAGTTACTGTTATTGTTTAAGTTTTTGAATTTCTTTTAGTGTCCATCATCTTCTGTCCATTACTGAGTCTTACTATTATAATGTACTTGTCCTCTTCCAGACTGCCATCAAAGGCACCCCAGTGGCAAACGTTGGAGCCAGATAATGATGTGATTTGGATTTGATGTGACCATCCAAACTAAAACTCTTTAACAGAAACTAAAACTGGGCATTGCAAATATAATTGAAGCTTGATTCTGCAAATGCACGGCCTATTTGTTGTCTCAAATATATATAGACACTGGTTTTGGTGGATAGTTAAAGAGAAAATTTGATGTTTCCAGAACAACCGCCATGTCTTCCCTGATAAAAAAGTCTGAAAGCGAGGACTGATGGTAGCCCAGTGTTTCGTGTGTTTGTCCAGTCAGGTGTTGGAACGGTTAACGTTCATGGTCAAGCTGACTAATTTATGGCAATGTCAGAGTCAGACCACAATGACTGAAGCAAAAGCTGTGGGATGCTTTTGCCTTCCTTTCATGTTTATATAAAACACATTATCAAGTCACACACAAAAACATTCTCCTGCAGCTGCAGAGTTAGACTGTGAGGAGTTACATGATAGAGTAGAGATCAGAGTCCAAAGACAGAGCACAGCAAAAAAGACCTGATGATGAAAAATAACTGTGCTTAACTAGGTGGAATGTAAACACAGTAATATAATCCTTGTCTTAAGGTCGGTTCACTGCATGACGCCTGTTACAGAAGCAACATTTCTGTTGGTGCCTTTAGAGGAAGTTGGATATGATTTTTAGCATATTTGTTACAGTATTTATGCTTTATGGATCAAACACTTTTGGAATGTGTTGCTTACTTTAGCTCAGCTTGACTCAGCTAGCCTTTTTACATTCTTCATGAATATTTGATTTTATATTTATATAATTATATTTATAACTTCAGAGTTTTGAAGAAATTTAAGAAATTACCCATGCAAGTAATATGTTGGTAGTACATGTTTTTGTTAAAAGAGCATAATTGATGTAAGGGACAACTAATGTTTTGAATTAATTAATATCATGGCCACCTATAAAAGATCTAAAATTATGATTCTGGGGACATGTTATTCAAAATTTGAATATTTATGTATTCCCGATAGTATTATTACAACAAGGTACAGCTGAGATTTGTGTAAAAAAAAAAGAAAGTAGACAAAGGAAACACTATTCCATTATTCCAGATCTCCAGTGTTTTCTTTCCCACGTAAAGCCTCACCTTCTTCTCGTCTCCCTCCTGCAGTAGCTGCATGTTGCTGCGTCGCTGGCTGTCAGTTCTTCTCAGGGTGGCGCTCCGATGCTCAGGCAGGTCAGGAGGAGGGGACACACTCCGACCCTGAGGGTCAACCCAGGTATAGACATGGTTGGTGACATAGCCGCCTGGAATCCGCCCGACTGAACGCACAGAGAGATTAAGCTTTTTACTGCCCTTCAGCACCTGAGGAGAGGAGAGGAGAGGAGAGTGAATTCAGGCCACATTATAAACGCGAGTCAAACGTGTGTATTTCTCAGAATATACATGAGTGCAAGTTCAAAGAGTACCCACAAATCACCACTTTAAATCAATTTAATTTGATTTTATACCGTTATACCGACCATAGCATACACCCACATGAATACATGCATGGGTACAAATGTGGTTGTAGCAGTGCATATTAAAGTGAGACACACCACTAAATTTGGGAGAAAATTAAAGTTTACAGAGAAGCGACCATTTATTTCAGTATTTCTGAACTACCCAAACGCCAAATGACCAAATACCCACACACACAACAAACATATCTCTTACACATTTCTACTGAAAATTGCTGTTGGCTGTGCCTCATTGCCTTCTGATAGCTTGCTATATGTGCAGTCCCTCTGTAGATCAATGTATTCCCATGTGCCCGGTGGTCTGGAGAAATCAGACCAAACAGGTTTGAAGCTCTTAATGATCAAACAATTCTTGTGCACCACAAACACAAACAGGACCTCTGCTTTCATTTCAGACAAGTAAACAAGAGGGGTTACTATGTGCACCTTTTGCAAAGTACAAAGGCAACTTCGAACATACTTTAATTTATACCAGAGGTAAAAACACAGCTCTCACAGCTCAGAGAGCACAGGGACTGTAAGGTTTGATTTGATTTGTTGGGTCAAATCAAATCTAAAATGCTTCCTTTTTTGATTATAAGTGATCTGTCATTGCTTGGCATCCCTAAAAACCATGAACACACTGTATTAGCTAGACTAAGAAAGTGATTTCGACTTGACGAAAATGTCCTCTTTTGGTCTCCATCATGATCTGGATTATTCCTTCTCTTGATGTTAAATAAAGCTTTATACTACTTGAAAGAGCACTTTGAGGATCTCCTCAACCCGACCAACATGTCCTCAGTGGAGGAGTCAGAGTTTGAAGACTCGGGGGAAGCCTCACCCATATCCCTGGCAGAAGTCTCCAAGGTAGTCAAAGAGCTTCTTGGTGGCAAGGCGCCAGAGGTGGATGAGATTCGCCCTGAAATGCTGAAGGCTCTGGACATTGTTGGGCTGTCTTGGCTGACACGCCTCTTCAGTGTCGCATGGAGGTCGGGGACAGTGCCTGTGGAGTGGCAGACCGGGGTGGTGGTTCCCGTCTTCAAAAAGGGGGACCAGAGGGTGTGCTCCAATTACCGTGGTATCACACTGCTCAGCCTCCCCGGGAAAGTTTATTCCAGGGTGCTGGAAAGGAGACTACGACCGATTGTCGAACCTCGGATCCAGGAGGAGCAATGCGGATTCCGTCCTGGCCGTGGCACAGTGGACCAGCTCTTTACTCTTGCAGGGCTGCTGGGGGGTTCATGGGAGTTTGCCCATCCAGTCTACATGTGTTTTGTCGACTTGGAGAAGGCTTTCGACCGTGTCCCCCGGGGGGTCCTGTGGGGGGTACTGCGGGAGTATGGGGTACCGGGGTCGCTGCTACAAGCCATCCGGTCCCTATATAACCGAAGTGAGTGCTGTGTCCGCATTCTCGGCACAAAGTCAAACACGTTCCAAGTGGGTGTTGGACTCCGCCAGGGCTGCCCCTTGTCACCAATTCTGTTTGTGATATTCATGGACAGGATTTCAAGGCGCAGCCGGGGGGAGGAGAGTGTCCGGTTTGGTGGTCTCAGAATAGCATCTCTGCTCTTTGCGGACGATGTGGTTCTGTTGGCTTCATCGGCCTGTGACCTTCAGCATGCACTGGGGCGGTTTGCAGCCGAGTGTGAAGCGGCTGGGATGAGAGTCAGCACCTCCAAGTCCGAGGCCATGGTTCTCAGCCGGAAAACGGTGGACTGCCCCCTTTGGGTTGGAGGTGAGTTACTGCCCCAGACGGGGGAGTTCAAGTATCTCGGGGTCTTGTTCACGAGTGATGGTAAGATGGAGCGTGAGATGGACAGGCGGATCGGTGCAGCATCAGCAGTAATGCGGGCGTTGTACCGGACCGTGGTGGTGAAGAGGGAGCTGAGCCGGAAGGCAAAGCTGTCGATTTACCAGTCGATCTACGTTCCAACCCTCACCTATGGTCATGAGCTTTGGGTAGTGACCGAAAGAATGAGATCGCGGATACAAGTGGCCGAAATGAGTTTCCTCCGTAGGGTGGCTGGGCTCACCCTTAGAGACAGGGAAAGGAGCTCGGACATCCGGAGGGAGCTCGGAGTAGAGCCGCTGCTCCTTCGCATCGAAAGGAGCCAGTTGAGGTGGTTCGGGCATCTGACTAGGATGCCTCCTGGACGCCTCCCTTTGGAGGTGTTCCGGGCACGTCCAACTGGTAGGAGGCCCCGGGGCAGACCCAGAACACGCTGGAGGGATTATATATCTCATCTGGCCTGGGAACGCCTTGGGGTCCCCCAGGAGGAGCTGGAAAGCGTTGCCGAGGAGAGGGATGTCTGGATAACCCTACTTAACCTGCTGCCACCGCGACCCGGCCCCGGATAAGCGGAAGAAAATGGATGGATGGACTACTTGAAATAATGCTGTTGAGAGTAATTTGAACTTTCTGTGTACGGTTGCGGACTCATTTGTTTTTCTGGTGTGTAATGTCCCCTCTGTAATGTTTCACACAACTAAACTTATAATATAGGCCCCCTTCCTCCCGCTGTAATGCCATTTCAGGTCTGTATTACTTTTATGGTTTTAGTATTTATTTATTTATTTTCAGTAAACCCCCCCTCCAAAAAAAAGGCCATACCACGATATGTCAGGTAGTCCTCTGTGTGTAAGGTTGGTGAAAAGACTTAGCTCTCTGTCCCTTAGGAACACAGAAAATGCTGCTTCAAAAAACAATGTCCCTCCATTCTCTTCTTCAGTGAACCACAAATAACACTCACTCATTCACACATCAATCTTCCTTCATCTGTCTTTTTCCTATAACACTTGCAAAGAACTACTAAATGCCTCTGCTGAAAGGCCTATTAACAAATATTGCAAGCAACAACTCAAATTATTACTTGTCAGAGTGCTGCGGATTGCAGCAGAGGCCCATCTCCTTGAGCACAATGATCAAGCTGAATCAATTTCACGTTCCTGATTTGTGTTGCGAGTTAATAACTTCAATTCTGAGGCAACAAAACCCTGTCAGCACTGGAGATCACTGACTGGACCGAAATGCCTGTCATCACTCCCTCCCTCTTCCACCTCCTCCCCTCTTTATAGGCAGCATCAATGCAGAGGTGCAGATAAAAGTATATGACAGATAAGTTCAGCAACACATGAGCAGGCACACTTTTAGTAGCCTTTCCTCACAGAGAGAGAGAAGATAAAACTAAAAGATATTTGCATACAGAAAGGCTCAAAACCACAAACAGTGTGGAGTCAAAAAGGGAAATTGCCTGTCTTCTAGATTTTATTATTGTGTCAGAAGTGTGACAGTGTTGACGACAAAGCACATGCCATGTGCCACGTCCCTCTGAGCCATCAGACATCACCAGGGGGTCCTGGGAAACGAAATGCAATCTGGTTTGCACCTTTTGCAGGCTGAACATGCTGCAGATGTTGCAAAAAAGGAAACTGGGGTGAAATTTCCTGAAAAAAATTACACTAAAATGTGTCAAGTTCAAGGAAGAAGAGAAGTATTAAATATTTTAAGAGTTTAGTTGGTAGTGGCGTTCCAAGTTCACAGTTTGACTGATGTCCATCAACACTTTCCTGTTAGTACAAAACAGTAAAGAATGTTGATTTCAACTGCAAAAACGGTATAAAGTATATAATTCATACTGTAGACTAATATTATGGACACAGCTTATACTTACGTTGAGATTAGGATTTCTATGAGATGATATCACTTAAAAAAAACTTTAAAAATTGAATTTAAAATGCTCTAAATGCACTGCAGCATCCACAATCTCAAGTAGGTATTTAACTCATATTACTGGGATGTTTTCTTATTTGGTGATTGTTTGATACAAGCACACTGGCTTCTCTCTTAAGATATTTTGCCAACCAGCTACAGAGCATCACTTTGATTTATAGTTCCATACATGCTTTATCGTGGTGCATGCGGGTCTGAGAAACGTAACTGCATTTAGAGGAAATGGAGGAAGGAAAAATTAGTGTTGAGATGCAATGAGAAGCATTGTGAGTGCAGGGAGTGAGGGCAACATGACACACAAGGAGGAAAAGAAAGATGGAGGGGAATGGAGGTGATGGAGGGAGGGCAGTGGGCTTAACGGGCTGCTCCATCCTGTGAATAAGAAACAGTGGTACAGTGGTCCTAATGCATCGTCCCCGGAGGAAAGTGTTGATTGTGACACCGGGCTGATGTAGCTTGGCATTGCTTGCAAGCAGAACAAACAGCGCCGGGGGAAAAAAATGGAATATATAGCAGAGCATAATGGGAAATTTCAACGACAGGTAAACTGCTTTCAGATGCTGTTGCGGAAATAACAATACGCTCTCATGAGAGTCCAGGCAATCCATTTTATACACAAAAACTGGCTGAGCAAAGCCTGGCTGTAGAAGCCATCCAATTTTATCACTTAGAAATGCATAGTCATATACTGTAGGAGGTTAAATGGTACCTGGTGTCAGAAATGACTTATGAGACATGAGGGATTAGACCATAAAGCCTGGTTAT